>JAMXBB010000004.1:34306495-34738610 GCA_024138015.1 Lumnitzera littorea | reverse complement strand
TTAATAAATATGAAAGTATATAAATATGTACCGTAACTTTAGGGAAAATTATAATAAATAATTAATTTAAAAAATTAGTAAGATATAGCAATAAATATAAATATATGCATATGACGTACAATACAAAAAATAAGAAAATGTAGAAAAAGTACAAAAGTGATACGTGGCCTTCCCTTTGTTGCTATGTCATCGATTAGCTTAATTAATTAAATTCATGATTAAAAATAATAATAAAATAATTATTAATTAAAAAATGATAAAAATAGTAAAAGATGAATTAAATAGGTATTAACCCTCAAAAATAGCAAAACACATAAATTATAATTAAATCAACTCGAAATTAAGAAAATTACAAAATATAAAATTTAAATAACTATTAAATCGAAAACATGCAAAGAAAAACTTAAAACCATATTTTACAATTATTTAAGTCGAAAGATTCAAATTAGTAACATTTTTATATCATAATAGAAAATGTAAATTACAACGTCTAAAACAAACCTCGTTATGTAAAAGTAAGTCCGAAAACGATAAAAATCAACTATAAATTCATAAAAATCAAAGTTAAAATGAAAAAGTTATATATGATTAAAAATTTAAGATAAATCGAGAAAAATAAGTAAAATTATGATTATACCATACTTAGGATATAGTGAGAAATTAGGCTAATAATGATAAATATTTAATTAATTGAGGAACCTAGTTTTTCATAATACTTATAAGCTTTATTATTTTTTAGGTAATCGATTATCAAGCCTTAGAATTCTCAAAAGTTACGAAAGTAAGCATTAACCTAAGCGAGGGAGTTCTTATGATCCGTTGTCTGCTTGCTTTGTGTTATTTGTATGTTACTTGTTAGTTGATACTAATTGTTTAATTGAATAATTGATTGTTTTGTATGCTAGTATTCATGTGATCACTTTCTTAAACTGATAAGTAAAACTGTTCAACTAAAATAACTAGTTATATCTATCGTAGTCTATGACCCATTTGATATATTGATGGAGAATGTTATCTTTGCAGATTTTCAAGAAAAGTATTTTTGAAAAATGTTTTTCCAATCTTAAATATATTTTATATGATTTTTATGAGGGCCTATAGTGCTTATAAATGATGTTTTTATTGTTAAGATAAAGCTAGCATTATATATCCAATTATTTGTGAGAGGATTTACATATTTGTGCCTATAGGGCCTTGGATATTTGTTGTTAGTGAGATGGACTTGCTTTGTATGGCCGAGGGGCGTTTGATATGTTTGGTGGGTGACTCTAGTTAGGGTCCACCTATATTGATTGTTGATTATTGGACTAGGGTAATAGTCGAGTAGCATCTGGTGGGACCGTACCCCTCAGGTAGCCTCATGTGGTTAAAGTAAAGTGCTCTGTGTGGGTAAGCACAAAGGAAAAAATGATGTGTAGACAACACAAATCTATACCATCCATAATTCCGGACTCCTATGGATGTGTTGCATGCATTCATCGTGCTTACATTCATTTTGTATATAAATAGCTTGCATATATGCTAATAATGTTTGATAACTTACTTGAACGATAGTGATGAGAAACGAACTCACTAAAATGTAGTTTACTCATTCCCCTACAGTTTTTTTTTTTTTTTTTTTTGCAAGCGGATAGATAATCGGGCATGGGTTAAGAGCAAAGTATTAACTACTAGCATCAAGATACATAGAAGTTAGAATTTGAGGAAAGGCTATATATTCTATTCAAATTATATGTTATAACTTGCATAAGTTTAAATTTTAGAATTTTACTACTTAATCTTATCATTTAATAGGAGATACCGATTCTCTACGGTTCTAGTGGACTATAGAATATTAGATATATATAGTCACTTATATTTTATAGTAAGATAATTAATTAAAAATCAAAAACCTTAATAACTAATCATTTAGAATCTTGCAATCTTTGACTTACAAAGTGATTTTCGTATCATGGATGCACATGTAATATGAAAATTTTAAACAATCCTACTAGGTCTCCTTTAGGGTCATGACAAATTAAGAGATTCTAATACCGATCTTAGGAATTAATATTTTGTATGCAAGTAACTAAGTTTGAAAAGCAACCCTAAAGGTGAGGCTTAATATTTCATAAGACTTTATCAATTTTCATAGAAAGCATTAGTTTAATTGCAACTCTACTAGTAGTGCAAGAAAAAGGTGTTAGTGAAGGTTGAATTCACAAGTCTAGTCATAACCTTAAAAGAACCAGTAGATAAATGTCTTATTGATTGTAGATTATTAGCATTAGATTGAATCTAAAGAGTATAATTTTGATTTCTAAGGTTATGGCAATTGATTCTTTTAGAGCAAACAAAAAATCACTTTAGGGTTCTTCAAGTTTTATGATAATGCATTTCTTCTTTTGCAATCTTTATCTTTGGTGAAATTTATGGATTACAATATATTGTGAAGATGCTTTAATGTGAGATTTCATTAACAATGTAAAGATTATAATGTTTTTGGAATGAGGTTGAGGTTAAGATTTCAAATGAAGGGTTTGTTGGTATATTTTTAGTAAAAAAAGGAGAAAGAATTTTGAAGTAGCAAGTTCACAATAAAAAAAATCATGACTGCGATCCTAACCATGATTGGTGTATAGTTGTAAGTGGACTAAAGGAATTAGTAATCAAAAGGATTATAGCTAAGTTTATGACCATGATCTCAAGCGTGATCATATTGTTTTGCAAAGATGGGAAAACATATACAATTTTATGGTTGTGATCTAGTGTATAAACTTATTATCCCACTTTAATAAAGGATCATGTGCATGATTCCTTATCGTAAATCCTATAATCATTTCCTTTTGTTTTCCTATCATAAATTTAGTTGTTTCTAGTTTAGGATTCTTATTTAGAACTCTTAAAAAGCCTATAGATGAGTTGTAAAATCTTGCTTAAGTAGTTTTGTCCTTCATTTCCTTTATAGGTTACTCTTTCTAAGCTAAATTACAATCAAGTTCTTTTAGCAACTCTAGGTAAGTAGCTCTTGTGTATTGCTTTTGATTATAAGGCTAGATTTTGTATTTATATATGTAATTAAATTAACTAGTGAAATATCTAGCCTAAATTATCATCACTTGTTGCTTTTGCTTAGCTTAGCCTAAGGTCCTAAAGCGATAGAATCCTAAGGGAAACCTCGATAATCCATAAGATGTGTTGTCCCTAATGTAATCTCACATAGAAATGATCTAGGTTAAATTTAGGTTGTAGAGGAGTCTAAAGTAATATGCCCAAACTTTATTTTGTAGAGGAGCCCAAAGAGGTATGTCTAAACTCTAAATTGTCGATACAAGCTATGATGTGATGAGGTTATGAGGACCTCTAAAGTTATTGTGTTACTCATTTAAAATAAAGATTGTAAATGATTATGTGCTTTAAATGGTTTGCATTTATCTCATGTGTTTTGGCATTGCTTGTTCTTATGCATATGATTGTATGTTACGTACTGAGTTTCAACTCATTCCTTAAAATTCTTACAACTATAAGTCTTTTGATGAGCTTGTTGAATTTGATGAATATACAAGTAATACTATAATTACCAAGATAGGGTGAGCAGCATTATTATTTTATTATGAGAATGATCAATGAGAGTAGTTAATATTATCTAGTTGAACTCTAATTGAATAATGTTGTACTAGTTAAGTCCTAGTATGTTAGCAATTACATAAACTGGTTGGAAGTTATTTATTATATATTAAATTGTAAAGACTTATAATCATTGATGGATTCATAAAAGTATGTTTTGGAGATTTTAGTTATTCGTTATGTATGATGTATTACTAGAGGCTAAAGGTACATAGTAGTTGTAACGTCCTAAGTTTTGGGCCATTACATATTTAGAGGGGATTTTAGCCAACAATTTTGAAGGAAAGATAAGGGCACTTTCAAGTAAATTAAGTTTGCTTATTTTATTTCATATGGCATAATTCTTTAGCAACTTTTTATTTTTTTCTTTTTAGGAAAGTAATAAGCTATAGATAGTATGTTAATAGCTATAATCTATAGGACTTGAGAAGTAGGTTATATTAGCTATATCCTTATTAGTTTGAAGAATTGACCCTAACTTATCTTGTTGACTCATGTATTTAAACTTTAATTTAATTTGGAAACAATATGATGTGAAATAAAATTAGGACATGATGGCTCTTATGGTAAGTAGATTTAGCATTAGATAAAAATTGCTTGGTTTGTTAACTATATATATTAGATTAGCATAATTTGTAAATCTATGGTGTTGTGTTGACCAGTTTAGATAAATTTTTTTGTTTGAATATATTCTTTCTTTTTTCTTTATTTTATCATTATCGATCTATATTCTATTCAATTTTGAAGTCTAAAGCTTCACATGACTTAGTAAGATTCATACTACTTATCACTATTGTTAATATTATTCTTAACATTAACCTATTAATTAAAGATCACCAAGCTAGATACTCAGACAAAAATTTTCAAGGCTAACATCAATCTTAAGCTATCTTTTTCTTTTTTTCTTATTATAAGTTTTCTACTAATTCATCAATATCATCCTCATTTTACTTGATCGTAATCTTGAACTACCTAAAGACCGACTTGTCTTCAACAATATGGGCATCACTTTCCTTTTCAAATAAATATATCCAATTTTTTAGGTCTCACAATATGTTACATAATTTTAGTAATTATTCAATCATTTAATCAAATAAAGGTCATATTACATGTCCCTCTTAGTTAATGCATTATATATGATAAAGAAAAAAAAATTACCTTAATTATCATGATGTTAAGTTTTCCTCGTGTGTTTTGATGATAACAAAAATAATATATAATGGATATATTTGTGTATGTTCAAAAGTATGCAGGGCACTTTCTCTTATCTTAAGAAGCACAAGTTAAACAAAGTATATTCAACACTTTAATCGAAAGACCAATCAAAGCATGAGCGTGAAGGTCTAGTAACACAAAATATTCTAGATAAAAATAACCAATTGTTTGAAAAATCTTAAATTTTTTTTTTTTTATCAAAAGAAGGCCTAACTCCATCTAGTCAATATATTTGGGAAATGTATTCAATACGTTCCATGAGTTGGATAAATCTATGGGAGTCGATTTTCAAACTTTTTACTTGTTTTAGAAAGTTAAAAAGAAAATTCTTAATTATATTACTTGAAGTATTTCCACAATGTTTCAAAATATAAGGGGAATTTTTTTCAAAAAAGAAACATACTTAACCAAAGAGTAAAAAAGGATATAAATCAATATGATATGATTTACAAGCTCACTATTTTGCAAAAAAATATTCAAGGAAGTCAAAATAAGGAAAAATTATTTTCTTATAAAATGGTCAAAAGATTGTTTAAAAAGAAGAATGATATATCATTATCAAAGAAGATCAAATCAACCTATACACACAAAATGAAGAAAGAATTGCAAATCTATCATAACAAATATATGGAAGCTCAAAATAAGGTAATGGAAGATCCAAGTAAGGCCTAAAAAATTTCTTTCAAGAAATCAAGGAAAGATAAAAGGATTAAATTCAAATATTGAATGGCCTTCTAAAAACTTCTTAACTAGCCATTGTGAAGAAAGGATATATAAAGGTATGAGATCTAAAGGAATAATATAGAAAAAATGTACAAGTGCTATAGTGATTGTTCTTGAAATCTTTTCTAAGCTCGATAGGATCAAAAGATCGTTGAGAGGACTACACTATTTTAACTATATTTTTGTTTCATTTCATGTGCTTAATTTTTAGTATCAATTGTACCATTTCCTCATCATTTTTCTTGTAATCCATTCTGAGAGTTAGTTATGTGTATTGAGAGAGACGTATGTACACTCTATTAATCTGAGTGTTAGCCTAGGATAAGGCTGAGTGAGTCAAAATAGAGGACTTTGTGGCTATAATCTCTCAAGTATTGATTTTGTTGAAAGTGGATAGTAGAATGACTTTTATGAGGAATATCGAGTCCTTGGTAGTATAGTTACAAGAGTGCAGCAGACATAAGGCTAAAACACTATAATTGATTTTCATGATCCACTAACCCTTACTCTTTTGTTTTCATGCACTTTACCCTATTTATCTTGCTCACTTACTTTCAAGACAAACATTTAAGTAATCAAGGGGTTTTATTTTTCTAAAAATCTCCTTTTCTTAAAAATTTTAAAATAGTAACTAATTCTCCACCCACCCCCCTACCATTCCCTATCTACCCCGAAGGTTACTTAACTATGACCTACATTTGGTATCAGAGCCTCCCTTTAATATCATAGGAGTTCAAAGATCAAAACTAGTGGAAACAGTAGTATAACTAAACAACATGGAAAAACTCCTTTCTTGACGAAGACATACGTGAAAGCTACTAACTATTAGACATAAGGGTCCATTGCAAATGGAGATGCAAAAGTTCCTACAACCATTACAATCGAGAGTGATATTACCAAAGCAGAATTAAATTTCAAGGCTAATAGGCTTCTTTTGTCTACTATTGCTCAATTTGAGTTTTACTTAATTTCTTCTTGTGGTTTAGTTAAGGAAATTTTAGATACACTATCTCAAACTTATAAAGGCACTAAGACTATTGAGGAGACTAGAATTAACTTTCCCATGCAACAATATGAAACATTTCACATTTTACCAAGAGAAGAAATCAAGGAATCATTTAATAGATTTATAGCCATTACAAACGAACTCTCATCCCTTGGCAAGAAAATTGTAGATGCAAATTTGGTGTGAAAGATGTTGAGAGTATTACCTAAGGCTTAGAATGCAAAAAAAACAACAATAGAAAAAGGATGTGACATGAAGAAATTAACACTCAATCAATTCACATGCAAACTAATGGCCTATGAAGTGGATTTTGTGAAATCGGAAATTATATCAGAAGATACTAAGAAGAAAGGAACAGCATTCAAAGTTTAGAAAGTAGACTTCAACTTAGAATTAGAATGTGAAAGTGAATATAAAGATGACATTACACTAATTGCAAGGAAGTTGAATAAAATGATCAAAAGACAAGATACGAAAAGATTTTCTAAGCGTTCATTTTCCAACTAAAATAGAAATGATTCAAGAAGAAGCTACGAGGAAAAGGATACGAAGAAGGATAAAAAGAAGAAAAAGGAAGTTCTGTACTATGAATGTAAGAAATCTAGACATATGAAGTATGAGTATCCAATCCTAATCAAGAAATTAGAAAAGTACAAGAAGAAATAAAGGTGACTATTAGCAACATTGAGTGATATGGACGAATCAAAAGACAAGTCTAAAGATGAAGAAAAAGCCAATCTGTACTTAATAGCTCTTTCTAAGTTAACCTATAATTCTAAAGATAAGATACTTGAAAGTGTTTGTAAAGAAATCCAAAAGTTGCTTAAAGCACTAAAAATGCAAATAATAAGATAACTAAAACCAATAAAGAAATTGAGAGTCTTAAAGAAGAAAGAGATTTGCTAATCCAAACCAATAAACTATGGGTAGAAGAAATTGATGTATTAAAAACTGACACAGAAGCACTAGAAATCAATAATGATAATCTTCTCTCTAATCAAAGCAACCTTTAAAAAGAAAATGTTGCGTTAAGAGAAGAGATAGGTGAATTAAAAACAAGAATTGATGACTTATCAAATTCAATTAGCTCAACATTTAACAAATTCTATGAGAGTGACAAAAAAATAAAAATGCTAATAGCTTCTTAATAGAAGATGAAACTAAGATTGGTTTAGGTTTTGAATATAGTAAATCCTCAAATTCAACTAAGAAAGCAATCTTTGTAAAAGGGAAAAAAGTAATAAACAATGAGATGATGAATGATCATAAAATTAGAACACCAAGTAATGATCAACAAAAGAACCACTCTAATCAAAATAAGAAGCATCTATCAAAGTATCCTTTAGAAGGAATGTTAGAAGATACCAAATCAAAAGGGTCAGGTAAAAAATAGGTATTCCAAGTCATATGACTACTTAAATTAGGGCATATTGAAAAATATTGTTACATAAAAAATAACAAGCTTAGTAATCATTAAGTAGAAATATTAAACACTACGAGCTTGAATTTTAGTGAACCTAAGCTAGTCTAGATTCCTAAAAAGAAATTAACCTATCTTTTATGTGAGCACAAGAGCATAAAGCTAAGCTTAAAGGAACGTGGTATCTCAATAGTGAGTTCTTACGTCATATGTCAAGAAATGTTTTGCTCTTCACAAATCTAGAATAGAAGGAAGAAGGATATGTTAAGTTTGGTGATGATAATAAAGGGAAGACAATAGTTACTGGCAATATCAAAATTCCTCCTTATAGTATTGTAAAATGTGTCACTGGTAAGAGGATTAAAACACAATCTCTTAACTATAAGTCAATTATGTGACAAAAGGTAAAAAAATGGTATCTAATCTGATCAAAACAAAGTAGAAGCTTTTGATCAAAATGATACTAAACTATTTGAAGAATTTAGAAAGAAGAATACATACCTAGTTGAGTTAGCTAAAGTTTAAGCTAAAAGATGCTTTCTAACTCTTTTAGATAACATATTTCTCTAGCATAAGAAATTAAGGCATCTTCATTTTAATCAATTAGAGAATTTCTCTAAAAATAATCTAGTTGATTACCTAAACCAAGTATAAAAGATAATATTCCATGTACAACCTACTTTAAGAACAAACTAACTTCTATAGCTCATAAGTCTGAATGGATAATATCAACAAAATGACCATTATAATTATTACACATAGATTTATTTAGATCCACTTATACACTAAGTCAAGGTATTAACAGATATGGAATGGTAATTGTTGATGATTGTTCTTAGTACTCTTAGGTTTTGTTTTTATGTAACAAAAGTGATGCGTTTGATGCTTTAGAAAAGTTTACAAAACAAGTTCAAAACAAAAAAGATTATTCCATCATCAATCTTATAACTGATCATGAAAAAGTATTTGAAAATGAGGATCTCATAAGATTTTATGAAAACTAAGGCATTACTCACAATTTCTTCACCCCTTGTACCCCACAACAAAACAGAATAATTGAGTGTAAAAATAAAACTATACAAGAAATGATGAAAACCTTATTAAATGAAAGTGGTATAGCATAATATTTCTGGGCTGAAGCAACTTTAACTTCTTGTTACATCATTAACTGAGTCTATATAAGACTATTAACTAAGAAAACATCATATGAAAGGTATAAAGCTAGAAAGTCAGTTGTTTCCTATTTTCCCATTTTCAGTTCTAAGTGTTCTATCAAGAAATTAGGACAACATTTGGGAACGTTTGAAGAAAGAGCGAATGAAGGGATATTCTTTACAAGGCAAAGCATTTCGAGTATATAACAAAGCTACTCGAACCATTGAAGAATCAATCAATGTGAAATTCAATGATGAAACAAGAACTAAAGAATCAAATGATGATGCTAAACCAAATAGCAAAGGTGAGAATCCTTCACTCATAAAAATGAGACAAGAAAAGCAAAAGCTTCTAAAGAAACAAAAGAAGCTAGAACATCAAGAACTCAATCAGAATCCAAATTAAAAGATAAATCAAAATATACATCAAAAGTTACCTAAGTAAACCTCGATCCTTCAAGAACACTAAAATACAAATCCTATCACCCACCTCAATAGGTAATTAGCAACATACATTCTAGGGTAAGGACCAAAGCAAGTTTACAAAATATTGAGAATCATTTTTCATTAGTATCTGAGATTGAACTTAGTTCAGTTGTAGAAGCTTTATCTGATAAAAATTGGATAAATGACATGCAAGAAGAATTCATGCAATTTCAAAAAAATCAGGTATCAACTCTTGTACCAAGACTTAAAAATAAATCAATCATTGGCACAAAATGGGTATCCAAATATAAGCTAAATGAACATGGCAAAATTAAAAGAATTAAGATTAGGCTTGTAACAAAAGATTACTATCAAGAAGAAGGCACAAACTTTAATGAGACATATGTACCACTTGCCCGTTAGAAGCTCTTAGACTATTACTAGCCTTTACATGCTATGAGGGATTAAATTATTTCAAATGAAAGTTAAAAGCGTATTATTAAACAATTACATAAAAGAAGAAGTGTATGTTGAATAAGCGCCTGAGTTTGTGGAGTCGTTCAAAGAAGATAATGTCTATAAGTCAGAAAAGGCTTTATATAGATTGAAACAAGTGCTTGGCACTTGGTATGAAAGATTTAGTTTATTTCTCATTAAAAATGGATTCAAAAGAGGATAAGTAAACAACACTATTTATAAAATATTTTGATAATGATTTGCTAATGGTACAAATTTACACAAATAATATTATCTTTGGTTCCACTAATAGATGTTACTATGAGGATTTCTCTAAGTTAATGCAAGTTAAGTACAAGATGCCCTTAATAGGAGAATTGAATTCCTTCCCTAGACTAAGATGCCCTTAATGGGAGAATTGAATTTCTTCCCCAAACTCTAAGTAAAGAAATCAAAAGATGGAATTTTTATCTATCAAGAAAAGTATACAAAACAAATCATTAAGAAATTTGGATTTGAAAATGCAAAGGGAGCTATAACTCCCATATCAACATCAATAAGGTTAGAACCAAATGAGTTAGGTAAGAAAGTGAATAAAAAACTTTATAGAAGTTTAATTGAATCATTATTATATTTAACATCCTCTCATCCTAACATTATATTTAGTGTATGTATATGTGCTCGATTTTAAGCAAAACCAACTAAAATACACTTAGTAACAATAAAACATATTTTTAAATGTCTGTCTTGCACTTCTAAGCTTGGCACCTGGTATCCAAAAAATCATAATTTCAAGTTGATCAAGTATTCAGAATCAAATTATGTAGGTTGTAATATAGATATAAAAAAAAAATCCAAAATGCATCAATTCATAAGGGATAAGTTAGTTTTTTGGTCCTCCAAGAAACAAAACTTTGTAGCCCTTCTATGTAGCTAAGACTAAGTATGCATCAATTGGGAATTATTGTGCTAAAAAATTATGGATAAAACAACAATTATCATATTATAGTATTGAATTAAATAATATGACTATAAAATGTGGCAACATGAGTGCAATTAATTTAACTAAGAATCCTATGCATCACTTACGTTCTAAACATATTGAAGTAAGGCTCTACGTTATCAGAGATCATGTTAATAGTAGGTACATAAATATTAACTTTATTTCTACCAATAATCAACTAGTTGATATATTTACAAAACCTCTTGATAAAATAAATTCTAAATATATTTAGAATAAAATTGGTGTATGTTGTCCTAATTTATAAATTACTACACAAATGCAATATATATGGTTCTTGTTCAATTTTTTAAATTGCCCCCACATCTTTGCAAAGAACTCTTTTGGCAATTTCCTTTTTTACTTCCTCATACTTGCCAACTTCCTAATCCACTCATTGATCAGCACAGAAAGTAGATCATTATTTGCTCTCATGATTAAACTTTCTCTCCCATAACCTAACCACATTCCTTTTTCTTATATCCAAAAAGTTACCAATCTCTTCCACTTCTCGTATATTTACTCGCTTAAGTCGTCTCTCTCTCTCTCTCTCTCTACTTTATAACATCTTCCATTTTCTTTGAAAAATCCTTCATAACTAATAGGAAATCCTCTCACATTCTCAATAAGGCATTAAAATCAAAGAAGGACCCTAAGAATGCAATGGAAAATACTTACGAGCTAACTAATGAATCTTCAAGTTTGGATAATACCCAAACAAACCATACCCTATGCGAGCCTCAAACCAAAAAGAAATCAAATTAGGAAACATCTAAGAAAGTTAAGAAAAGTGAGAAAGGAAAAAAGAAGCTCACTAGAGTAGAGATTGAAAAACTCATGGTTGGAGTGATGAAATCAACTAATGAATTGGTGGGATTTGAGGGTCTAGGAAATGTTAAAGAATCAAATGACAAATCAATGGCTGGGAATCAAGGAAATGAGAAAAGGAAGAAGAAATAGAAATTGATGAAAGGAAATTAGAAGAGAAGTTAAAGGATCAATAAGAAGATGCATTAGAAGAAAGGGATGCACTAGTAACTCGTTCTGAAATTAAGGGTTCAAAGAAAATGGTAACAACCAAGTCATCTTCTGTTTCTTTGTATTAGCCAAAAAAAAAAAATTCTATTTCTTTGAAAAGAAAACTAGACTTTATGGAACCTTGTGTATTCAATTTCAATTATTTTATTGAGAATGGATTTAACTATAATGAATTCTTAAGTATGGTTACATACAAAAGTATTTGCATAGTTGATGCTATTATGAATGGAGAATTGATCTTTGAGTTCTATGAAAATTTAGATTTAACTAAGAGAGATAGGTTATGCTCGACAACATTGGGAAGGGACATTGAAATCACTAAAGTGATATTATTAAATGTTTTGGTTAACCTACCATAAACAGTGATGAAAAGCTCATGACTATGAGTAAAAACATCAAGTATTTAACATAATAACAAATGGATAATGGAAAAGAGATGCATGAGAAGTGTTTGTATTTGACTGTAGGCTATTGATAAGGCTTCTACACAACCATGTCATAAGCTATATTTTGCCAAAGAAAGGAAGCACAACATCTATTTCTAAAGAGGATGCTTTGATCATAATTGCCATGTTAAAAGGGAAAAAAATAGATGTTGCTAGGCAAAGTATTAAACATGCCTTTCTTACTCGTGCTAGGAAACCATGTAGAAACCTTTTAACGAAAATTTTCAATTTTAAGAAACTTAAAATCCCTACTGTAGCTATGAGACAATTGCCCATCAAAGTAATTGGTGAGTATAATATTTACCATATGAGGATTAATGTTAAAGACAACAATTGGTATACTAATGATTAGGCTTTTAATGTGCATAAAAAGCACAAAAGCAACAAGCTACCTAAGTCTCTATTTGAGGGGGAGATATCAAAAGAAGAGCCGGAAAGTACATCAAAGGATGCTATGGAAGAAGAATCAGAAAGTAGCGAGGATGTTTTGAAGAAAGTGAAGGGAAAGAAGGTTGTGAAACCTAAAGAAAAGAAAGGCAAGATGCATAATTTGAGAACTAGAGCAAAATTTAAAATTGATGAAGGGAAGAAAAGGAAAAGGGCTTTTGATTTAGAGGACGAATTAGAAGATTCAAAGGATTAGACAATTGTAGGGAAAATTTTTGAAGCAAACCTTACTGGAGGGATTTCTAAGAAGGAAGTAGAGGAAATCTGGATAAAAAACCCATTGATTTCTTGAACATTGTAAGTCCCAAAGTTCAGACTAGTAACCGTAGGATTGAACTTAGAATCCAAGGTTTAGGGCGATCGGCTAAAAGATCCGATCAAACCCAAATTATAAATTATTGAGAAGAATATTAGTAAAAATGACCCCGTAAACATGAATTTAAGAAAATGAGTAGTAAAATAGGAGACTATAAAATTTTTAAATTTTAAGCGTAATAACTGCTAATTACCGAAAAGGCAAAAAGTGTAATATAATAACTAATAAATTATTAGAGATAGATTATATGTATACTAAAAATTTTAGAATGACCAAAATAATATTTAGGAATGTTCACGTGTACCCCACATGTATTTACGTGTAGATAAAAATACGCGTAATTACTAAAATTGGCCGAAAACTAAGCAAATAATTAAAGAAAATTATAAAATAATTGAGGAAAAATCAGAAAAAAATCAGAAGGGTGTGGAATGATGTAAACTTGGTCATGGCATGTCAGGATAAGGAAAAGAAAAATTAACCAATAAGAGTTAAGCAACACAAAAGCCAAAATTTAAGGGATAAAGTAATTGTCTTATCTAATTTAATGCACAATAATTACACTAAAGCCCTATAAATAGCAGGAAAAATCCAGGAACTCATTTGGACAGTTGGGAATCAGAGAAAATTAGGGAGAGTCAAAAATTGAGAGAAAAATTCGATTTGGAAAAAAATTAGAAAAATCTGTGCAATTAGGGCTTCTAAAGGGAACCCCCACCAGATGAGCAGCTGGAAGCGGACGGCCACCACCACCACACGGTGGTGGCAGCGCCCAGGCCGACCGACAAGGCTACGGCGGCCCGTGGTGGCCGGAGCCACCCAAATCGGTGAGTCCGATTTCCAGCCCGATTTTGTGAAATTTTGTAAAAATAGTAAATATAATTAGAAAATTATGAATTTTGTTATTCTGGGATATTTTTGTATGTAGTTTTTATAAAAAATGTTATTTTGATGAAATTATGTCCCGTAATATATGGTCCCTAAGAAATCGTGCAAAACCGAGCATGTTTCGGTTTAGAAATAAATGACCTTAGGAGTGTAGTTTCAAGCCCAAAATTTTTGTGTAGATTACTCAGAGGATATATAACAGTGCTATGAAGCTCGTTTTCAAAAATTAATTTTCGAAATTTTTAGATAATTTTTAGGCCCTAAAATGAGGCATAAAATGGGTAATTTGGAGTTAATTAGGAGATTAGGATATTAATTACTGATTTAGATAGTAATTAGTTGTTTAGGGATGTTAATTTATGATGTGGAAACCCAATCTTAGTTTATGGAGTATTAAGTGTAAGTAATAAAGGTGTTATGTGGTAAATGTAGAAAATTAGAAATATGTAGAATTGGAAATTTATAAATATGGAAAAATTAGGATTATTTAGATAATATTAGGGTAAAAATCAGAATAATATTAAATCTGAATTAGGATTGAATTTTAGGTAATTATATAAAAAAGTAAGATTTTCTCACATCGGAGATAAATCCGATACCCTAATTAGGACTAGCGTGTACCGAATAGCTTAGAATACTAAATTAAGACCTAATAGGATATTTGGATACCCGAGCTAATGTGATTAATTTCACATTAGGATTCGAACATGTTTAGGATTTAGAAATCGAACTAAAAACCTAACTTAGAAATCGATGCGAAAACCGAACCTGAACCTAACCCTAAACCTAGAATAATGGTAAAAGACTTAATACCTAGATAATTAAGCATATTAAACCTTAAACAAAACCTAACAATAAGCGTTATAGAATAAAATGAACTTGTAATATTTATATGAAAAGCTAAAACCACGTTCGTGTTATAGGGATGATCGGCGATGGCCTGAACAAATCGGACTTCGAGTGAGTGAGCGAGGAGTCGAGGTAAGTTGGGATTAATACGTTGCTGTATTTTAGGAGGCTTAAGATTATGCTTGGTTGTGCTTGTTAGATAGTTGAATGTATGCATGTGCTTGATTATGGGTGATGCCATGATTCTGTTTGTTGCTCTGCACATATTATATGAATTGTATGAAATGATTGATCACCCTAAACTGGACTTAATTAAACATACGACCAGTAATCATAATCGAACATGCATGGCAACCCGTTAGGGGATTTAGGACTCTCCGGCCAAATACCGACCCCTTCGGAAGGGATAGCGCAGGATTGCAAAATGGTCCCTTCTTTATCCTCAGTCGAACTAAGTGACAGGAGAGGAGGTCGCGGCGGGGGTGAAGACAGTGGTTCGAAGGTAGTCGCGGGAGGAGCAAGGTCTCCATTACACAAGCCTGGGTTTGGTCGTGAGCTGTTGCATTAACGGTAACTCCTCAACCCGGATTAGAGCGGGCGCAATTTCTCTAATCTCACGACGGGCCGGACAACGTCGTGCGATGGCATTTGCTTACACATGCATTGCACCTAATAAGTGATTGAAAACCTTGTTGTGTGTATGGTATAGTTTTAAGTCCTCCGTCCTAACTTACTGAGCTGTGGTTGCTCACATCCCTATAGACATCGTGCAGGTGCTGGCTAAGAAGCGGCAACAACTACTATGAAGCTAGCAACTGCTGGATCCTGGGGAGTGAGGAAAAACATGTGAAGAATAAACACATATTTTAAGGTTTAAGTTTTTATTCTAGAATTACTTTCCATTTTGAATAATGTAACAACTAGGGAATATATTATAGAGAAATGTTGTAAACATTAACTGCAATAATTGAATGATAACATATATATATAATTCCTCACTTTTATAGGTAAATGATTTATTTAAATTACAAATTGTCTACTTCAAAGCGGGTTAGTTGTGGACGCCTTGTGTAGATCAGGTCTAGGATAGCGGTTGTGAGGCCAACTTCTATCTTAGGGTGGTTTACACGGCGGGGCTGTTACGACTCTGCCGCTTCGGGGCGTGACAAACATGTTGAAGACTTAGTTTGTAAAAGGATTTGAGCTACCAACTACTGAAGCTCCATTTATGCAACACTCATCTCCCTCATCACCTTCACTTAGACAACATAAAATCTCCCATCGTACTCAACCTAATTCACAACCAAAAATTCATCAATTACCTTCTCTACCTTCCAACATTATTTAAGATAACAAAATCCCTGAACGAACTCCTAATAAAATCCCTACGTAAGATCTTAATTGGATCTCTAATCAAGTTCCCATTCAAGCATCTAAATAGGTTTCTAATCTAGCTCCTAATCAAGTTTCCAAACAAGCTCCTAAAATCGATCCCAAACATAATATTGCTCCAAATCAAGATCTAGAGGAGGACCTTGCTTCTCTTCATATTCTAGAAAACCAAATTCTATACTTGCCTTAGAAACCAGACCATCCATCTCATTTAAGAAGAGTCAAGAAATCTTGCACCAAGAAGAAGAAGAATTAAAATTTCTATTGCTACAATTTTCATGTTTTCTGTTTACTAAACTATTTCCATTTCAGGATGTTATGTTTAATGTTTGCATCTTATCTTCTATGAATCTTATGTCTTGGACTACTGCTTTAAACAATCTTCTATTATATGTGCTACTATTTTATTGCTTGGTTATTTTACTACATTCTAGAATTTATTTAGGGGGGGAGTAACTACATAGTTTTGGATGATAACAAAAAGAGAGAGTACATTAAATATGCTAAATATACACATGTTGCATAATCGGGTATTAGATACATGTGCTACATAATCGTATATTGCTTTACATTGCATACTTTTGAGTTAAATGAAACTTTACTTAAGGTTTTGTTAACATCAAAAAGGGGGAGAATGTTAATTTTTCCTCATGTATTTTGACGATAATAAAAAGGATATACAATGGATATATTTATATATGTTCAAAAGCATGCATGACACTTTCTCTTATCTAAAGAAGCATAGGTTAAACAAAGTATATTCAGCACTTTAATTAGAAGACCAATTAGAGGATGAGTCAAAAGGTCTAGGAACATAACCTATTCTAGATAAAAATGACCAACTATTTGAAATATCTTAATTTTTTTTTTTTCACCAAAAGAAGACCCAACTCCATCTATTAAATATGTTTGATATATTGACTATATTTCATCTATTGAAAACATTTGGGAAATATATTCAATACATTCTATGAGTTGGATAAATCTACAGGGATTAATTTCAAACTTTTTATTTGTTTTAAAAAGCTAAAAAAAATAATTGACTATATTAGTTGAAGTATTTCTGCAATGTTTCAAAATATAAGAAGAGAAGTTTTTTTCAAAAAAGAAAGATACTTAACCAAAGAGTAAAAAAGGATATAAATCATAATGGTAAGATTTGCAAGCTCGCTATTTTGGCAACAAAATATTCAATGAAGTCAAAATAAGGAAAATTATTTCCTTATAACGTGGTCGTGGATTTTTCAAAAAGAAGGATCATATATCATTATCAAGGAAAATCAAATCAACCTATACACATAAAAATGAAGAAAGAATTGCAAATCTATCATAACAAATATATGGAAGCTTAAAATAAGGAAATAGAAAATCTAAGTAAGGCAACAAAATTTTCCTTCATGAAAATTACTTCAAGAAATCAAGGAAAGATCAAAGGATTAAATTCAAATATTGAATAGCCTTCCAAAGGCTTCTCAACTAGCTATTATAAAGAAATGATATATAAAGGCATGTGATCCAAAGAAACAACATAGAAAAAATATATAAGTGCTGCTATGATTATTCTCGAAATCTTTCTTAAGCTTGATAGGATCAACAGATCGATCATAAGATTATACCATTTTTACAATATTTTTGTTTCATTTCACATGCTTATTTTTTAGGATCAATTATAACATTTCCTCATCATTTTTCTTGTAATCTATTTTGAGGGTTAGTTGTGTGTATTGAGAGAGACTTATGAAGACTTTGAAAATCTGAGTATTAACCTAGGGTGAGGCTAACTGAGTCAAAATAGAGGACTTTGTTACTGTAATCTCCTAAGTATTAATTTTTTTTTTTTAAAGTGAATAGTGGAGCAACTCAAATAAAGAATGCTAAATCCCTAGTGGTGGAATTGGAAGAGCGTAATAGGCACAACACCAAAACACTATAATTGATTTGCTTAATCTTCTATCCGTTACTCTTTTATTTCCATGCACTTTACTTTGTTTATCTTAATCACTTGCTCTCAAGCCAAACATTTAAGTATCAAGGGGTTTTCTTTTTCTAAGAATCTCATTTTTTTTTTTTTACAAATTTTAAAATAGTAACCAATTCACCACCATCCCCCTCTTAGTTACTTAATTGGGACCTACAATCATGATTGAATTTTCAAAATATTAATTGATTGGACTAATATAAAAGTATTTTGCTATAGATTATTTTTTTAAGCATTAATATTCCTTAATTCTATCACCAATTACCCTTAAGCATAATGTGATGTTTTTGCATCATTTTGTCATTTATATATTAAATTATCACACTAACTTTTAATTAATACATTTATAAAAATAGGAAATTATATAACAATAATTCAATTGTCATTTTATATTTAATGAAATTATTATGAATCACCAACTAAGATATATTTATTTTTGAAATAAAATATATATATTTGTTGCACTTACAATTAACATGTAAGTTTTTTATTTAGAGTCTTTCCTTTAATTATCATGAAATGTTGTGAATACATTATCATCAATATATTACACATTAAAAGAAGACGTATACACGATACTTAACTAATTAAAATGGATATCAAATGCAAACTTTATATGATTAAACCATTGAATAACTATCTAATTTATATAATAAATAAAATAAATATATAATATATTATTTGTCACAAAATATGCTTTCATACAGTAACATACAGTATGTCTTACATATACTATTATAATATATAATATTAGTGAATATATGATGTATAGTATTTAATATGATTTTAATATATGCTTTATAGTATACTGTAGACACCTCTTTTTTTTCCCTCTATAATTTCTTTTAAGGTTGTAAAAAAAGCATTACCATTGAAAAATACAAAAAAAAAAAAAATTATAAAACCTAGAAGAATACAAAATTAGAAAATTGAAAAAAAATCTAGAAATTAGAAAATTCAAAAAAATCAAAAATTGGAAAAAAATACAAAAATTTTAAAAATTTCAGAAAATGCAGAAAAAGGGGGGAAATGAGAAATATATATATATTACAAGAATTAGAAAATTTAGAAAAAATATAGAAAAATTGAAAAATTAAAAAAGTTAGAAAATTAGAAAAGAAAAAGGTTGAAAATTGAGAATACAAAGAAATTGAAAAATGCAACACACTAAAATTAGCAAATTTTGAAAAATAAAGTAGAATAAAAATAAATAAAATTGGAGTTATAGAAACATTTACAAATAAAGGATTTGGGCATTTTAAGTCCATTAGGGTCAATTTATGCTTGGTTCGAATTTAAAATTCAAATCTAGCTCAAACAAGTGCACTAATGCAATTTTATTACATAAATAAATAAGATACAAGTTAATAGCCCATTTGGTTAAATGCATGAATTAAGAATTAGAGAAGAGAGAGAGGTCTTGTGTTCAAATGTTACAATTTCTTCTTGATAGGCTAACACAATTTATTTTCCATCTCTTTTTTTATATTTTCCCTTGTTTTCCCGTATTTAACCAATTCAGACAACTCATATTTGAACACTTTTTCAGCCTTTTTTTTTTCTTGCAATTACACAAAATTAATTGTGAAATCACAAAGTAAACTTAAGATACCGTAGATTGGCAAAAAAACATGTCCAAATTTAAATATTAAAAAGGTTAAAATGAAACTTGAAAATCAAAAGAGACTTGAATGCATGGGTTTTCTTCAAAATAAACAAAGCTTGATTCATGTACCATTGATGATTTTTTAAGCTTACAATGATTTATTCATGCAAGAATGAGGTTTGTAAGATTTGTTTTGGCCATCTTTTTCAAAGGATTTAAAGCAATTTTCAATGGAAATTTAGCCAAACACATTTAGAATGGTTTGCAAATTAATGGTCATTTAAGACCTTCTAAGCTTGCTCAAGAACTAATTAGTATAAATAGAGACTCCTAGGACTCATTTCAACATGAAGTAACCATCAAAACACTATATAAGCTTAATTTCAAGCTTTCTCTCTCTAAATTCCCCATTGCAACCCCTCTCTCCCTTTAAGATTGTGGCTTTTATAGTGATTTTCAAGCGAAGCTACTACCGCTACTAACATCCTAAGCTTGAGATTAACTTAAACACACCACTCTCGTTCACCATTGTGGCCACTACTACCCTTAACCAGCAAACCCTCGCCACCACTTCAACCACCACTTTCCCTCCACAATTACAACTCTCGAAGCTTCTCAATTGAAGCTACCACCATGGTTGGACTTACCACTACTAGAAATTCTTAGCCATACCTTCCTCTCATCTCGAAACACCCCTAATCATGTTACTTAACATCCATAACTTTTCAAAAACCATCGGCAACCTCCTTACACCACGACGTTAGCACCAATCCAAGTTTCATCAATCATAATCTCATGGAAGTACCATTTCCCATCCAAAATACTTATTAAATTGAGTCAAAGCAAGCCAATTCAATCACTACACCAATCTTTAACTGCAACCCAACTTAGTGTCCGTATGTCCTAATTCAACCTAAATACCCAACCTAATCTACTCTCTAACTTTTGTGTTTAACCTAATGCTCAAGTCCAGCCTTTTTTCCCTTTTTCTTATATTATTTTCATTTTGTTTTATTTAAAAAAACAACATAAAAAATAAAAAGATTTTCTTTTATTTATTATAAAACTTTAATTTCTTTTTCAATTTCTATTTCACCTTTCTTTCAAATAAATAAATAAATTTTTTTAATAAAATAAAATGAAATAAAACGAAACGGAAGAAAAATGTCGTGACACTTAGAAAAGTTCATTTTCAAGATATATATATATATATATATAACACCAAATTAGGATTTTCTTTTTATAATTATTCTTAAATAAAAGTTAAATAGATAAAAGAATGTAAACATGATCATCTTTTCAAAATTAACATAAACTAATACACTAAAATTTTATAAAACAAACTATAGAAATCTAATCCTGAATAATGGTATGTAGACACCTGGAAGAAACTACGAGGCAATTTAAAATATGAAAAATTTATTTTCTATAAATAAGTAAATTATATTTTTCAATTTTTTTTCTTTTTCGTAAATAAAAATGTTTTCCTTCTTCATTTGTGTAGATGAGGAAATTTGTATAATATAACCTCATAAGCCAACTCAAAATTAAATCAATTATGCTTAGGCTAAGTATTTGGATTAGTGATAGGATCCAAATAATTAAACTTAATTCGGGATGACATAGAGAGTTTTGGATTGATGGGCTCAGGAGAGGATTTGTTAAAATTGTATCGCACATTTTTTAACCTATCTTAACAAGTTTAGATTCAATTGTGTTCCATTATATAAAATTAAGGGTAGGGGGAGGGGTTGGTGGTAGTTATGGTAAGGGTAGGGTTAGGGGTAAGGAACCTAGCCAATCTATTTCACCACTATCACATGAAGTGTAGTTTGTTGAAATAGCCTATCTTGCCTTTAGTCTCTTTAGAAAACTTCTTTTTCTCTTATTTGATGATTTATTTATCATGACACCAACTCTTCCCTAATCACATAAAGTGCATGGATGCATGCTACATACATGTGATATTTATAATGAAACCCTTCCATTTACAATTTATAAAAAAAAATAGAAAATGAAAATTAAAAAATGATAAATAAAATAATGCAAATGAATACCAAAATAGTTTTTTTTTTCTAATTAAGTATTTTGGAAAATAAATTTAAATTCAAAATGCTTAAGTGGTACCCATTTAGAGTTTAATAGATTAACCTCTAGATTCAACATCTCTAGTTTTCAAAATTGATTTTTTTTATGAATTAGTAACTAAGTTATGACTAATCCACCAAATCATTCATAACTTAACTCTTTCCCCTATTCAAGTTAGGTAACAACCCCAAACTTGTTTCAAAATTAAAGAGAGATCAGATTTTTCTTGATTTCTGATCAAGAGTTAACATTAAATTAGTAGAGTTTTGATATTCATCGGGTTAAGGAAAATAAAAACTAAAAAATCTAGGCTCCATGTATATGTTTTAGTATATCATACTTGCATAATATATTATAATATATTATATATTATCATCAATTATCTCTATGTATATGCCTTTTTTAAATAGAAAATGTTAAACAAACAAAACTTTGCAGATTATTAAAAATTTATGGGCTAAAAAAAACTCACTTAAAAAATTTAGAAGTAAATCTACATCAAAGCGAGAAAATAGGAAGTTAAAAACTTACTTTGAAAGTTTAAGGAGTAAATTCACACCAGAACGAAAATTGAGGTGAAGGGTGTTTGCAATTTCTCCAAACTTTAAAGGAGTCATATTAAAACATAGGTGCCATTTCCAATATTTTCCCTAATATTTTCGTCACATTAAGCAACCTAACTTATTTAGAATAACATGAGTGTGTTTTTGCAAAAATCCCAGCGTTGAAATTTTAGAATTTATGTTGAAACAATAACTGGCATGAGTCTATTAAATCCAGCCCAATCTACTCTATAGGATATAGTTTTTAGTTTATAAGCCCATCCGTTTCATATTATATTATAGGATGGTACTAGACAACTCCGCTTGTCCGTTTGCCAGTGTGTTTGTTTTGCAAGTCCAGGAAGTAGCTGGACAAGTACGTGGCGCATGGACTAAACAAATGGCTTTTATTACCCAAAATTTGAATTAGTATAATTTTGATTGGGCTTGAAAGTCGAAGCTGCTAAGTTTTAGTTTTGCTTTCCATTTGCTCATAAAATTCCGAATGAATTTCATATTTCTATGGTTAGTCTTTGGTTTATGCTCTAAATATTTATTTGGGCTATTTTATATTGAAAATATATATATATATGCTGTAAGAATTAGTATGCAGATTGAGGAAATTATCTATGTTGCGAAGTTTTGGTTCGAAAATTTTTCAGTGGATTGAGAGTCTTTTCATGTTGGAAGAACAATTGCTGTTGGATATAAGTGGCTACATGTTCATCCGAGAATGTTAAAGGAAAAATCGAGCTTCTTTTTTTTTTTTTTTTTATTTGGGGGCCATATTTAAGATTCAACCATCATCAACTGCTCATTTATGACGGTACATGTAAAGGAACATAATTAGCTTTCTACCCCAAATTGAAATAAAAGCAAACTTAGTTCATACTCCTGCAGCTCCTTTCAGTATCTAATATTTAGGTGTTTCCAGATTTAGAATCTCATACTATGTTTTTCTTTTTTTTTTTTTTGGGTTAAGCAGAATGTTATTATAATATTAAACAGAAGTACAGTAGTAATATGGGATCAGCCCATACTATCAAAAGTGAGGCTAAGACGGTCATTCAATACAACATGCTTAGTATCTTAACAGAGCCAAAAAACAACATATCCTTCTACAGAAACTTAAAAGCTACATCTGGTGGATTAAGCAGTACTGCGTCCTTCATACCTTCCTTCCTTGCCATCTTTGCCAGCTGGCCTGCTAATTGGTTCGCCTCTCTTGGCCAAAAAAAAAAAAAAAAAATTAGCAGTGTCTCTTGAAAATCCTTAATAATTGGCCTGCACAAAGAAAAAACATGTAAAGTGCCAGATACATCAGTTGTTATCCCATTACGCATGTTCAACAGCTAATTTTGAATCCATTTGGATTTCTATTCTCTTGAGTCCCAACTTTTTGCAAAGCTCCAGTCCCCAGTAGAGACTTCATAGAATCTTTCCTAGGCAACACATATAACCAGCTAGCCATTGTCCTTGATCATTTCTTAATGCACCACCTGCCGTAACATTTCCATCCACGCCTGAAAGTGAGGCATCTGAGTTCAATCGAATCGATCTTACTCTAGGTGGCGTCCACTTGATAATGTCATAGTCCACTTGCTTCAAAGTTTTATTTTTATAACAGTTGATGACCCAAAATTCACTCGCAGACGATCTAGTTAGTATCCACAAATTATCCAAACAATTATTTGTACCTGTTTGGAACAGCAAGGAATTCCTCTGCTTCCATAGAAACCAAAGGAAAAAACAATAAGATAGTTGCTGTAGGAACGTGCGGATGTGTTAAGTGCCTGCGCCCAAGAACTACATTACTTTCTAACCAACTCTCAAGTGGCTGATCAGCATTAATTTGGAAGCCTTATGGCAGTAAAAAAATTTCTATTATAGGACAATGAAGTAAGGCATGTTCAACAGTTTCATTTAAGTTTAGGCATCTCAGGCATCCTTGAGAGTTAATCTGTCTTTTGCCAAGGTTGGATGCAGCAGGTAGAGCATCTAGAACAGCACGCCACTAGAATATTTGGATTTTTAAGGGAGCATACAGCTTCCATATCCAATTGTATGTTTTACTCTCAAGACCAGTGTGAGATTGATCACATACTATGTTAAACCACCATAGTATTGAACGAATGAGGTAAACAATGAGCACTCATCATGCTCCTTAAATTTATATTTTAAGTTGTTTCAAATTATTATTAACGAGGAAAACAAGAACATGCTCCCGCTCCTGGCCTAATGTGTGCCGACCAAAGCAACAACAAAACAAACACAATATAGCCTGCCGATTTATGGACCAATATGCTTTTAACATGACAAACCAATAGAGAGATATATACGCGACATAAATATGAGAATACTACTAGCCTTTCTCCTTCATAGTCAACTAACAAGAGAAAAATGGCTTGTTTACTAATTAAAACAACCCAAATAATCATAATAATGAGTGTAGCATTTTTAATTTTAGGAAGTCATGTACTCGCTCAAAATGACGATGTCGTTTACGTGTTATGCAATAATGAATCATATGAAGATGGTGATCCTTATGGAATAAGTTTGGAAAAATGGGTTTTACCTGATTTAGAGTACTATACACAATATCGGGGCTATAATTATTATAGCTCATCGCCTGATGGAGTAGTGTACGGGCATGCTCAATGCAACGGTAAGTTGACTAAGGATCAGTGCTGGCGATGTCTTTCTAAGACAGTAGGTATGGTGCGTAATTATTCTTGTGTAAAGAGGAAAGGAGCTCAGATTCAGCTTGTTGATTGTAGATTAAGGCATGAGAGTTATCCATTTACTGAGTAACACAATTTATGCCCTAACAATATGGTTTCTACTTTGATGAGTACGCCTTGTGCCATTTAATCTCTAATATTGGTGTTAGATATCCACGTGAAGATTTTTCATTTGCTCTCTCTCTCTGTCTCCTTCCTTCCTCTCTTCTTCAAAAACACACACAAGTTTATCCTTTTTAATTTCTTCATCTCCTCTTCCATCAAAAAGGGAATTCTATCCATCTTATTATTCGACATCTCTCTATCTCCATTTCTAGATCTGAAGTACATCTAGCTTATAGGTTCACCTCTGGAGGTCTCTGAAGCCAGTGCTATAGCCTGCTGGTCAAGAAAGAGGAGCCATAAGAACCACATTATTGTGGGCAGAGGAGATGGTGTCGCTATCGGCAAAGTTGAAGCTGATATCTATGTCACGGAGGCATGTGGTGGATGTTGGACTCCACGAGTCCGCGTCAATTTTATCTTCTTCTTCTTCTTGCCTCTTACTCATATATCCGAATTCCCTCCATTCAAGGTATTGGTTCTCCGTTTTCTCGATAAAACTTTTATTATTCAACCATGGTTAATATCATTGGCCAAAAAAAAAAAAAAAAAAGAAAACTATTGTTAATATCCATTTTTACATTTAACTAAGTTACCTTATTGGTTTAGATTTGTGGCCTCCTTCTTTACATTAACAATTTTTTTTTTTTTTTAGATGTTATGTATTTACTTTACTCTTCAATGACAGATTTTTTTTTTTTTTTAATTCTCTACAAAAATAAAATAATAAGTTCTAACATTGGCCCATATGCCTAGTAGCATATTCTTTCATCTTTGATTAAAGAAAAGTTATATACATTTTTTTTTTTTTTAACTTTCTGGATGAAAGAAAGTTAATGTATAACCTACAATAGGAGCATTGAGTCTTTTAAAAATGAGTATATTCCCTATTTTTTGTATTTCTCTACTAAATAATATGTAGTGAAAATTTAAAATATAATTAGAAAACAAAAAGTTATTTCTGTAAAAGCATTTTCGTTTAATTTATTAATGCACCACGATTGAATTGAATGGAGGATACTTTTATACGTACAGTTATATATAGGAGAAAAAATGTCTTCATCCATCTAAATTTATTTGTTTACATCCATTAAATATGGCTGGACATTTAACTTACATAAAAAGTTGTAGAATTTGGATTACAATTACCACCGACAAAGAAATGTAATTGTCCTCGAGTAAACTATGAGTATCAAATCATGACGGTAGCCAAATGACAAAACAACAAGAACAAAGATCGCATCAGTGTCGAAGTTAAACTCTGGGCAGAACCACCATACCTTTTACTCTGAGTTTTATATGCTGTGATTGCAACTAGTATGGACATCTGTTATTTATCTGACCATATGATCTTTAGGGCATTACTATCACTTCTAATGAATTTCATGAAGGCATGTTTATTTGGAGATAATAGAGATGAAATAAAAATATGATTCTACTCCCTATTTTCTTATTTATTTGGAAATTTTTTATTTAGTCAATTTTTCTATTCCCACTTCATGAGGGTATTTGTTGCCTTTTATAAGATGAAACTGTTTATTTCCTTCCATAAAGAATAGAAAGTTTAAGTAGCGTAACAATTATACCCTCATTAAAATCATAGATTAATGAAATCAACCATATAAAAATAAAACTTCTTTGATTTTACCCTCAACTTTATATTAGTGCGTGTGTGTGTGTGAAACACATATCAATGCAAATGTATTGCTATATACTATATACCATATATTGATAAACATACATACATATATATATATATATATATATGTACATAATGCTATATTATATATTACACTACGTAAAGAAATATATATAGATTTGTACGTAATGTGTGTGTATGTCTGTGCATAATGAAATATCTCTCTATATAATATGATGCATGTTACATCAAATTATTAAAAAGAAAAAGGGAACAAATTATTAAAGTAGTGCCAATATAGATGACGTTGCATTTGAATATATGATGGTTACACAACAAAGAATTTTTTTTTGGTATTTGGCATAACTTATTATTGAAACCTAACAACATCATATTGGAGTCATAATGTTATCTTGTATTTTGCACCAATCTGCATAACACTAATCCTCCGCTTAAACCACTAAAAAATTTTATCTTTTATTTAAATTTGACTTTAGACATTCATCATCTAATTTGTAAACACTCACGTTATTAATTCATCAATTCAATGCTCTAAGAAATTAACCTTAAGCACTTGCCAAGGATGACACCAGATATCAAACAGTTAAACTTTTTGAGTACTAATTTTAGTATTCAATTGAATTTTTCAATGTCAATGTTAGTATCTCAATCAACTTCTTCTATGCTAATTTGTCACAACTAGCATTTTCAACCAATAAGTAAATGAATTGCTTAATACAAAATAACCATAGTAAATGCAGACGTAGCATATAGGTAGTGTGAAAGATAAGTGCAAAAAATCATCATCATATTCTTTCTCATCTCCTATTAAATGCTAATCCTTGTTAAAAATTTAATTTTTTGTATATAATGTATAAATAAAACCATCAAGTTTCTAAGAAATGTATTAAAAACCAAAATCGCACACTACCTACATGAATATTTAATCTTAATCGAATTGGAAAACCCACCAAATTTTGCTTTTGGAAATAATTAAATTTAAAAACTAAAAGTGATACCATATGGACTTATCATTCAACAACCGTCCCAACATAAATATACCTCCAGATTCTTTCATAGTACACCGGGTGAATGAAAGAGCAACATCACGTATTTTTCATGCAAAAATCACAAAAATAGTCTTGTTAATTAGATTTCTTTCAAGAGTAATTGGGCTCTAACTAAAGTAAACGCCGTAGATTGGTAGCTTGGCCTGGTAACAAGATATAGGAAACCATGCCGAATCAAGAATAGGAATTGCCTCAGCTATCTCACGAGGCAAAGTACACTTTACAAGAAATCTTTCAAAACTCATCTAGGATTCACTTAACTTCAAAAGGCATAAGAAAGCTTAAATAAGCCCCTGACATATTTTATAACGAAGATGGGCCTTTATAAACAACCCAAAATTCCATTCCTCCTCTAAAAACTATTGGGTATCCAAACCCATTGTCAAATCCCATGCCCATACGTAAGAAAAAAAGTATATTGTTATTAGCTATTGCATCATTAAGAACGATCCAATAGATATCAACAACATCAAATCCCAGCCATCTAACCTAGAATGACCCGACAATTGAGATCAATCTCCAAAATTTGTAAATAAAAGGCTAACCTTCTCATTTCGATACATTCTTGCATATCACTTAGTTGAGACCAACACAAAATCCTACTTAAATGTCTATATGAAAGATCAAATTAACAATTGAGTGAAGTATAAATCAAGAATAGTTGCATCTAACAAATTTGATTTACTATCTTGTGCATGCATATGAAACATTGAGTTTATCTGTTCCCTTTCCCTCGCCTCTCTCTACAACATTTCACCACGTGTCATCAAATTGAAACTTCATTAAAATTAATGAGTACATTTGTTGCATGTGATCAACTAACCACATCAACCCTCGTACAATTTAAAACTATTTTTGTTATCTAGATGATGAATTGGCAATCATTTATTTATTATAGTTTTTTTCTTATAGGTAGGAATGAATCTTTTAAGTAGTATAAAGTTTTGATTTTTAATATATTTTTTAGAAATTTGATGGCCTTAATTGTATAGATATATAGAAAAAAGGATTTGATTTTTAATAAGATTAGTATTTGATTAAATAAAAAAGGAAGAGCAAGGATGAAGAAGACTTTTTGCATTGTTCATTTGTACACATAAATGCCATGTGCACATCTAATGTGATTTCTTTATATTAAATAATTCATTTAGGGCATGTATCATGTTACTAATAGTCTACAATTCTAGTAGCAAATGGACATAAATAAAGTTAAAATGAAGTAGTAACCCTAACATTAAAAAAGTTTAATTGAATATTGAAATCAACATTCAAAAAGTTTAGGTGCTTAATCAAAAAATCACTCAAGTTCAAGTATAGTAATTTAATGGTCTTCTAAAGGTTTCTTATATTAGGATCTAATTTATGAAGTCAAATACACTCATTGCCTACTTATATGTAAGAAAGCTTCTTATTTATAAGTTTATAAAAGGGATAATGTCACGGTCACTACCTTAACTTTACACAATTTCGTAATTTTACACTTCAAATTCCAAGTTGTTAATTTATATACCGAATTGAAAACTTAGTTATTGTCATTACTACCTTATTATTTTCCATTAACAATAGTTAACCTAGATTGATTTACTTTAGTTTTATCACTTCGATTTAATATTTTACTGATGATGTGTGCATTTTATTTTTTATGTAGGTACATAGCTAATATTTGATTAGCTAATTATGAATTGTGAAATTTAAAATTACAAGTATTGCATTACTATTGATATCTAATGATAATTGGCATAACAATCGATAATGGGAGAAAAGATGAGTTAGAGATGATAACAACCAAACTTCTAATTATTTGCACAATTGACAACTTGAAATTTAGTAGTAAAATTGTAAAAAAGTAAATAGTTTAGATAGTCATTACGACGTTATCCCTTTATAAGATCAATAAAGTAGTGAACTTTTAGTGAACAAATTTTGAATTTCTTTCACTTTTTTTCTCTTTACTTCTTCTATTTCTTTAGATAATTTTATAAGATAGATAAAATACTATGTTTTCAATTCTTTATTAGTAAATTTGTTAATTTAATAAAATAACCTTCCCTTGAAATTTTGAATAATCTAAAGTGAAAATATCAAAGATAAAAAAAAAAAAAAGGGATAAAAGAAAGTTTAATTTTTAGTGCTTGACAAAAGGACCATTAGACAAACATTCAAAGATATCAATATGTAGCTAATGAGGGATACCATTCTGCATTTATTACTTATTACTTATAAAGTGTCTAAAAGGATAAAAACAACAATATGTGTGTAAGGATGATAACCAAACATTAAACAAGAGGAAAGAAAGGTAAGAATTAAAGTAACTTTACCCTCAAAAACTCTCCGAGAGGCAAAGGAAAAATTCCTTTGGTGAATCCCTTTAGTTCTACTCATTCCTAAATCATTCCATCTTCCTTTCAAATTCTCTTAAACAAAAAAAAAAAAAAATGAAGACTCAAACTAAATGAATTCCATGATCTCCTAAATAATTTCCTATCTCCTACCCCCTCCACCATGATGGATCAACAATAGCAATTTGCATCTAAAGCTTTCAAGCAACAACAACAAAACACTAGTCACCTACTACAAGGCAATTCAGCATAAAAGACTACTAAAAGGTCCTACAAAGATATTACTGCAGCAAATATCCCTAAGGCTTATACTTCCAATTTTTCCATGGACAATTTTAATGACATGCATGAGAATTTAGAGGAAAATAATACCCCTAAAAACCTTGGCGAAGGCAACTAGAGCGTGGAAGGAATAAAGTAATGCCTACCATTGGGGACAAAAATTATTAATCTTATTGCAAAAGAAAAATAAGAGCTAAGAAAACCATGGTAAAACTCATTAATTATAAAACCATTTGGATAATCCATTAAGTATATTATACTTTTCCCCAAACTGAAATCACTTTGGTGAATAGATAATGACTTCAAAATGATTAGCCCTAGTTACGGCTATTTACAACATCAACTTTAAAAATATAAATGATTTACACAAATTCATCAAAAAAGGACCATGGTTCATGTTTAGATACTTTTTTGTAATACAAAGATAGAAGCTTAACTTCTAAGTAAACTTCTTTTACATCCTTTAATCAAGTAGTAGTCCAAATAAAAATTTTACAATTGCCTTTAGAATACTATTCTCCAATTACTTTAAAGAAAATCAAATTAGAGATTGGCCTAATTCTACAATTTGACACATATATGATAAATAGAAAATAAGAGCAATCTACATGACTTTGCATACAAATTAATGTAATTGAGCCCTTAACTCATACTATACTTTAAGATGGGCACCAGTATAGATTTCAATATGAAAGAATCCATAATCTTTGTTTCAAGTATGGTTAAGTTAGGCATTCTCTCCAAAACTGCAATGAACAATGCACTACTAACAGAAATCCATTGCAAAATAAAGTGGACAAACCCACCATGAAAATTAATGATGATGAATCATTACTACAAGTAGAAAATTTTAAGTCATCTACATAATTCAAATCAACAAGCATTAAATGAACTCCTTAATGTGTCATCTTCTTAAACCAAAGCTACTATTCACTCATCACTGTAGAACTCATCCATGGAAGAATAGTCCTATGGAAATTAGATCTTAGATACATCTAAATGAAATTGAAATAAACAAAACAATATAACAAATCCAACTAAACTTGAAATCAAAACCTTTACTGCATCAAACCAAACACCCTCATAAAAATAACCATCTTCAAAAAACTCAACCTTAACCTAAATAAAAGGTCCAAACTCTAAATCTTCTCCTAACCACTGCACTATTCACTATCCAATTCCAGTCACAAATGAAGATAATAATCTTTCCAAAAACCAAGACAAATCAAATCCCATTAAAGAATAAAATCAAAACCCATCATCAAAAATCCCCTCTAAACCTAGTTTTGATTCATTTATAGTCATTAAATCACCCTCACCAAAACTTGAAGAAGAACCACTCAATACTACAAGAAAATGCCTTCCTGTAAGAAAATAATAAGGCAAAAACATAGCCATAGATAAAAGAGTGCTCCAAGCTATCAATCTAAAAATACTACATAAGAACTTGAACTAAAGTTGGCTAACACTTGACATGCACATCCTATATGTGCCATTCATAGACGAATGGACACATACCCCGATGGAACTACACCAACAAACTTACATCAATAACCTAATTGTTTTGGTGGAGCTTATGTCACATAACATGCTATATGTAAGATCTAAACATAGCAAACAAATCATGAGAAATGAAATCCCTTTGATCTCCATCCAAGAAAACGTCTTAGTCATAATAATGACAACACCAAATTACTCACTACATCCTAATCAAATTCTGAGACAATGGACACTTAAATGTAGGATTGGAATTAACATGCTCTTCCTTAGTTCGAATCTGGAGCTAATGCCAACAATAATACCAACCGCAATCTCGATGCAAAAGAGAGAAATGATGCCTCTAGATATGTATTGATAGGGATCATGGACCAATTATGCGCTCCCAAGCTTATAGGCTTGCTCAGATGGCTTTCTGAGCTATTCGAGGTGAATTAAGTGCCAAGTAAAAGTGCATTCCACAGTCTAACCTGTCGAGTTTTGTTCTCCACATCATCTAAGAAACTACTGAGGTAAAGAGCTGAGGTGAACAGCCGAGGTGCCAAGCCGACCTCTCCACCATACTTCAGTCCATTAATTAAATCAAAATACTACCAACCTGACTTATATTGAAGCTAAGCAAATAATTGCTATGAGCCAACTACCCTAATTCAACCTGAAAATGAGTCACCCCCGAAGCAACCCTTATCCAGTCTCAACTATCCAAATTGCTAATGCCAACCTAACCTAATCAGGACCCTACCCCCTGCTTGGCTAAAAGTGTCATTAGGACTATAGAATGAGCAAACCAATAACGTCTTGCCTTTTTCTAACAACTGTACAGTCCTTTCTCTGACTGGATACTCTTTTTGTATGATTACATTGATATCCCTGTAAATTATTACCTTCTTTCCTTTACTAGTAAGGATCTTTTTTATAATTTACTCTTACCTAAGATTTATCCTAATTGGATCATGTAAATACTTGTACATTGTAATAGCCACAACAATTATCACATTGAATTTTTCAATCGTACTCTCTTAAGCTAAGTGTTTTGCTACTTATTCTCGAGCTACTTTTATCTAACTTATTGAGCGTAGACTAGTGGCAAGTGACCTCCGGCCTCGCCTATACATCATATCAAGTGTAACTCGAGCTCGTATAAGGCATTAGTGCGTTATATCTATAGTCAATACACAAAGACCCATGCTCAACCTTTAACTATTATTTACATTTCAAATCATCTCACGATTCGAACCCACCCCTTAGTTCGAGTGATATCGAATGTCATGCGTTCATCCATGCCAGATCTATTTCATCTTAGCATTACAGCTTAGCTACGTTCGAAGCTGGATTTTGTTACTTTGTTCTTTGAGTGGTTTGTTACTGTATTCTTGTGTTAGAAGTTCTGTTGTTAACATAGGAGATTAGTAGTTGAGAGGTGTTGTGGGAAAACTCTATGCTCTGTTTTTCCTTGTTTCCTATACGCAAAATAGAGTATGGTTGTTTGTTTATTCAGTGTGTATAGTTGTCATAGTAGTGGGAGTAATAGTTATTGTTCTACTGTTTTCATTTTCGAAAAGAACTTCGAGTGACATTTTAAACATCAACTTTGTGGGTTAACCAACAATGTCAAATTCAAGTACTCAAGGAACTCTGGAAAACCAAAAAAGTAGTGTTCGACATGGCTAAGGGTAAGAAGGAAGCTTCACACCTCAATCAATAGGTAACCACTTGGATAGGCTCATTGACTTGGTAGCTAGTTTGGTGACTATTATCTAAGAAAATAGACAACAAGCTAGAAATAGCCCAACTAGATGACATGAACAGCAAAAGTGAGGAAATGGTTAGTTTGGCTAAGCTAATACCTTAGCTCGACTACCCCAAGTTGAAAGAATGAGTAGAGCTGCTAGGCATAGGCTAGCACTTAAAGAAGAAGAGGAAGGAGATGACGAAGTCAAGAAGCATTATGAGCTTGAGGCGAGGAATGTTCTAACCCCTAGAGTTGAAGGGTCCAGGATGTATATTCCAAGTTTTTCTGAGTGGTGATGCCGAAGACAACCTAGATTAGATAAATAAAATTGAGAAGCAATTTAAATGTCACGAAGTACCTAATAATGTAAAGGTTAGACTTGCTATGTTGGAATTCATTGATTATGCCTTCCTATGGTGGAAAAACTTATAAGCCACCCGTAAAAGAGAAGGCGAACATGAAGTTAGGAGTTGGGATGAAATAAAGAGAGTCATGAGGAGAAGGTTTGTTCCAAGCTACTACTTTCGATTATAGGAGTTAAGGCAAGGAGGATCGACTGTCAACGCTTATGTCAAAGAGTTCTATATGTTAATGATTCGATGTAAAGTTAGTAAACTAAAGGATCGAATTGTATCTCAATTCATTGGTGGATTAAAGTACGAGATCAAAGATATCCTAGAAACTATGGATATTAGATCACTTGATGATGTAATCTAAGCTGCCTAAAGGATAGAAAGATGCTGAACATGAAGATTTCAACCACCTGTCAACTAACCTAGTAGTAGCCAATCTGTTCTGAGTAGACCTATGCAAACAGAACTAAGTAAGATTACTGAGACTCGACCTGCTTAAACTACTTGAGTAGAGAAGAAGGAAGTCTTAAGGAAGTTTGAGAAAGGCCAGAGTTCGAAGAGAAAGACAAGTAAGATTAAGTGTTTCAAATATCAAGAATTTGGACACATGGTCGCTCAATGTCCAAACAAAAGGACTATGGTGATCTAAGGTAAGGAGCTGACTGTTGAAGTAGACAATACTAATGAAGAAGTAGAAGAGTTGAAAGAGGATGGACGAACCAAGCTATATAAGGAGGAAGTTATCTATAGTAAGGAAGACAACTTGATGCCGACCACTTTAATGATGAGAAGGACAATAAATGTCAGTCTTGTACGCGAGGACAAATAGAGGGAAAATCTCTTCTACATTGGATGTAAGGTGAATGAGCCATGGTATGCCTTGATCGTTGATAGTAGTAGTTGTACTAGTGCAACCTCTGCATTTATGGTCCAATAATTGAAATTGTTAACCAAGCCCTACCTAAAACCTTATAAGCTTTATTGGCTTAGTGATAGAAGAGCCCTACAAGTGAATAAATAGGTGTCTATGCCAATCTACATTGGCAATTATCAAGATGAAGTACTATATGATATGCTGCCCATGAATGCATCTCACATTCTACTTGAACGATCATAGATGTTTAACCGAGCCATAATATATGATGGAAGGAGGAATACATGTTCCCTACAGCGTGAAGGTAGGAGGTGAAATTGAGTCCCATGACTCCTAAACAGGTAAAAATCATGTAAAGAAAGAGGCTTTGGTGATGACCCAAGCCGAGCTAAAAAGAGAGATGGAGCTCAATAGATCAACCTATTTACTAGTATGAGATCCGAGGAGAAAGAGTTTCCTATCAAGGTAAAAAACTTATTATAAGAGTTTGCCAACTTGTTTCTAGATGAGCCACTAAAAGGTCTACCTCCTATCCAAGGCATTAAACATGCAATTAACTTACAACTAGGAGCCACACTATCAAAGAAACCTACTTAAAAGCTAAACCTTGAAAAAGATACTGAATTGTAGAAACAACTAGATGAGTTGATAAGGAAGGGGTATGTGTGTGAGTCCCTTAGCCCCTATCCTATGCTAGCCTTGTTGATGTTAAAGAAAGATGGGTCATGAAAAATGTATGTAGATAGCCAAGCAATCAACCACATTACCATCAAGTACAGGTATCCTATACCAAGGCTTAATGATATGCTAGATGAGCTAAATGGAGCAAGACTATTCTCTAAGATCAACCTGAAATATAGATACCATTAGATCTAAATGCGTAAGGGTGACAAATGGAAAATCACTTTCAAAATATGCCATAGATTATATGAATGGCTTGTAATGTTGTTTAGACTGTCCAATGCATTGAGCACATTTATGTACCTAATGAATTATGTGCTTCAAGAATTAATAGAAAAGTTTGTTGTAGTTTATTTTGATGACATCTTAGTGTACAGCCCTGACTTGGACACTTATTAGGAGCATGTTCAAAGAGTCTTTGCAAAACTTTGAGTTGAATAGCTCTAAGCTAATCTGAAGAAGTGTGACTTTTGCTAATCCAAAGAGATATTCTTAGGATTTGTTATAAGTGGTGGTGGCAAATGAGTTGATGAAGAGAAGATTAAAGCGATCACCGAATAGCCAATGCCGACCACTTCGACCGATGTAAGGAGTTTCCTCAGCCTAGCATCATTCTATCATAGGTTTATAAGGAATTTTAGTACAATCATGGCCCTACTCACTGAACTATTAAAGAAAAATGTCGAATTTAGATGGGGAGAAAAGGTATAAAAGGGTTTTGAGGAAGTAAAAGAGAAGCTAACTATAGCCCTTATCTTAGCTCTGCCGAGCTTTAACAAAGTGTTTGAAGTAAAATATAATGCATCTTGGCTATGCATAGGTGCTGTGCTAATGTAAGAAGGCCGACCTATTGCTCACTTTTGTGAGAAACTTTGTAGAGCTATACTCAACTACTCTATCTATGACAAGGAGCTTTACTCCTTAATTTGAGCCTTAACAGTGTGGCAGCATTATTTGTTACCTAAGGAATTTGTAATCTATACCAATCATGAATCCTTGAGATATCTGAAGAGTCAACCCAAGTTGTCCTAGAGGTAAGCCAAATGGGTCGAGTTCATAGAGGGTTTTTCTTATGTTATGAAGTATAAGAATGGGAAAAACAATATAGTAGGCAATGCCCTATCGAAACGACATTCCTTCTTAACTGAACTACAAACCAAGCTATTAGGTTTTTCAACAAATAAAGGCTTTATATGTCGAGGACCTACATTTTGGTCTCATTTATGCTAAATGTGAGGAAGGAAGGATACTGGATGATTATCATAGGGAGGATAGATACTTATTTAAGAAGAGGAGACTATGTATCCTAAACTATTCTATGAGAGAATTGCTAGTGCATGAGGTGCATGGAAGAGGACTGACATAACATTTTGGCCAATGTCGAACCCATGAGGTACTATTTGTGAGATTCTTTTGGCCAAGAATGATAAGATATGTATAGTCCGTATTGGAAAAGTATGTGACCTGTCGAAAAGTGAAGAGTCAAGTTAAGCTGAGCAAGGACATTATCTACCCTTGCCAATCCTAACCAAACCATGGTCCAAGCTTAGTACAAACTTCATGTTAAGATTACCGAGGACATCCCAAGAGAAGGACTCCATCATGGTGGTTGTGGATCAATTTAGCAAGATGATACATTTCATGCCTTGTTCCAAAACTAATGACCCTTCAATTATCTCTTTTCTTTTCTTGTCAGAAATAATCAAGCTTCATGGAGTACCCAAAACCATTGTTTTCGACTAAGACCCGAAGTTCATGAGCCATTTTTAGAGGATACTATGGAGACAAATGGGAACCAAGCTATTGTACAGCACATCCTGCCATATATAAATTGATGGACAGATTGAGGTTTTCAATAGAACAGTAGAAACTTTACTATTAGTTGCTGTTGGACAACATATGGCTGATTAGGATCTATGTCTGCCTATCATTAAGTTTGCCTACAATAAGACTGCCTACAGCATAACAAACTTGTCTCCCTTTTGAGGTCACTTATAGGTTTAACCCTAAGCTCCCAATGGATTAAGCACTCCTGCTGAAGCCCAATGATGACTTGCAAGAGAGTCAAAGCCATCAAAGTCATGCACCAAATGGTGGTAAAGCAGTTAAGCCGAGCTACTACTAAGTTCAAGAAGTGAGGCCGAGAATAGAAGAAGAGAGAATTTCAACCAGGTGATCTGGTCTAGATCCACCTTAATAAGGAATGATTTCTAAACTTAAGGAAGAGAAACTTATCTCTTAGAGCCGATTGACCCTGCAAGATGCTTGAAAAGATCAATCCTAATACCTATAGAATTAAACTACTTAAGGAATACAGAGTCTCAGACTCCTTCAACATTGCCAATCTCTAACTGTACACTCCTAAGGATGAGTAACCTAGAGTCAAGCCAGATTTGATCCCAAATCTCAAATAACCCAAAGGGGATGATAGGGATCATAAACCAATCATGCCCTCCCGAGCTTGTGAGCTTGCTTAGATGGCTCATTGAGCTATCTGAAGTGAATTGACTACCGAGGAGAAGTGCATTCCACAGTTCAACCTACCAAGTTACTTTGCTCTCTACATTATCCAAGAAGTTGCTAAGGTAACTAACTGAGGTGCTAAGTTGAGCCAAGCCGACCCCTCTACCATATTGTAGTCCAAGCATCAAGTCAAGTTACTACCAACCTAACCTGTGTTAAAGCTAAATTGATAACTACTATGAGCCAACCACCCAAAGCTAACCCAAAAAGGAATCACCCCTAAACCTACCCCTATCCAATCCTAACTGTTCGAGTTATTGAACTGTCAACGCTAACCTGACCTGATCAAGAACCTACTTCCCCCCTCCCCTCGAAGCCCCTACTAGGCCAATAGTGTCATTAGGACCATAAAATAAGCAAACTATATAGATCTTGCATTTTTTAAACAACCGTACAATCCTTTCTACCACTAAATATTCTTTTTGCATGATTACATTGATACCTTTCTAAATTATTCCCCCTTTTCCTTTATTAGTAAAGACCTTTTTTGTAATTTACTCTCACTTAGGATTTACCCTAATTAGGTCATATAAATACTTGTACATTGTAATAGCCACAACAATTATCACATCGAATTTTTCAATCATACTCTCTTAAGCTAAGTGTTCTACTACTTACTCTCGAGCTACTCTTATCTAGCCTATTGAGTGTAGACTAGTGGCAAGTGACCTCCGGCCATACTTATGCATCATATCAAGTGCAACTCAAGCTCGTGTAATGCGTTGGTGTATAAGGACTACTACTCAACCTTCGATTATCATTTGCTTTTCGAACCATCTCGTGATTTGAACCTACCCTTTAGTTCGTACGATGCCAAATGTCATGTGTTCATCCATGTCAGATCTGTATCATGTACAGCAAAGATGAAGCCATAAACCCACTAATCTACAAAAGTGAACTAGAAAAGATGCTCTTGGAAGCCAAGAAAGTCCTTTAACTAGCACAACAAATCCACTAATATAGAGTTGCAACTATCATACCCCAAACTCGAGGTGTTATGGCAGCTTAACTATGTAAATTAACCTAAGTTAGAAGCTAGTCACGATAGCTGCTAAGTACAGTTTACACATGACATACCCGACTTAATAGCTTTAAAGCATCCAATTCAATACCTATCTAATATAAAGCTGTTGTGTAATCTTTCAAAATATCTATTAAAAACTAACTTGTAGTTAAAACATATAAGAAGATAATAATAAAAGTCCCCCTATCAAGTACCATGTTTTAATTGTTGCTCTCATATGGTTAACCTACTTAAACTAATCTCTATAGATACGAATTCTAGTACATTCAACATTATTTAGAATCATATACTTCTTACCTATATGTTTATCAAATTTTAGTTTTCCAATGCTTAACCCGCTTAAGTAAATTCTCATACATTCATCTTAAAGTACATCTAACTTCATCCAAAATTATATACTTTATATCTCAATTTACAACCCTAGAAATATGCATCAGAATTCAAAATTTACTACAGAAAAGTGTACTTTAGAACTTAACTCGACATTAAAGGAGAATTACATTAAACTTTTACCTAACAAGGATCTATACATAAACTTTCATACATATCAAAAAATCACATATTCTCTTCCTAAAGATATTGTTTATAACTATGACTTCAATTACTATATACAAAATCATGTCTATATCATCAAAAGAACTAAAATACATTAGAATCTAAGCTTTACCTTAGAAAAATTTACGTCAGAACTTAGCTTTACATCAAAGAGAAATCATGGTAGAAATAAACCTTTATACAATCGAGAACCGCATATAAATTTCCATATATATCGAAAGATCACATATTCGCCTTCTAAATATCCTATTTCTAGTTACTACTGTTATTAGCTATATATATAAGATAATATCTACACTACTAGAAGAGTTAAACATACCAGAGAGCACTAAGCACACTAAAACAACAGTAATCTATTATGAAAATCATGACCAATACATGTCAAGAGTGATTGAGTTCCCAATTCATGTAATGAACTGAAGAATTAAATCACGAAAAATTATTATATCCAAACCTTTGACTTGATAAACTATCAAACTCTTCAAAAATTGTTACATTTTCCAATAGAAGTCAATTTTCATGCTTGCTCGCATGTACATCACCATCTCTAAGTCAAAGTTAGAACTTAATTCTACCTATTCCAAGGTTTAAGACATTGTAACTTCATATACTTCATCATCATTATCAATATCTCCATTATTAAGTTCAATTCTCATAGTTTATTTCCTTAATTTCTGTACATTCAACTACTTGAGCTGATAAGCAATTTCTACCTAAAGTTCTACTTCATCTTCTATTTTACACTTCTCAATTTGTATATCCATTTATTTCCATCCTTAGTTTTCAACTTAAGTTATTGCAAAATCTATAGCATAGTTAGAGTCTTCTTCGGAACCTACATCTAAGTTCTAGTTAGTTGCCTTTAAATTTTATTATATTATAAGGGGTTTCTTATGATTTAGCTAAGGGTTCAAGTTTATTACATTAAAGCAAGACTTCTATGCCAACATTTTCTATAGATAGAAGTTACAAAATTAGTCATCAATATGGGGAGGAAATCTTTAAGGATATAGAGTACTTTTATTTTGACTTGGTGATAACTGCTATAATAATTCCTTTCCAACTCTTCAATTGCTAGAAAATGTATCTTTGAAACCATTACAAATGTAGCCTCCTCAATTAACAAGTTTCTTTTCTCTAAAGTAGTAGTAGTAATATAAATCTCCAGCTCATTCTCTATTTTCTTCCAATCACCCAACAACTACCAAAGAATCCTTCCACTATATATCTATAATCTCATCAAGAGCATGAAACATTCTCTAATCAATATATCTTGAAGCAATTTCTACAATTGAACCTCACAATCTATATTATTGCCACCAAGCTTAAATAAGTCAATATTTCAAAATCTGAAATTAAGTACAACATATGTTAGATTAACATTATCTATTACTCCTTATTGCTTTATATTAAGTACTATTTTATACATATATAATTTACATATAAATCTTACAAGTCTAAGTCTGCTTAATTTCCCCAACTCTCAATGTTCTTAAAATTTTCTATTTCATTTTAGTTATGACGCTTCAAAGCAAATTCTTGAGAATTACACTTTAAATGAATTCTTAAAAACCTGGCTTTAATACAAACCAATGGTTATGCCCCAAACCCGATAAGTCACAACAGTCTCGCTATGTAAATTAAATTAAATTAAATTAGAAGTTAACCACCTTAACCGCCAATGTAAGTTGTCTATATAAAGCATATCCAACTTAATAGCTTTGAAGCATCTAATTCAATACCTATTTAATATAAACATGTGGTGTAGTCTTTCAAAGTACCTATTAAAAACTAACTTGTAGTTAAACATCTAAGCAGAATCGAGTTTTATATGTCATATTGCATACAAAATCTTGAAACTAGCTAATAATTTCAAAAATTATATCGGTAAGAAAAGATCATGTGACTAGTAGAGAATTTACAAAAGTCCATAGGTTTACAGAATATAGAATACATATCAATGGTTGAAAATTAGATGGCCAACTAAGGAGACCCGATTAATTTTTCTAAAAGTTAGTGAAGTCGATAAACAAAAGAAGAATTCAGCTAATTTATCTTAAACCTCACTCCCTAACCTTGTTTTTCAAATCTTCTTAGATTTGGAGATGTGTTAGTAACTCTGCTTTGAACTTGGAAAATAACTATTGAGTGACAACTTGCTCAGTAAGTGGGATGGAGATAGAAGTACATATCTGATACAAAACAACCAGGGTTTTCAAGCAATTTAGTTAGATGTAATGAATGTACAAGCAAGTATCATCACAAGACACTATCCGATCCGTCATGAGATTACAAAAATTTTGTTCGCTCTAATTCAAGTTAAGAAGTTTGACGTCTCATATAAATCGGAACCAAACTAAGGCTTATGCAATGGAGAACCCTCTTCATTCGAGACTACCTTCAAACTAGGGCCCCCAACCTAACCATAACATCTTCTCCTATCACTTAGTTAGATTAAGGTTAAGAAAAAACTATTTTAGTTATCTTCATTAAAGGGTTCATGCTTGGCTTGAGAATTCTAGTGGTTTCCCTAAGTAGGTTACAATGTCTATCCAATTAGAAGCTAGGCCAAGGTGAAGTTAGTTTTAATTTAAGATGATCAACTAATTTCAAGCATTTTAGTCAAAGCAAGAATCATAGAACAAGAAATACCTACAATAACATAGCATTATTCAAACACATATGTTGCATACGCACATCAGCTAACCTACAACTACAAACAAGATAAATACTAAATCCTTCAAGTATTATGAATAATACTTTGAAACACAGTGAAGTATTGATTCTACTTACCTAAACATATAACGCTCAATGATCTTGCACGTTGGTCTCATCCACTTTGATTTACCCTTAAATATTCAATATAATCACTTTAATTTTGCTAAATATAGAGTAAATGAGCTCATTTTAATAATTTACATGTGGTTATGACTTATGTTAAGCAAGTTAAGTAAGCTTTGTATTGAGTATTAGCTTAATATTGAAGTATCTTAACAAGGTTCTAAGGGCTAATACCAAGTTTTAGTCTAAGAACCTTTTAATGAAATCTCTAGTACGAATGTCCCTAAATTGGTAATTCTTTGATCAAGTCTCTAATATTATTCCAACTAAGCTTCTTGCTCCAACTAACACATTGATCGTATCTCTAAAGTTATTTCATCTAAACCTTCTATACCAACCAACCCTTTAGTCAAGTCTTTGAAATCATTTCAGCTATGCTTCCTTCACTAAAAAACTTCCTAAATAAGTCCCAACGTAGTTATAGTCAAGGTCTTTTTACCAACCAACCTTCTAATCAAATCTTTAAACCTAGGTTTAACTCCTTTTTTTTTTTTTTTTTTACCAGACCAAGCCTCTTAAGAACCTTCTAAATAACTTCAACTTACATATTCACACTAAGCGACTCACTTTAACATTATACCTCCAGTTAGAAACATATTAATACATGATTATGCAACTAGTTTATCATCCTAATTATTATTATATCACCAAAACATCCAAATTCCCATATCTTCCTCTTAATGCATGAAGACCATAATTAGTACTTTGTACTTATTCTACTTCCATTTAATTCACTCAACTCTAGATCATTCACTATAGTAGAATAAATTTCTTAGTTTAGAGGTTTAAAAATTCATAAAAATCATAGGAAATAATTTTTGTTCAAAATCGCTTCATGGAATTCTTATATATAGTATAAAAATGTTCCAAAAAAATTTGAATTTCAAAACTACAACAATAAAACTACTTAAAATAACTTTGAAATGACTTAGTTTTAGGTGATTTCTTAAAGATGTCATGTAATCAATTAAAAATTTTACAAACTAGGTTTTTTTTTTCCCTCAAATAATACATGCAAAATTATTCCAAAATAATTTTTTTTTAATTTTTTAACTTAATTTGATATTTTTAGAAAATAAGAGAAAATCTAATGAATTTTGGTTGCTCACCAGAATCTAACCATCCAACCATCACCTCCTTGTTAGCACAACTTAGCAATGGTTCCTTTGCCACATTGTGGTGGTGGTTTATAGAAACCTCGTAAGGTCTTGCTTCGTGATTTCACTCATTTCGTACACATCTCCTTCTTGTATTTCTCATAATTTTTCCTTAAGCTTTTTCCTTCCTTCCTTTCCAAATTTTCCTACAATCCTTGGACACCTAAGAGATGGTGTCTTTTTGTGATTATCTTTAGCTCAACAACTGTCCTACTACTTGTCCACACCTAGATCCTTATAAATATATTGGTTTAGTAATTCTTATTAGTTTTTATTATTTTCTTATTAATTTTTAACTAATTATGTGTATTTTTAGAATTTATGGATATATATTTATATGTATTAATTATAACTAATGTGCAGATATTATTTTTACATATTATTTTAGGTAATTCTATAATTTTATTGTTTATTTAATTTATCTCAAAAGTTTAGTTAGTTTCCATTACCTAAATTGCACATTTTCGGTGCATATAATATAATATAGTGTCATATAGTAAAATTAATTATTTATTATTGTAATATTATTATTTTATTATATTTTTATATTCCAAACCCATGATTAAGGGTAGGTAGGTACAAGGTAAATAAAGTATGTGTTATACCTATGCCTTACCCTATGAGTATAGATTTTGAAACTTAGTTGCTTGTACCCTACCATGTGGTACCTAAAAACAACCATATACCCTATACCATGTAAATTGTATAAGGTATGGGATACCCTATAGACATTATAGATTACTTTTTTCTATTTTCCTTATAAATTTCAATATGGCTATTTTGTTCAAAAGATAAAATAAACCTAATCTTTCTTTTTTTAAAAAACAATTGCTTAATTTAGTCAATCTTTCAAATGATGCCTACAAATGAAGTCTATTAAGGTCCATTTTTGAGCAATTTTTTTTCCTAAAATGATTCCTTAACCATTATTATTATTGTTAATATTTTTTAAAGTATTATACAAAACATTCTTTGTACAAATAAAATATTCATTTTATAATAATCATATTATTGGGGTATTTAAGGGAATAGACATACCGTTTTAAAAAAATGAAAGCAGTAAATATCATACTTAACACAAGATTTACAAAATTTATTGAAATCTGAATAAAATATTTACAAGATTATAAAATTCAATAATTATAGATGTGACGATAATATATGATGAAACAATTAATCATAGGAACATGAAGACATGACATGAAAAATGGAACAAAATATAAATTTATACTAAAACATTTTTTTTCCTTAAGGTACATGCATTAGTAAAATAATCTCCCTATACCCTAAGAAACAAATTTTGCTCTAATAATAATACCAAATCTTTTGTCAAACATAAAATTAAAAAAAAAAAAACTATTTCACTATAGACAAAAATTATTTTGGGTTACTATCCTTATGGTTCTATCTAAGATTGGTAAAACTTTAAAGTGCATGACGTATAATTATTTTAGGTAATTTTTCTAATTAAGTTGATTTCCCTGATATTCAACAAGTAATGGATGTATATTGGTACAACTTGAGTTTTACAACAACTACCTCATGCACTTTAAAGTTATACCAATCTTAACTAGACCCATAAGGGTAGTAGCCTAGAAAATCAAGGGAGTTAACTCAATTAGAAAAATTAATATTATCAAAGAATTGGTCTATGAAATGTAGCTGGAAATACTTCTCCTTGTTGAAACCAAATTAAATATGGTGGCAACCTGTAAACTACTAGCTAAATTGCCTTTTACTAGGTCAATGTGCTTAGAAGCTAAAGGATGTAGAGGTAGACTGCTCCTTCTTTAGCATGAGTTGTTGGTTGCTCTATCAAGAGTCCATCAGTCAACATAAGAAATTCATGTCTTTATCAAGGTTAGATCTTCGACTATATCTTGGTACTTTACAACTGTATATGCAAGTAGTAATCTTAAAGTTAGAGAAATCTTATAGGAAAGGCTTAGGAGACATTGCTTCTCTATTTTAGATTACCCATGGTGCTTATTAAGAGACTTTAATCATATCATAGTGACAAAAGATAGGTAGGGAGGAGCACATTTTAACCCTAGAAAAGTGCAAACCCTTTCATACTTGTATGTCAGATTGTAGACTAACAGACTTAAGCATTGTGAGGCTGAGATATATGTAGTTGACTAAACAATCGCTAACTAGTTTGATTTAAACCAAAATTGATCGAGGTTAGGCAAACTATCATTAGAGAGGATTATACCAAAATGCAGTCATTAAACACTTAAGGAAATCAATCTCTAACCATTGCCTACTACTATTGGAAACCAATTAAACTCTAACTATGAACAAAGCAAATAGACCATTCCAATTCCAACCTATCTAGTTGTCCTACCCCACTTTTAAAGTCTATTCCAAAACATTTAGTTATGTAATAACAATGACTTACTAAAAGCTGTCCCTAACTTTCATTATACCATTAGTAAGTGGAATCGTACAATCTTTGGTTACTTAAAGTATAGGAAAAAAAAGAAATGCTAAAAAAATTAACAAACATTGAGTATTAGATTGCAAGAAAGCAAACCCAACAACTTCTTGCACTAGAAAATGAATTAAAAAATCAATTGGATCATATTCTCAAACAAGAAGAATATTTATGGAAGTGGAAATCCCAAACAAAATGGATTCGAGATGGTGAAAGGAAACACCAAATACTATCAAGCATTAGTACTAAATAAAAGAACATAAAATAAGAATATAGCACTCAAAGATTCTATAGGAAATTAGGTCTCGGACCCTTAAGATTTAGAATCTTTAATCTTTAACCCCTTTCAAAAAATGTACTCAACTTCAAAATCTCATGCCTCCCTTAGGAATTTTATCCCAACATCCCTCCATAGAGGCCTCAATCAAGAAATAAACCAATCATTAGTGTCCTTCATCACCTTACAGGAAATTAAGCATGCACTTTACTTAATCAAGTCATAAAAAACTCCTAGAAATGTTAGAATGCATGCTAAATTCTATAAAGCATATTATCCTATCACACAACTTTCTCTTTACTCAATTATCTCAAATTCATTGTGTGGGGTCAGTGGGTATGAATGCAAAGTTCACATGCATGTCGCGTATCAGGTCATGCTATACGTAACAAAGAAAATAACTTCAATTGTACGTATAGGATAATCAGGAGAGAAGTGTAAAGAGGAAGAGTAAGTAAGCTCAATAAAGCTCTAACATTCATAGTAATAGGTAGAGAAGCCAAGATGCATCGAAATCTACAATTGATAAAGAACAAGGTAGTGTTCTTAATATGTTTAGGTATTTGATCTTTCACGATAAGATTCCGGCAAAATAACAGTGTTTGTATCAAGATATCTCTCTTATCTAAATGAAGGAAGAAAAGGAGTATTTATAGGAGTTGACCATTAATCTCAACCGTAGGATCATAATATTGATCAATGGTTAAGATTAATCCCTTCTCTCAAATAGACCTTAAGCAAGTTTCTTCATGAGCTTAGGCTCAATATGGCCTTATTCTTAGTATGAGCCAATACTGAAAAAAAGTTAGATCGAATGAACCAATTCAACAAACCTTACCTTAAGCCTACCATGCCAAAATTCCATTGATCATCCCAAATATTTAAACTCGCCTCTTTAGACCATATCACCTTAGCCTAAAGAGTTAAACTTACTCAATTAATGGGCTTAAAGCCCAAACTTAAATTTAGCTCTCTACACATTGCAAAGTCGGTCTTAAATGAAACACTTATTGTATTAATATCGAAGCACTTAGGAGCAAATGAAATAAATCAATTCAAGCCAATAAGTCTTCGCAACACCATTTATAAAGTCATCCCAAAAATCCTAGTTCAAAGACTTAAACTACACTTAGACAACCTCATACATCTAACCTAATCAAGTTTTATCCTAAAAATGGCCACTCATGATAACATCTTACCTCTTCAAGAGCCATTACATAACTTGAACAAAATGAGAGGTAAGAAAGGTCACATGATAATCAAATTAGACCTAAAAAAGACTTTTGATAGAATTGAATGGGATTTTATCCTAAATGCCCTACAAGCAACGAACTTTCCAACTCAGTAGGCACATTTCATTGATCTTGTCTTTCTAGAGTTCAAACACGTCCTTCTAAATGGATTTATGCTTCCACAACTCTATCCTTTAAGGGGAATTAAGCAAGATGATGTATTAGCCTTAGAAATTTTCAATTGACTAATTAAGTTGCAAATTAAGGAAAATTGCTAGAAACTAATAAAATTTAGGAAGTCCTCCTTGTGTTTCTCTCATCTGTTTTTCGTCATTGATATTCTTCTATTCTCAAAAGCATGCCCCTTATAGACAATAACTATTCTTAGAACATTTCAACTAATTGAAATATGGTCAGAAATGAAAGTTAATCATTCCAAATCTTCAATCTTATTCTCTAAAAACACTCTGATAGTGCAGTAGGAGGAAACTAAAAAAGAATATCTAAATCCTTTGCTTTAAATCTTCCCAATGCTTAGGCAAATACCTAAGCTATCCATTAATAAGGGTTTGAAACTTAAGCATGGAATCTAGATGAGTTAATCACCTAAATGCATAACAAACATGTTGGATGAAAGAGTAAAATCTTAAGTATGACAAGCCAAGCGGTCCTAATATCTTCTACATTAAATGCAATCCCCTCTTATATTATGCAAGCTGCTATATTACCTAATAAAACAATTGAACTCATGGAAAGATTAACAAGAGACTTCTTCTAGAAAGGGACAAGTACAAATAAAAAGATACACTAGTTATCATAGCAAGAGAAATTTGTAAACCAAAGGAATTAGGGGGAAGGGGGACGAAGTTAGATTTCTTAACCTAGTCATGAGAAACAAATTACTTGAAATTAAGAGAGCACGGTCCTTTTTCCAATAAGATAAATTATGGAGTAAAATTTTTCAATGGAAATATAGAAATCATATGAGAGGTGCTCAATTACTTTTATTACCATCTTCATCCCCTTTATGGAAAGATCTAGTGAATGGGAATCAACTCTTACTTCAGCATAGCCTAATAAGCCTTGGAAATGGAACTTACACAAACTTTTGGCATGGTAAATGGTTGGGTAATGGCACAATCAGATCTTTCATCCCAAGACCAGTAGAAAAACACAAAGAACAACTCTTGGTAGCTAATGTATGGAAGGATATGATGTCTTGGAAAAAAGACCTCATAAGAATTGAATTATCCCAATTAATTTTGACCAATTATGGCCCCTTGCTCTTAAGAAAGCAAATTAAGGATACGTACTCCTGGCTAAATCCGATAACCCCTTTCAAACCATCACTATTCTATAATTTTGTATACTCATTAGACCATCCGAACTAGGATACCTAGGTTGAATGGGTTTGGAAGCTTGCAATCTGACTTAAAGTACAAGTTTTTATCTAGAAAATTTGTATAGATACACTACCAATAGGTACAAAGGCTAAGTAAAGGTTAAATGGATAGGCTCCTTGTCCAAGATGCTCAAATCCTAAGGAAGATAGACACTATGTAATAATAGCTAGTCTAGCCATTAAACCACTTATAGACCAATTGGGGTCCCAAATAGGGGAAGGAAATGAAATAATAAATAGCTTGTAACAAATTTGAAGTGCTCCATATCCTCCAAAACAAAGCCAAAACAGCTAGTGAACATAGTTTTAGCGTTTCTACTATGGATCTATTGGAATTATAGGAATAAACTCCTATTCCAAAATGAAAATGAGCCTTCAAATCCCATAGATTTATCCCAAATGGCATGTGCATCAACCATTGAATTTTGAATAACAAATATTTTCATACAAAAGCAAAAAATATTTGGTTGTAGAATAACACATAAAATAGACATAATGGACGACTCAAATTAAATAAAGATGCTTCCAACTCCTTTCGAGTAAAGGAAGCTACAATTGGTGGAGTAGTGAGAGATAATTGTAGCTAATGGGTAGTTGGATTTATGTGCAAACTAGGAAACATAGACATCCTCAATTTTGAGTTATGAGGACTATTTTGGGGATTGATACTTTGCCGAAACATGAGCATAAAATCACCAATTGTCCAAATAGATTCAAAGTTGCCGTTGATTTGCTTAATTCTAATTGCATAAACACATCCTATCATTCAAATGCATTTTTAAATTGCAGGGACAAGCTTAATGAGATGGGAAATGTATAGCTCCTTTGTGCTCCTCGTGAGGCTAATATGGTAAAACATTGGATGGCAAATGAAGCAAGGAAATTGAATGTGAATAAAGTTGTATGCTTTCTTAGTCTTCTAATGCAGGATGTAATGCCTTCTATCAACATGAAAAATGCAAATAGGACGAGTACTTGCAGGGGCTATACCTTGCATTTTGATCAACATGGAAGCATACCTCCATGAAGCTGTAACGTGCTTCATTTGCTTTAATATAAATAAATAATATTTGCCATTAGAAAAAAATGTGTTTGAGCTATGTTCAAACTATTGTTATATCTTCAAAATATTTAGATAAAATGCTATTTTTTTTCATCCTAATTGATTTAAAAATTCTTCCTTGAGATATGCATCCCTGATGGTGATTCATGCAATAGCTGGTAGCTCATAAAACCCTCAAGAAAAAGGAAAAAAAAAAAAAGAACAGAAACAATGGAATTTGATGGCAGGTTACTGTAAAATCAAGTGACCTGGCGCTACATTATTTTTCCTCCCTTTTTCTTGTTTAATTTGAAGTAATTTCATGGTGGATGGCAATCCATCTATTGGTGAATTAAACCATCGTAAGTAAAGGTCGATTGCACCACTCATTTCTGAAGATTGATCCGGCTATGCTCCCTCGTGAATGTGGCTATTGGGGCTTCACATATTTTCGAAGGTGTTTTTTTTTTTTTTTTTTTTTTTTTACGTATGTAGTTTCCTTGTAATCTTTTTCTGTCTTTCACCGTTTTTTATTTTAAACTTTTGTAACTTTAACTCTTTTCCTCACTTTTTGATATTTTGTGTTTTTAGCTTTTCAAAGGGCTAATTAGGAATCTAGAGCCTAGAGGCAATTTATTTCTTCTTTTTTCCCCCTGAGTATTTAGGATCTAAACATCATTTTCAAAGATAGAAAGAAACGAAAAAGCAAAGGAATTGTTCACAATTTATCCTAAGTATTTATATAGATAGTAGCTTTCCTTCGTGATGTATACGTATCTGTGGGAGCCAATGAGAGAGGGAGAAAAGCATTGCAAATGCCAACTTGAAGTTTTCAAGCTTTTGTCATTTTTTTAAATAAAGCAAAAAGCTGTAGGAAAAGAAAAGGAAAAAAAAAGGAAAACTTGGGGCTGACATTATCCTTGAGAAATGGAAAAGAGGCAGACAAGCACATGGCACTGGGAAATTAATTTTAAACGCATGGGTTGAAGCAAATGATACCAACACTAATATTCTAACGTAAGATTTCGTATATAGGAGTTATCTAAACTAGAATGCATTGAATGGAACGAAATCAGGAACGTAACAAATTCATTCTCGTATTTATATACGTAGTCACACTTATGCATTATCTTAGTATTTATAATGGAAAAAAAGCACTTAATTCATGGATAAAACAAAAATAGAATAAAGTTTCCTTACAATTGACATTCTATTTTTTTGAAAGCGCTTTTTAATAAAATCCCTACTTACAAAGAAAAACAATAACAATTTTATCTTTTAAAAACACTTTTAAATATTATAAAAAAAAAAAGTAAAAATCATATTTCGATTCTATTTTGAACTCATTCACACAAATCAAATGTCCTACAATAAGATAAATTAGTTTCAAATTCTTCTCTTTATTAACAAGAATACATATAATATTTTAGAAATAAATAAATAAACGGGGCCAAAAATCCCATTGCATTAACATATATCTAACATCCACCAATTAAGGAAAAAAACATTCATTCCTAAATCTTTTTTCACCTTTGTGAAATAAACAATATATTCATGGGATTGGATGGGACAGGTCCTTTTTTTTTTCCCCTACTAATAGCCTCTTGGCTTGTACAAGTTTTGACCTAACAGTCAAAATAAGGCACGATATTACAAATGACTTCTCTCTCTCTCTCTCTCTCTCTCCCCAGCAGCGTCCATCCATCCACCACAAAAATTTCATTTTCCCGATGAAAATGATCTACAAAGGAAAGGAAACACTCTTGCCTCGAAGAGAACTTTGCCTCTTTTTCTTCTCAAAAATCTGAATAATCAATCAAAATTTATCCTTATTAGAAAAATATAAATAAATAACTAAAACGCTATGTCGTATACAATAAAAAGTGAGGAAAAAGTGATAGTAGAAGATGACCTTTTGGGGCCATAGTACATACCATCATGTTTCTTCATCAAATTCCTAGCAAAAAGCAAACAAATGACCAGGAAACCTACTCCAGCCGCCCCTCCTAATATAATAGCCACCGTCTTCCCTGTGTTCTGCCCTGAACCTTCCAAATTCATTCGTTTTAGAAACCGCCTTAATCTAATCTCATGAATTAATTCCTTCTAGACAAGTCAACATGGCATTAATAACATCTCTTTCCGTGAACAAGGACAACCATACAATCTCAGATGCATTACATAAAACAAACAGTAAAACAAATACCCAACATCGTGGTTGATGACAAAACCAACCACATTTCTTTTTATTTATTTTCTACTTTTATTGCATCTCTTTCACCTGATGAAGAAGATAAGATTTGGACATATTCATTAATAATTCAAAGATGACTATCATTATCACACCACCACTAATAGGAATTAATCAGACTTAACGAACTAGCCAGCTTAGTCATAAATACCGCTTAAACAAATAATAAATAGAAAGGGATAGTCACATAACCCAAAAAAAAAAACGAAAATGTAAAATTTAGAATTAGATTTCTTTCTTTTCTTATATTACCTGATGATGAAGATGATGATGAAGAGGCTGATGGATCTGAAGAAGAAGATCTCCTAGGAGGAACCCCGTTAGGATAATAATTATAACTAATAAAACATTTATGCAAATAAACCTGCCCAGAAACGGAACTCCCACACTCGACCTGTGCTTTTTGAACAGCAGTTTTCACACACTCTCCACAATCAGAATCCCCAACATCACCTTCACACTGACCCAAAACATAAACAGATTGATAACTGGAAGTATAAAACCCATGACCATTCACAACCCCACTTTCAAGTGCACTGAATGCAGTGTCCCTCCTCTCCTCAAACTCACCCCCACCAACATTTTTCCCACCACATGCTTTGTACAGTAGCTCCATTCCTGAAACCTGTGCAAACCCAGAAACCTCATACAACATATAACACCCATAAAGCTGGACTCTTGCGGCTATTGTCCTACCACAGAGCTTGTCGGATAAAATGGGGAGCTTGCTAACGCAGTTGTAACAGTCTGTGTTGGATAAATCCCCTCTGCATTGGAACAGACCATTGATTGATGTCTGGCCACTTCCTGAAGTGGTTTTGAAAAATTTGGTCTTTGTGGATTGTGAGACCAAAGACCCAAAAAGGGAAGAGAGCGCTTGGGAGTATACACCTGTTGGGTCGACAAAGGATTGTTTTGCACATCCTTTGTACACCAGAGTTGTGTAATCAGTGCCAGACTTCGTGGGTTGAAAAAGAGTGCTTGTGAAAAGGATTACTAACAAGACTAGCCTTATAATGGATGACTGGATTTGGAACAAAGAACCCATTTTGGGTTCAGTGGTTTTTGGTGTTGACAGATCAAATCATGACTTGGGGTAGGGTTCAGTTTTTAATAATCTCAGGGGAAGAAAAAATTGAAGGGTTTTCCAGGGTTTGAAAGATTGCAGCTTTTTTGCTGAAAAGGGTTGAGATTTTGGTCTTGTGGCGTTTGTGCTTGGTGGAGTGCTGTGTTGTTTTACTGCTGCATCTGTAGATGTGCACGGAGATGAGAAGGCATCTTTCTTTCTCTCTCTACACAACTATACAACAGTAGTGTTCTTTTAGCAATTTTGCAATATGCAGTTTTGGCACATTTCAGTGTACCATGTACATTGTGCAACCTACGGAGTGGATACAATTTTTTCTTTTCTTTTTTTTTTTCCCTATTTTGCCAGAGTGTATATAAAAACCTGTCGTTGTTTTTTTCACCTAAAATAATATTTTATTTGATATTATATTTTTGTCTCTTTTTGGGTATTTGAATTGAAACAACAAAATGGTATGGGTCAAAAACTTATTTAAATTTTAGAAGAACAAGAAGGTATGAACAGAAAAAGAGTCTGATTGGTGGTGCTGCAAAGAAGTGTGTGAAGTTTGACTAAAGATTAAAGCACTTCATACTTTGCTAAGGATTTGAATTTATTTATTATCTTGGGTCGTCACGTATACTTTGTGAAGAATTTCACTCAGTTTGTCTACCAATGTAATAGGTGTCCACCCGCAATCAAATATAAAACAAGAAAAATATGAATAAAATAAAATTAGATTTATTGAAGTAAATAATGACAATCCACATAAAACTGACAACATCCTTGATTAATAAAAATATTCCACAGAAGAATATCTCTCCACAAGTTAGAAAACAAAAGGAACACCTTCTTTTAACATTATATTAATAGACCTCAACTCCATTCTCACAATTCACCTAAGAAAATATTTGTTGCAATTAATGAAGAGGAAAACCTTAAATATACTCCATATAGTAAGTGCTCTAACTATCGCTCTTCGAGATTTGCTATAAGAACTAAACTTTAGATGATTATAGCACTTGAAAAATATAGAAGTTCTTAATTAAAACCTTAAGATGATAACATTAGGAAAAATGAGGTATTTGGTAAAAACCTAATAAGAACCTTAGATAAAATTGGATTAAAGATTTTAATAGAAAACATTTATAGATAAACAATAAATCATGTAATTACAATTATAATGAATTTAGAAATATGATTATACTGCAAGTCACATATGAAATCTAATAAGCAATAGAATGAATGATAAGAAGACAAAAATTTGTCATGTTCCAAAGCCTAAATAGAATGAGCAACAATGTTGCAAGTAGTCTTACTGCATTAAGCATGTGTCATGGGATAAGAAGTTCCTTTTCCTTAAGTGTTTGTGCAATGCTTAACCATTCTTAGGTTTCTCATTTTTTACTTATATTCCGAATGTCGAGCTACCCTTCTTTTTCTTTTTAATCAAGGACTATTTTAAGCTCATCCTTTTCAAAGAATGCCCTCTAACATTATCAAAAGCCTCTAAATACTTGGGAGACTTAACTATCTCTATCGATTTTAGCTTATCATGGCATCATTAGGAGAACAATATCAACTTCTAACCAATTTGCTTACCTACCTTTAAAAAATACCCTATCCCATAAATAAACCATTTGCCAATATCACTCATTTCATTGAAAGCTCAATGAATTGAAACCCTCCACTAGCCTTCAAGCCCATGGACTTAGCATTCTCCCCTACCTAAATCCATAATGTCCTTATTGTAGGGCTAATATCTTGCTATTACCTACTAAACAAATTGCAAACCCCTTCAACCATTTCCTGTCTCTAACCAAAGATCATCTCCTTCAAGACTTAAGGATTTTATAGGCATCCCTCACTGTTTCCCTCTCCTCTTGTCCTCCAAGATCATCTCTTGAGGAATGGCCCAATGGCAAGGTCTACTTATTGAAGTTCATTTATAAGGATATGAAAAGAATCTTATTACAATACATCTTATGATAGAGCTACCCTTCTAACAACAATGTCCTCCCCTTAATAGCTGCTCATCTTTTTTAGCTTCATTCACGTGAACCTAATTCTTAACAAGAACTATTCACTCATGAAGTATACTAGGTAGTATTTAAGTAGGTTACCACTTTGATACTACCTATGATAAGATAGGAGGTTTTCTTCCATTAGAGTACTTTTGTAGTGCTCAATCATCCTTAACCTTTTTCATTTTTACTCATATTCCTAATGATAATAAGCGTTCTCTTCCTATTTAACCTAAGAATAGCCCAATGGCAAGGTGTTATGAACGGTGATTAAGAATAGATAAGGTCGATCACTAGATAGGTTTAAGTTTGCAAAAAGCTCAAAAGAACTAATGGAAGAAAATGTGAAAAGAATGAATGATGAATGAAAGGTCAGCAAAACCCACGAATAGCTCTAGAGGATATGACACACCAATATAACTTCTAAGGACTCACTATACAATTCGATATGTCGCATAAATCGATTCGATGAGGTTAGTTGCCACCTAACTTTGCTCAAGGGTTACGTGATGTTGAGAGTAAACAAAGTGTCTACACAAAGAAGGAAATACTCAAGCATATTAAAGATAATTTGATTTTCACAACTATAAGTACAAGGGTATTTATACCCATAAGTTAGGGTAACTTACATATAAAAGAAAAGACAAAAAAGGTATTTCTTAAGAAAGTAATAGATAAGATACAAAAGGGTAAAAATAAATATATAAGAAAAATAATCATTGGTGCAACGAATTCTACTTATGATATTGTATATGTGGCGATGCTACATTAGCGAGGTTGTTAAAAGATACAAAAAAAAAAGTACGAATAGTTAGCTTGTCCGAGTAAGGATCGCTTAGTTAGTTCGGAGTCTCTCTTTCTTAGCTTTTGGCAAGGAAGATGCTAAGTAATTGATTGGCTTGGGCATGGGTGAGTAATCTTCAATTCAGCGCATTATAAAAAGATAGGCAATCATATATCTTGGCATGAAGGGTGACTCGACAAGGAAGTACTCGACTTCGGAATGGGTTGGCTGGAACAGAAGGATTCGCCGTGCTAGTCCTAGTCTTCAAGCTCGGCTATGGGTCAGAGGTTCGATAGCTTGATTCCCATCATTCCCTTCGAGTTGTTTTGGATTTGAGATCAAATCCGAATGGTCTTCACTCAGTTTTCTATCAAGCTGCTATGGACTAAGGTCGACAATGTTGAAGGCATCAGAAACCCTATAGTTCTCATGGAATTCCAATATGTAGACATTATCATTGATCTTCTAGAGAATTTTGAAAGGTCCTTCTACTCTTGTAGATAATTTGTTCCTCCTCTTGTTTAGGAATCGTTCCATGCTGAGGTGTAATCACACCAAGTCTCCCAATTGAAATTGTTTGGCCGTTTTACTCTCAGTCTTTTCTCGTGTTCTTCTAGCAACTTTGTTGATGTGCCGAGTGACCTTATTGCATATGTACTGAAGGGATTGTGCTCTGGTTAAGGCATTAGGATCTTCTTTTGTGGGTATTAGTATAGGGGTGTAGTCGAGGGGTAACTTGGGATTGAACCCATAGACTACCTCGTATGGAGTCTACTTAGTGGTGTTATGTACTGTTTGGTTGTAGACAAACTCTACTATTAATAAATAGACGGCCCAATTAGCCAAGTTCTTACCTACAATGGCTCGGAGTAGTGACCCTAAAGTGCAATTAACCACCTCTGTTAGCTGCCAGTTTGGAGGTAACATAAGGTACTGAAGAGTAATTTGATTCCCAGCCAATGCCATAAGGTTCTTCAAAAATGGCATAAGAATTTTGAGTCTTGATCGAAAACTATACTTCCCGGTACGCCATGTATCTATATAATCTCCTGTAAGAAAAGAGAAGCAATAGCCGAAGCGTTGTTAGTTTTGGTCTAAGGCACGAAGTGTGCCACCTTACTGAACCTATTTATAATAACCATTATAGAATTTTTACCTTTAGTAGTCTGAGAACAAAGTTCATGCTCAATTCAATCCATAGCCTTGTTGGAACAGGAAAGGGCATTACTCTCCTTTATTCGGCTGTGCACTTGGCCTTCTTGTATATAGCATGGCTTTCGACTACTCAGTGTACATCCCTCTTTATTCTCAGCCAAAAGAATTGGCCATTTAACAATTCATAGGTCCTCGTTTCTCCAAAATGTCTAAAGAGTCATCCATTGTAAGCTTTCTTAATCAATAACTTCCTTAGGGAACAAGTCAACACGCACAATTTCCCACTTCAGAACAAGTAGCCATTCTCCACATGGTACTCATCTACTATTCTTCCATTAATACATTGTACAAGTATGGGTCTAAAGTGTAGATCCTCAGAGTATTGCTCTTTAATACTTATGAACCAAAACAATCGGATCTGTAGTTCAGATAAAAGTGCATGTCTTCTTGAAAGAGCATCTACAGCTACATTGCTCTTTCCCTGCTTGTATTTTATTATAAAATTGAATCCTTCAAGGAATTCAACCTATCTTGCCTGCTGCTGCGACAACTTGGTTTGACTTCGGAGATACCTCAACAATTCATAGTCAGTATATATGATAAATTCTCTCAGTAGTAAATAGTACTACCATACTTGCAGTACTCGGATCAGTGCCAAAAGTTCTTTGTCTTATACTGAGTAATTTAATAAGGGTCCTTGAAGCTTTTCACTATAGAAGGCAATTGGTTAACCTTCTTACATTAGGACAACCCCTATTTCAATGCTTAACCCATCACATTTTAGCTCAAAAATTTTATCAAAGTCAAGTGGCACTAACATTGGGGCGGAGGTTAATCTTTCTTTTATCTTGGCAAAACTCTTCTCTTACCATTCTCCCGATCAGAAGTTGGTGTTCTTCTTTGTTAACTTAGTAAGCGATGCGACAAGGGTGCTAAAATTCTCAATAAACTTTCCATAAAACGAAGCTAGTCCGTAGAAACTTCTCACGTCGGTACAAGTAGTAGGAGTTAACTACTCGACAATTGCTCAAATCTTTTTATCATCGACTCACAAATCTCCTCCATTGACTACATAGCCTAAGAATACCACTTCTTCCTAGTAAAAGCAGCATTCTTTAGATTGCTGAATAGTCTCTTAGCTAGAAAGATATCCATAACTACTTTGAGATATTCACAATGACTTGGTATGTCAGCACTTTAAACCAGGATATCGTCAAAGTACACTATGATATATGTCCCTATGAGATGTCTCAATACATGGTTTATTAGTCTCATGAAAGTACTTAGGGCATTTAACAAACTGAAGGGCATGACCATCCATTTGTCGAGTCTTGAATGTTGTCTTCCACTCATCTCTTGACCTCATGCGGATTTGATGGCAGTTAGATTTAAGATCAATCTTACTGAAAATCTTAGCTCCATTAAGTTCATCCAACAGTCTTCTAGCCTTGGGATCAGTTAACTATATTTGATCATGATCTTGTTCACAGCTTGGCTATTTACACACATTCGCTAGGTTCCATCCTTCTTTGGCACTAGAAGCGCGGTATAGTATAAGGGTTAAGACTCTCTTACATAGCCTCTCTCCAGCAACTTGTTGACTTGACTTTAGAGCTTCGAAGTTTGCTTAAGATTCATCCGATAAGTTAGCTTATTTGATAGTATAACACCAGGTATTAAGTCAATGTAGTGCTCTATACCTCAAGTTGGGAGCAACCCCTCAAGTAATTGTTTTAGAAACAGGTCGGCATATTCATTTAGCAACTTAGTGATTTCCTAGGGTAGCTTACCCTGCTCCTTCATTTCCAATAGTCGCTTAACTAATAGGAGGGTCAACTCATTAGCATCGATGGCCTCTTAGAGCTCAACTCTACTTATCACCAAAGCCTTCTTTAATCTATGAGTAAGTTTTGTCTACAACTTATTAACTTCTCTTGGTGGCATTAGATTCAGCTTGATCTTTTAGTTATTCTTCTCGAACATATATGTGTTCTTGTAGCCATCATGTATAACTCTCCTATCAAACAATTACGGCCTACCCAGCAACATGTAGGAAGCTCACATAGGCAGTACATTGTAGAGAATCTAATCAGAGTAATTCCCTATAATAATTTGTAGTAGTATTTGCCGAGTTACATGTAATGTTCCTTTCTCACTCAACTAATGTAACTTGTACGGCCTCGGATGTGTAACAATCGATAACTTCAATTTTGAAACAAGATCGGCTAATGCCACATTAGTACAGCTTCCACTATCTATGATGAGAGTGTACACCTAATCATTCACCTTATAAGTAGTATAGAACAAATTCTCTCTCTGCTCCTCCTCTTACGAGGGTTCCACGTTCATAGTGCATCGAATAATCATGAGTAACTTTTCTAAGTCCTCAACAAATACGTCCTCCTTAATCGGCTCTTTTTTGGCATTTTCTTTCTCGATAGCGACCTCCTCCTCCTTGAGTTCTTCATCTATACTATCTACTTCTAGCTTCGCGACATCTCCACTGATGACCATTGTCTTATGGTTGGGGTACTGAGGCTGTCTGAACCCTTGACACTTGAAGCACTTGATTTAGCTTGTTTTTTTGCCAAACCCTTGCCCCTTCTCATAAGTTCGGGTTGACACTTCAAGCTCGAGCATCAATCTTTCTATTCGGCTCTATACTTGATTGAGTTCGGTGACTTGTCTGTCCAAGTTGGCTAGTCAATACCCTGGCTGTTAACTTACTCTTCCTTTGCCTTTCTACTTGCTAGGCAATTCTAACAATTTCATCCATTGTGTCAAATCATTAGAGTCCTACAATGTCTCGAATGTCTCCTCTCAACTCAATAAGGAATTTTAAGATTGTTTGAGTTGATGGCTTCTCCACTTTGTAACGTATCATAAGTATTTGAAATTCTCAAACATACTCATCAATTGTTCAGCCTCTTCATCTTATCTCCTAAACTTGAGTGAAAGTATCTTGAAGATAGGTTTTCGACGCTAATATGTTTTTGAGTATTCTCTTCATCTTTGACCAAGTATTAATCTCTTGGTATCCCTCTCGTCTCCTCATAGCCTGAAAATTCTTTCACTACATGATGGCATATCCGGAAAACTCAACAGTAGCAGTTCTTACCTTCTCATAATCCTTATACTGATAGTAATCAAATACATGATCTACCTTCTTTTCCCATTCTAGGTATTCATCAGTATTCTTAGATCTATTGAAACTCGGAATTCGAAGCTTTACATGGTTAAATGCTCTGTGCTTGTACACGCTCTTCTTTAAAATAATCCTCTTTTTCCTCATCTCCCATGCCTACCAAATCAATCCTTCTACTCATTTGTTTGCCTACTCCTTTACCTTAAATAGGTCAAGTTAGATTTTAACCTCTAACAGGCTGACCAAATTGTAGGGTATTTTGTATAGCCTTAGTGGCTCGGCAAGATAACACATGAACAGCTTAAGTTAAGTCCACCAAGAGGTTAGTTACCTCATCAAGTCTCTTGTCAGTGCTTTTAGGAGTTCCTTAAGACTATTGTCTATGGTGGATAACTCCACTGTCATTGCTAGTACCAATATTCATACTCAAGTCAATCATTTCTCCTTATAAATTCAAAGCTCAGACAAACACTTCAAGAAATTAATAATTAACAATTCTCAAATGAACATAGTAATTTGCTCTGTTTCACACATGTAAAATAGAGTATAACAGAACTTCAAAAACATACATAAACTTGAACAAAAACTTCCTCTCTAATACTAAGATGTTGTGAACTATGGCCAAGAACAAATAAGGCCGGTTGTTGGATGTTTCCAAGCTTGCAGAAAGCTTAAAAGAACTAATGGAAGAAAGTGCGAAAGGAATGAATGACAAATGAAAGGTAAGCAAAACCTACGAACAGCTTTAGAGGATATGACACACCAATGCAACTTCCGAGGACTCGCAACACAATTCGATATGACGCATGAATTGATTTGATGAGGTTACTTGCTACTTAGCCTTACTCAAAGGTAGGTGATGTCGAGAGAAAACAATATGTCTACACAAATAAGGAAATACTTAAGTATATTAAGGATAATTTGATTCTCACAACTATAAGTACAAGGATATTTATACTCATAAGTTATGGTAACTTGCCTAAAAACGAAAAGATAAAAGGGCATTTCCTAAGAAAGTAATGGACAAAATATAAAAGGGTTAAAATGAATATACAAGAAAAACAATCATTGGTACAACGAATTCTACACATGATACTGTATACGTGACGATGTTATATTGGCAAGGTTGTTAGAAGATGCAGACAAAAAAGTATAAACAATTGGCTCGTCCAAGCAAAGATGGCTTAATCAGTCTGGAGCCTCTCTTTCTCGGCTTTTTGGCAAGGAAAATGCTGAGTAATTGATCGACACGAGCGCGAGTGAGTAATCTTCAATTTAGTGCACTATAGAAAGATAGGCAATCATACAACTCAGCATGAAGGTTAACTCGTTAAGGAAGTAGTCAGCCTCAGAAGAGGTCGACTAGAACAGAAGGGTTCATCGTGTTAGTCCCTTTAATTCTCGGGCTCGACTGTGGGTCAAGAGTCTAGTAACCTGATTCCTATCATAAGGTCTACTTAATGAAGTTCATTTATAAGGATATGAAAAGAATCTTTTTACAATACATCTTATGACACAGCTGCTCTTCTAGTAACCATGTCCTCCCCTTAGTGGCTGCTCATCTTTTTGAGCTTCATCTACATGAACCTAATTGTTAACAAGAACTATCTACTCATTAAGTATACTAGGCAGTATTTAAGTAGGTTGATGAAAGCTAAAACATAACTACTTTGATATTACTTATCATAAGATGGGAGTTTTTCTTCCATTAGGGTACTTATGTACTGCTCAATCATCGTTAGTCTTCTCTTTTTTACTCATATTCCCAATGATAATAAGCGTTCTCTTCCTATTTAACCCAAGAATGTTCCAAGCCCATCCTTATCAAAGAGTACCTTCCGGTATTATCGTAAGCTTTCATATGTTTGGGAGGCTCAACCATCTCAACCTATTACAGCTTACCATAACTATCATTAAGAGAGTTGTATTAGCTCCCGACCAATTTGTTCACGTAAAGCTAAATTTGCCTTTAGAAAATATCCTACCGTATGAACAAACCGTCTACTAATATCACTCACTTCATTGTAAGCCTAAGTTGAAACCTACATTACCTTTAAACCCATGGGTTGTAACACATGCACATATTGCAATCATCATTAACTACATACACTTTGAAATCAACAACCATTTAATTATTTTCTTTTATATACAACAAATAACATAGTTTTGAAATTCTAAGACACAAAGTAACTCAAATTTCGATTTACATACAATTAAAATCCTAGATGTTGAAGGGTTATAGAATTCACCTTGAAACAACAACACATGTAGGGATAATCTTAGTCCATATTACTGATACCATTATGGGCATAATTCATATATAACATTTGATCCAACATCCCATATAATTAGTTCACCTTATGATAACTTACTATACTTAACTTACTTATATAAACTTTTATTTTCTCATGTCAATGAAACTTGCAAGTCGTGAAATGTGGCTTAAACACCTAACTATCCTTGAAATCCATCAATTTTTCAACCATAAAAACCCATCATGATTTCCCTTCCACAAATCATGGCTTAAGCCAAGAATAATCAACGTATTCATTTATTAAGATAAATAGTTATCAATCTATTCCATCTTTGAACTTACGAGCACACACAAAACGCATATGTGTATTACTCACCTTTGTTTTCTTAAAATACCATTTCTTGATCCTTCACCTTTAAGTCATCATATAACAATAAATTAAATGATTTAATCCTTACTCTGTTTTAATTTATTCTTTTCTCTTTTATGAGTTTCTACAACTTTTAACATGGCTAATAAATTTACTAAAGCTTTATAATTTTGAATTAATTAACAAAAGATTTTCCTCATATTGAAACCAAGGCAATTAACATGAAGAAATAAGGGTTGAGTAGGGATGGTTGGTCAACTTTTAGGGGATGGGTCTACTTTCCTTGCTATGTTTAGGGATTCCTTTATTTTATACAACTTCATTTTCCTTTTATCTATCTAATTAAGATTACAATTCATATTTTCATTTTCTCCTAAGTTTTAAATTTACATGAAATCTAACTCATTTAGCATAAATTATTCATCTAAAAATTTATGCATTTCTTAATTAAAATGTTTAAAAATGATTTTAAAGTTGCTACCAGTGAAAATAAAAAAAAAAAATAAAGTGTTTAAGTTGGATTAAACTAGTCTTTTTGAAAACTAGAGAAATTTGAGATTCCATGGTGTTACATTTAAAGCTATTAAACTATCAAGTATAATTTTTAAATAAAGGATTTAATTATTTTCCAAAATTTGACCATCAATATACTTATGTGCAGTAAAAAGATTTTCTAGTTCAAAAGGAAAAAAAGTATTTTTAAGAAAATACTCCTTTTTAAGAAAAAGATGAAGTTATTTATTTATTTTTTGAAAAAAAAACATTTGTTATTTCTTTTTTGATCGCTTGTAGATTCCTATATACTCACAATTGAAGATCAGATAATTGTATCCCTTTTTGAAAAAACATTTAGTGGGTTGGTATTCTTCATTTTTTATAAAATTTTTTTTAGTTCAAGATTTTATCATTTTATTTTTTATAAGAACCCTTTTTAATTTTTGAAATTTTTATCATTTTTCCAGTAATCATCATTGGGAGGTTGTATATGCCATAACACCTAATTGTTACACTTGATTTTATTTCATTATTATTTGAAAAAAAAAAAAGGAAGCCAGAGCCATAATCTAAAAATCCTAAACTATTAAGAATAATTATTTTTTACTTTTAAAGAAAATAAATCACAATGTCAATTTTCTTTTCTATGAGAAGCTTAAGTATTTTATTTATTTATTTTTTTTTAGATTCAACTAAACCAATAGAAGATAATAATGAAAAAGAACACAAATATAAACAAAATAACCTGTTGCGGTTGGAGCAATGGGCTAAGTCGGATCGACAGAGTTTGGGTCACTAGGGAGTAGCTCTGTGAGTTTGGGCTTCACTCAAGATGAATTGATAACCATACAATGTATAAACTACGGTGTGGATACAAAAATTATTTTATTCTCGTTTTAATTTTTCCAGAGTGGATGAAACAACTTGTTTTTATTTTTTCCCTCTTTTTTCACCAAGATTTTAGATATTTTATGTGTTAATTTTTTATGTTTTTGTATCTTTGAATTGAAAGAACAAAATGGTATAATTAAAAGAAATTACTTAACTTTTAGAAGGACAAGAAGGTGTACATAGAAAAGAGTCTGATTGGTGGTGGTCCAAAGCATGTGGAGTTAGATTAAAGATCACAGTACTTCATAATTGGCAAAGGATTTGAGTTTAACTTTTTTTCTTTTTTAAATTTTATTATGGGATGTCATATGTACTTTTTGAAGAATTTCATTCGTTTACCAATGTAATTGGTGTCTTTATTTGACGATGGAGCGTATGCACAATCAAACATAAAACTGGAAAATCTTAATAAACAAAATTGGATTTATTGAAATAAATAATGAGAACCTACAGAGGAGCTGTTGACTAATTGAAAATATCCTAAAATATATTCATGAGGATATCTCTCCGTAAATTAGGAAATAAATCAAAAGAGGAAAAACTACATTCCTATAACATCATATTAATAGAACTAACTCCATTCTCACTGTACACTCACGATAGAACAAGGACAAAAAATGTTAAGGATACTTCGTTGACACTTAAAATCTAGACTTTCGGATAAATGTAACACTTGAAAAATATAGAAGTTGTAAATGAATTTAGTCATGAATCTGGAAGAAAATTTCAACTTTTATATCCAATGTTTGAAACCTCAAGAACATGAATAATGAGAAATTTAGTAAATATCGAATAAGGAGCTAAATATAATTGGACTGAAGATCTTAACAGGAAAACATTCGTCGATATAAAAGATTCATGTAACTATAATTGAAAAAGAATTTAAAAATATGAATTACAAGGAGATTGAAATTGTCATGACCTGAAATTCAACGTCCTGGCTAGGATAGGAATGTGCAAAGCTCGTTTCCTACACTTCCAAATTTTCAAGTTCAATTAATTACATGAATCCCACTCCTTAAATGAGGTCTGAAAAAGCCCATAGCAAGTAACCCTATTGCATCAAACATACACGTGGCCTAACCAACATGAATTACGTATGCACTTATATCTAAAGCAATAAAATTTTCTTTCAAGTATAGTAAATAACAGAGTCCTTGTATATCAAGGCCTAGAGTAACTCAAACTTTAGTAAACATAAGTAAAATCATAGATTGCAAAAGGGTCATATGATCCACATTGTTACAACATCACATGCAAGGCATGATATGAGTCCATACCATAAATGCCAAATAAAATCATCTCATGCCATTGGGAGTACAATCTAAATATAACACTCGAATTAGTGTTAGTGTCCCCATACGACTGGTTTGCCCCATTGTAAATCACCCTACTCAACTAGCTTGTATTAGTTACAATTCCCTCGTATTGACAATCTATCTAGGCATGAATGACAGCCTAAGCACCTAATTGATTACATCATCCTAGCAAATGATCCCTTATTAGGCAAAAAAAAATAAATAAATAAATAAAAACTAAGTTCATACTTGGTAAAATAAATAATAAAAAAATAGTGTAATAGTTATTTGCAAGGAACATAAAAAATAAACAATAATTTCCCCCTAAAATAAAGTCTTCTTTTCTTTCAACTTTCTTGGTTTGTCATAAATAAAAATAATAACCAAAAAAATATTTGCAATTATTCACACCTTGTTGTTTTCAAAGATTTTAGTTCTTAAATTCAAGTCTCCAAAGCCAAGATTTTTTTATTATTTCAATCATATTTGTAAACGGATTAAAAGTTCATCCACTCATTCAATTTTAAGTTACCCTTTTTTTTTTTTTACTCCGTTCAATGGTGACTCCTCAAAAATCAAAATTTCAACAACATTTTGAAAACCCTTTAGTTTTTGTTCAAATATTTCATATTAGGTGAGTAAGGTCTAATATGAATCAAAATTAAAGATGGAAAATTTATGAACTTGTCGCTAACATTGGCTATGGCTAGCAATAGTAACCTACACATCCCTCAATCAAAATTTTGCAGTGACTCATGGGTTTTTGACTCTTATGGTCAACGGCCATATTTAAACTACTAACTTTTGGCTCTACTTCAAATCTAAACATGAAAAGCAAATTCATATATATTTGATGAATTAAGTATGAAACGTCCTTATTGCTTGACTAAAAGCTCCCTAAAACATGTTCAAGATTGAAGGCATTGATGCCTACAACACTCTTAATACTAGTGCTACCATGTTGCGACCATTATCTATATAAGTGGTAATCTCTATTAGTAAAAACTATATACTTTACCATTAGCACAAAATGTTGAAAAGTGAAATAGTAAAGCTTGAAAGTATCTTAAGGATCATGAACTACAAGAGAAGATTGTATGACAGACTTATAAGTATTTGGTAAGTACATATCAAGTTTTGATCACCTCAATGACATGTTGAATGCACTAAAAGCGAGGTTATAATCATGCTACATTAGAGGCTAGTGGTTCCAATGCTTTTACCAAGGCTTTTGATAGAAGCAACACCTCTATCCCTTTAGTATTCAACAATAAATGTATTGGATACATTCGTTGAGATGATGGTAATGATTAGTATCTCTTTTTACGCTAAGGGTCATTTGGGCTATAAGGAGTGGATATTTATGAAATTGAGCCTAAAATATTAGCGCGTAGAATGACAAGCCTAGGGAGTCATATGATGAACATTCTAAACATAAATGGGAAGCCCTTAAAGACTAGCTATTGAACCTCTAATGTAGTTGCATACCATAGTCGTTATCGTGTTTATATGATCAGATGCATTTCAATTTTTTATTTTAATTTCTTCGAGTAAGCATAATACATAAAATACATTGGTCATTGTATAACATCTACTTCGTGCCAAATATTTGAAAATCCTCCATTGGCTCTACAAGTTGATAGCCATATGTATGTCACATCACACAAGATTGATAATAGAAAGATGCTATAAGCGAGTATTCTTATTTTATGTTGCTTTCTAAGGCCTAAATCCATCTAGCAATCATCTCCAGAAGTACTTGATACAATTCATGCTTATTCATGTAAAGGGCATTAAGAATCTCCTATGACAACATCTCTATCAACATGACTTTAATTAGAACACTAAAGACTATACTACTTTCAATTTGTGATGAAAAAGCTTTTCCATGTTCAATTTGTCTATCATATATTAAATTTAGCAACATATGCTAAGCTAAGCACTTGTAAGAAGGTTTAGCACATTTGTAAGATTCGATACTTAATAAATAGCATTAGTGCTTCTAAATAAAACATAGCAAGTACCTAAATTATTGTAAGAATTATGGATACACCCAAAAAGTTCCACCTCTTAATTGTCTAATAGGGTAGAACACAACATTCAAAATGCTCATGGGCCTTTTGATTGTGTCTCATTAATACTCCTAACCCTAACATTAGATAAATGGTGAATGCAAATTAGAGGACATACCAGCTTATATAGGAAATTTTCATGGCTCCTTTCCTTTCATGTAGCAAACCATTTATTCTATTCCCATTATATTATGAGCGATATCTTACTTTCCTACCTTTATAATATCATGGATATGTAGGGAAAAAATATGTTAGTGATTTAATGCTCCAATTTGGTATGGTTGCAATGTTAAGAAAACTATGGCATTTTTCAACCCCTTCTTTTAGTTCTAAGCCTTATTTTTCAAACAAGTAGACAAATTATACGAAGAGACTGAAGAGGCAAGACCAATAGTGATGCTACCTCCTAAGTGTGAAATGAACTATTCATATATTAGGTACAAGAAGTGGAGAAGGAGGAAGGGGTATATTTTGATGTCCTTACTTGGAAATTAGCTAAAATACATATGATGTCAATATTTTCCTTAGCGGTAAAGGTTGTTTTGGCAAACCTTTAGCTACCAATTTGAGTTTGCTTTTCAACTAAGATGGTCTACCCCCTTCCTCCCTAATTTTTCACTTAAGCCAAGGGTCTTAAATTACCCATGTTTCTAAAAGACTAAAGGGATTCCAATAGCAAGAAGACACGTATTTTTGGTTTCTTAACTTTAGCATGGGAGCTCTTAATCATCACCTAACATACAAACTAAAGGGGAGGTAAAGCGATTAACGTGGTAGTTGTGATGGGCTTCTCTTTTTTGTATTATATTTATAAAAAATAAAATTAATCCTATGAATGAAATATTTGCTTTATTTTCAATTTATACTCCTAAAATTAGATTATTCAATGAAAAATATGATGAAAACTATAAATTTATCATGAATTGTTAAAGTGAAATTGGTAAAATGTTTTCTTAGTAAGATGAGAGACCATTGTTCTATAATTTGTTAAAAAAGGAAATATGAGACAATAAAAAAATTTAGGATATTCGAGGAATGATTGCCGAAGTTAATATTCTCACTATTAAAAAGAATTAGTGAAAAATTGTCTAAGCATAGTGATGAAAGTGAGAGAGCCAATTGCCATAAAAAATCTAGAAGAAGAAGAAGTATGGTACACAAGTTTTAAAATAAAACACATTTTAATAATAATCCTTTCATAGTCAATGGTAATTATTTTGTAGTTTCATTTTGGTGCTAAGGGCACTCTTATCTTTTGCCCTTGTTTAAATCTCTTGCCAACCTACCTTTGACATCATGTTACCTCTTTCTTTCCCTCTTTCTCCATTTTTCTTTTTATGTTTCTAAAAATTAGGGCAATTGCTTCCTTCCCTATACAAGAGGCTTTAAGAGTCAAGAGTTAAGAGTCAAGAATCTTAAGTCAAGAGTCTTTCATTAGTTTGAGAAGGAAAATTCATGAAAAACTTAGCTTTGGTTATGTTTGGGTAACTTTACAGTTTTTGTGGAAGTTTTAGGTCATTTATCACAAGTTTTGAGAAAAGTATATTTGAGTAGTATTGTTTTTGTAGAATTTTTGAATAGTACATATAGTGTGTCGTGTGTAAGCACTAACTTAAGTAAGTTTTGCTTCTTTTCTTTTGTTTTCTCTTAAATTTCGAATTTTATTTGTAAGTTTAAAGTTCGACTGTATTTGTAGGAGAAGGGGTATATTTGTTGTGTTTTGATAGATGGCAATGTTTTGGCAAAAAGGAATAGGTGCTTTGATGTGTGTGAAGTTGCTTGGAAGTAGTGTTTTCGAGTTTGATTGATGAGTGACTTTGAGAGTTAAAGTGGTTTGTTATGTATTTGAAGGGTTGTGTCTTAAAGGGTATTATTTATTTTGAATGTTAATAATGTAGAGATAAACCTATACTATCAAAATTGGAGGCAAAATTCATGTAGGTAAAAGGAAATAAGCATTAGAGAAGATTATGACTGACAAGCACGAGCATGCTTATGGTATTAACCTTTTGTTTGAGACACATTTAGAAGCATGACAAAAAATCACTATTGTGGTCATTGACCATAAACGTATTTGATCATTGATACGATTTTATTTTTGTATTGTTGATTTGTATCTTTTATTTTCCTAATTTGTATTTTATCCTAGTTGCAATCTATAAATGGGCTTGTAACATTATTACAACATGAGACCTTTTTGATCTATGAAATTGTTCATGAGAGTTTCTCTTTCCTCATCTCTTCCTTCCTTATCTTATCAATCATGTTTACTTGTAGCGTCAAATAACCTCTTCGCATTGATCATTTGCACATTATATCAGGTGCTTGATTCGAAAACCCCATCATTGTAATTCATGAGTTATGTTGAATTATAGTTATAGTTCAAAATTAGTTTCTAGGAATTATAGGCATTCAATGAAAGGAACCATAGGTTAGGTTGAAAAAGTATTTTTTTGAACATGACTTGGTTATGAAAAGCTAAGTCTTGAAGCATATAGAATCGCATCTACTCAAGCACTTTGATCACTCTGTGTGATTGATTTCAACTTGGAATTCAATGATCATACTCTTGGTTGCTCCTTGACCCCTTGTAGCAAACTTGGTTCCTATACATTGTATCTAGATACTCAAATTGAGTTGACCATTTAGATGAAGAATTAGGAGACTAGGATGTCGGTAGCAATGCATTTAATTACTTACATAAGCATGGCATGCATTCATGCATTAACTAACTCAACTTGGTATTAGCTATTATGTGATTAAATTATCTAAGTGTTGACTTAATTATTATTTATTGGATACACCAATGATTATGTGTTCTTCTATCAACTCTCACTTAGCTTGCAAAGAGTTGATGGGATGTTTGTTTGTGTATCCATAGGTCGCAGATCATAGAAGACAAAGAATGGTAGGACTTAAAAATTAGGATGGGGTAATGAGAGTGTTTAGTGATAGGATTAAGTATTAAGTACTAATTCAAGAAGATCTTTATGTTACTTTAAAGGTTTTGATGTATTGACTTAAATGTAAAGGTATAGTTATGAATTGGAATACATAATGCTTCTTGAATAGTTGAATTGTGATACTTTATGGTAAGCATATGTTGTAAAGTGTTTTATGTGATATCTATTATCAATAAAGAGGTGTTTTATGAATTCATTTGTATATTGAGTTTAGTTTATAGATAAAACAGGTTGACTTCATCGCATCCTTAACTTGAGGGTGGCATGTAATGAACTATGTGCCTAATACCAAGAGATAGAAGGAAAAAAGAAAAGAAGGAAAAAGGTTAGAGGTAAATGCCTTGAAAGGTAGGGTGTTAAAGAGATTTTGTTGACTCTAAATTAACCCATTGGGCATCATGAGGTAAGCTAAGCTTTCTTATTGAGGAAGATGGAGTTGATATCCATTCTCTAATTAATGTCTTTAAATCCTTCGAAACTAAATTTTGATATAGATTTTGTATAGAGAAATCCTTATTTTTTGAGTTCATTATGCCAAATATCTTAAAGGTAAACATCATGTAAAAGGGTTTTTATCTCCTATATCTTTCCATCATTTTGGAAAAGGATTTTAAGGGCTTAAGAAATAATTGAAACATTTTAGCATAGGTTAAGTTGAAATGAGTTTTTGGTATGATCAATGGTACCCTAAAGGGTCGTCAATCTATTTCTCATTCAATTATTTCTCCTTGTATGAAAGTCAAGCATCTTTGGATGATAGTAGTTAGGATGTAGACACCTATTCTTGCTTAGTTCCTATTGACTTGTTGAATGATATATAAATATATATATATATATATATATATTCTTTATTTGAAAATTCAAAAGGAAGCAAATGACTTTCTAATGTGCTTACCCCAAAGATCAAATCCAAACACAATCAAGGTCTCTTAAGGAAGCTTAAGATTGAATGATCACTGAGTTAATTTGTGATTAAAAGATCAAAATAAGGATATAGGGAAAATCCAACTACTAATCAAATGGACAACAATATTTATGGGTTTTATAGTATAAGGATGCAAAGAAAAATAATAGAATATGAATGAATTCTCTAATAAATATTGACAATAAGGGAAGATAGAACTATGCATAAACTACTTGATATGATTGTTAAGCAATTTATATAATTTGCTTGCCACATGCTAAAGAAGATTGATAAGAGTGGTTAATATTGAATAAGAGGGACTTATGCAAATCAGAAACGAGTAATAATATTCATCAGCAATATATTCTCTTCATAGGTCTACATAATCTATTTATACTAATGTAATAACAAGAATGGAAATAACAACAAAGGAAAGCCTATCTTGTTCAAAATGTGAAAATATTAAGAAGGAAAACAAATGTGACTACTTTAAAAAGAAATAACTAGTGACATGGTCTAGGATCTTCAAATATATCCTAAATAATTTTCTCTACATTAGTTAGTGTAATAAAGTAACTTCCATAGCTGGTGTAAGGAATATTTTGGTTCAAATCTAGTTCTTAGTACCTTTCTTAATCAAACCAAAATCTTGACTCCTGTTAGAAATGGATACTACAAACTTATATTAGAAATGTCATTAGCTCAGTCAGAATCAATACCACTAATGGCCTTCTAATTAAAAGTGATAATATCAAAGCCTCTGTTTCATTCTAATTGTATTACGCTTTTGTCTACAATATTCTTATGGACTTAGAAACTTTCTTAACACTTTTTCTCTTACTCTAAGGTAGAACCCTTCATCATTTGCTGCACTAAATGATTTAATCCTTTTGTCTTGGCTTAGGGCATCATCCACTTTCTGTTAGAGTTTGATTTAGAACTTGACTTCCATCACTTTCCTATCTAGATGCTTTCATTTGATGGATCTTTTCCTATATTTAATGCATAGGATGACCTAAAAAACAAATATACTCAAATCAACTTATATAAAACCATTTGGAATTGTTTTCTTCCATCTCAAAACTTCTTTATTTAGACCATAGATGGTGGACCATGTTCTTAGAGTTGATCTATTGCTTCACAATGTCTTATGTGCTTTTAGGATTGTGAAATAACTGTGCATGTTCTTTTATCATGTAAGTATGCTTAGTTATACAGTTTTAGATTACTTCTTATTTTAATATCCTAAAGAGTACATTTGTTGATATAATGATGAAGTTTTGGCAAAGTAGGTTGGAAATATCAAAAAATCACATTCATGTTTTTGTTTTAGGTAGGGTAGGGACAATGAGAAGTATAGATTCTTGTTATGCACATTATAGATAACTGTTATAATTTTGGAAGAGCTAATCCCTTTATTTAAGAAGAAATTCTTAGTGATTAGGAGTTATTAAAAATTATAGTACAAGTAACTATAAAGAAAGAAGTATCTTTAGTATCTTGAGAATAACCTTAACAAGACTTTATAAAACTTAATTGTATATTTTAGCTAAAATAAGAATAAAAGTAAAGGGTATGCTACTATCAAGGATGGAAAAACAAAGGATGTTATGGTCTTTTGCTTCTTTTTTACTTTACAAGTTTATTAAGTTTATTAAACTAGCTGCTTTAGTTAAGGCCTTTGAGCTTTTTATATTATAGAATCATAAACTGATGATGATTGAAACAAACTTAATGGTTGTGTCAAGGTGGCTTTCCATACTCATTTTTAGATGGGACATATGAAACAATATTTCTTAGGTAAGGACATTATTGAAAGAAATACATGGCAAGCTCAATCATGATTAGAGAACAAAATGGAGTTGCTAACTAGTTTGCCAAGAGAGCTAGTAAACACAATTGACCTTTTTCTTTTCTTTTTAATCTGTTGGATAAGGAGTTTAATAGAATTCTATATCATCAATTTGGATTGAGCAATTCATGCATTAGTTTTATATAGTAATCTTATTTATTTGGTCTGTATTTTTTTGTATCATTAGTTGTAAGTGTTGTATAATAGTTTATATTATGAAAGTACTTGTTGATAGGACATCTCATATAGGTTTGATTTTTGTATGGGATAAGTTTTCCTTATCATGTTTTCCCTTTTACTATAGACCTTTATTATAATAGTAGTGGATGTTCCCATGTTTATGTTTTTATTAAACAAGTATAGGTTGTAAACTATTCATCTTGTTTATTAGTTTTGTGTTGTAAATGTTGTAATATGTTTTATATTATAATATTATAGCATACTTAGTTGGACAAGTGTAACAATGAGGTTTGCTAACTAGGATGTTGATTAGGATAGTTAATTATGTTACTTATTAGAATATAAATAGACTTTGGGTTGTACTAAACTTAATCAGTTAAGCTCTTTATTTCTCGTGCAATGTACTTTCTTCTTCTTGTTTTGTAGATTAACAATTCTATGTACATTTTGTATCAATTACAGAATCGTTACAGTGAATTCTTCACAATGTCACATGGTATTAAAGCTATAATGTATGATCTAAACTTGCTTAAATTCATTTATGTCATAACATGAATAATAAAGTAGGAAAGCTTATTCATAATCAACAATTGGATGCTATGATTTCTAATATTTGGTTTCTTTCTGGTTTGGATACATCTACCATGGTGATCGGTAATATTTTGTTTAATGGAACCAATTTTTTAGCATGGAGTAGATCAACAAAGTTAGATTTAGGAGTGAATCTAAAACTTAGATTTTTTGATAGAAATATTGATAAACCTAATCAAAATTTTATTAATCTTGTAAAGTGGATTAGATGTGATCATATGGTTTGGCATTGGATCATGAATTTGATTATTAATGAATTGTTGTAAAACTATCTTTATATAAAATTTTCTTTTAAATTGTGGTATAAGATTTTGGACCCATATGGTCAAGAAAATGCTTCACTTATCTTATAATTACAATATGAACTTAGTAACATCAAACAAATGAATCAATTAGTTGTGGTTTACTATAATAAATTGAAATGATGCAAAGATAAGTTGTAAGTTTTGCATTTATATTTCATGTGTGAGTATGGAAGGTCAGATTATCGTACTTGTAATCTAAAGGAAAGAATTATTGGATTCAAGTCTGAATTTGAGCCTCAAACTAGATTAATTCGATTTTTGGTGGGCTTAAATGAGGGTTACAAGACAATTTTCCATCGAATTCTCTCAATGGATCGTTCTCCTTCAATTAATAAGGCCTATTATATAGTTTAGTAAGTAGAAAGGTAGAAGTTGATTATTGGAGTTAGTGAGTTGACTACTGCATTTAGCTTAAAAGGAGTAGATTTGAATACAGGGAATTTTGATAGGCAAGAATAGAGTATTTGGTAAACTAGTTTGTAAACATTGTAAAATGGAAGGACATACGATTGAGCAGGGTTTCCAAATAATAGGCTACTCTAAGTGGTTTAAAGGAAGCAAGCTCAATAGGAGTAGAGTAGCTACTCAAAATTACATTGTTGGACATATGGCATTTGACACGGACAAATGTGATATTCATTTGTTAACTCTTTTAGATAATTTCATGGACTATATTGTTGTTAGAAGCTCTAGTAAAACATGTTCAGACAATGATCTTATTTATAATGTATGTCATGAGTTTATGAGGGTAATGATAGAAAAACAAGGAGAACATACGACAAATTTTATAGGTATGTTTGGATTCTCATTCTCTTGTTTTAAAGTTAAGAATAATAGATATTATTCTTAGGTTATTGACACTGGTGCAATAGACCACATTATACCTCACTAAGTCTTGTTGTTTGATAAGAAAACCTTACATAACCCAATTTCAATAATGAACCGATCACATTAACTAAAGCCTGTAGTGGTTTATATATTTTACAGTCAAATGTTATGAGGCGTTCTATTTCTCTAGTTGTATAGTCCTTAAATGTTAACACTATTATTCATTTTTATTCCAATAAGTTAAATCCTGCTCATTTGATTCACAATAGGTTAGATCATTTGTTTTTGTCAAAGCTTTAACTTTTAGATACTTGTAAACATCTTGATTTAGATGATTTCATGTGTGAGACATGTTATCTTGCTAAGATGCATGGACTTTCCTTCAAATGGGGCAATCAAATTTCTATAGATACTTTTCTTCTTCTTTACAATAATATATGGTGTCCTTATTCTATGTAATCTCTTTGTATTGTTAGATATTTTTGTTACAATAGTATATGATTGTTCTTCATATACTTGGCTTATCTTATCAATAATAAGTCATAAGGAGTTGGTCACCTTAATAAATACATTAAAATGATACATACACAATTTGGGGCCACACTTAAGATTGTGAGAACTAATAATGGAGCTAAGGTTACTTTACATTCTTGTTAATCTATTTTTAACTCCCTTCATTCATTAAAAGACAACCGTTTACATACCTTAGCAAAATGGAGGGATAGAAAGAAAACACTGTCATCTTTTTGAAACTACTAGAGCATTGCAACTTTATACAAACCTACCTAAAAATTTAGGGGAGAGTGTATACTTACAGTCACATATCTAATCAACTTGATGCCAACGAAAAAGTTGAACTAGAAATCATCTTTTAAGATCCCTTTTAAAGAATGATCTTTATATGATTGTTTGAGAACAATGGGATGTTTTTGTTATATTGAAAACACTTCTTTTTATAATGATAAGTTTGATCTAAGAGGGATAAAATGTGTTTTTCCTGGATATCTGTTTGGCTAAAAGGCTTAAAAAGTATATAATATTGATTTAAGACAAACCATTACAAGTAAAGATGTTGTCTCTTATGAGCAAGACTTTCCATTCAAGACCTTATGTGACAACTGATTTCCTCATTCACAATCTATTCCTTTTGTTCCTCTTTTCCTTGATTCATGTCTTGATGCTACTGAACATGAATGTTATTTGTTAATATCTCATAATTCATATTTACATTTGAGTGTTTCTTCTCTATTAAATACACTCTTTGTAAGCATAGCTTCTATTCCTTTAAAAACTATCCTTGGTTCTCCTCCAACAAAGACACTTCCAACAAACACAGCTCTTATTCCTTTAAACATTACCTCTTAGTTTTGTTCATCCACCAGTTTTGCATAGGTCTAATAAAGAACATAGACTTCCTTCTTACCTTAAGACTATATACAATCACTTTAGGCTAGTTCAGTTGGTTCTAATTCCATTTCTTCACCACCTAACCTTCATTCTTGTCATATATATCCATTATTTGATTCTAACTCTTTCACCTATTTTCCTTTGGATTATGTGGCTTCCTTAAAACAAGTTTTAAAAATATAAGAACTTTTCTCTTATTCTCTAGATTTTAAAATTAAAGAATAGGTTGAAGGCATCAATAAATAGATAGAGGCTTTAAAATTAAATGACATATTCAAAATTATTGATTTACCAATAGATAAGAAGGCTATTAGGTCAAAGTGGGTGTAAAAGAGAAAGTATAACTTGATGAGAGTGTAGAAAGGTTTAAAGCACGTATAGTTGTTAAAGAATATACCAAAGTCAAAGGTATAGACTATTAAGACACCTTTTTTTTATTTTTTTATTTTCGAGTAGCCAAATTGAGTACTATGTGTATTCTTATAGCCATAGCTATTGTTTACAATTGGCCTATTCATTAAATTAATATACATAATGCTTTCTTACATAGATTCTTAAATGACAAAATATATATATTACCTCCACAAAGATATCTTAATGCTATTTCGAACAAGGCTTGTAAGTTGAAGAGGCTATTATATGGGCTAAAACAAGCCTCTTGTCAATGGTATATTGAGCTATCTCAATTTTTTATTCAAAAAGTTTTTGTTCAATTTGCTCATGACCATTCTTTGTTTACTCTTACTAGTGATGTTGATTTTGTAGTTGTTCTTTTATCCATGGACGACATGCTAATAGTTGGAAATTGTGAGGAGCTTATTAAGTCTTTAAAAGATGAATTTGATCATGCTTTTTTGATCAATGATTTGGGTTTAACTCATTTGTTGGTGGAAATTTGTCTTATAAATAATGATACTCTTTTTAATCAAAGAAAGTTTATTCTCGACATTTTACATCACTTTGGTTTAACAAGTTGCAAACCTGTTTCCTTGGTACTCATTATAGGAGTTCATCGAGATAAGAACAATGGTGAACTTGTTGATGATCCTCAACTTTATAGGTGTATTATGGGATGTTTATTGTATCTCACATTAACTCGTTTGGACATTTGTTTTGCTATATATAAATTGAGTTAATTTCTATCTCAGCTGCTACAACCATATTTACATGCTGCTCAACATGTTTTAAAGTACTTGAAAGGAACTTTTAGTTTAAGAATTTTTTATTCTACCAATTGGTCTTTTGTTCTTAGAACTTTTGTTGATATAGATTGAGCATCTACTTCTTTAGATCAAAGGTTTGTTTCTAGGTATTGTCTTCTACTTAGGGATGCTCCTATTACATGGAAATCCAAGAAGCAAAGTACAATTAGTACATCAATTACGGAGGCTGAATATAGGAGTATGGGTTCTACTATTAAGGAATTGCTTTAGACTCCTAATATTTTGTGTGATTTGCATGTTCTAATTGATTTTTCGATTAGCCTGTTTTGTGGCAAGAATTTTGCAAGTTTGATTGCTTATAACCTATGCTTATACAATAAAATCAAATACATTGATGTTTACACGCATTTCATTCAAGATTACTTGACCAAAGGCATTGTTTCTTTTACATACATTCCTTCTACTCTACAATTTTCCGATATTTTCACCAAGTTGTCATGCTTATCTTAGTTTCAATTTGTTTGTGATAGGTTAGGCCTAGTATTGTGTTATTTATCTTGTTTATTAGTTTTGTGTTGTCAATGTTGTAATACGTGCTGTATTGTAGTATTATAGCTTATTTAGCTGGACAAGTGAGATAATAAGGCTTGTTGACTAGGATAGTTAGTTATATTACTTGTTGGAATATAAATAAACATCGGGTTGTAATAAACTTAGCTAGTTAAACTCTTCATTTTTCTTGAGATACACTTTCTTCTTCTTGCTTTATAGATTGACAATTTTGTGTACATTTTAGGGATAAAACTACTAGAAGTACTAGAAATTTTATATTTTTTTATTTTAGTATTTATATTTTAAACTTATTAATTTTAGTATCTCAACCTTTTAAATGAGACAAATTAGTTTTTTTGGAATAACGACCATTATAAAAAATATTTATTTGTTTCATTTTAAAAAGTTAAAGTACAAAAATAAAATAAAAAATAAAGTTTGAGTACTAAAATGGAAATAAAATAAAAATTGACATAATTATATTATTATTTTATCATTTTATAATAACAATCGTTATAATAAAAATATCAATTTATCTTACTTAAAAAATTGATGAATAAGTTTAAAATTTAGTTACTAAAATAAAAAAATATAAAAATTTAAGTACTTGTACTATTTTTATCCCGTGCATTTTGTTTTGATGGTGGAATCATCACAGTGAATCTTTCATGACTCCACACAAGTTTGGGAGAGATTAGGTCATACGTCCCCTACCTTATTCTTCTTCTTCTTTTGTGTTTTTTTTTTTTTTTTAATATTTCGATTCATTAATAAATTGGAGGTTTCAAATCGGCTACCCCTCGTATACGAGTATGGGGAAAAAGAAAAGGAAGCATCAGCTCATGGTAGTGAAAGTGGGATAGAAATCCTCAAATATTCGCTTTTCACAAAACTAATTCGAAAAGATGGCATTATGGCGCATATAACTTATAACCTAACGCGTTCTGTGAAATTTTTACTTGTATTGTATTTAAAGATATACAATTTAATTGTCTAAATTTTATTTTATATCGATTTGGTATTGGCATTAAAAGTGCATACTGCATACAATTAAATACAGACCACATTTTTTGGCAAAAGCAAAAAAAAAAAAAAAAAAAAAAAATACAGATCACATTTAATTAACTATATAGTAACTATATAAACGTATTTAGGGGTCATATATATATATATATATATATATATTTTAATATCATAACGTGGTCGTTTTGATGTTTTCTATACCGTGCCAACGAATAACGAGCCTTTAGACTTTGATAGATACTTCTACCTCTACTCTGGATAAACCATACAGAACGAATTCAACCTTCTAGGTACTGAAAGAAAACCTACGAGTACCTGAGTGAAAGGTGACACGAACAAGTGGCCTTGACACCTGCAAGCAAGCAAGAGCGGACATAAGGAGTTAATTTTGTTGACGTGTGTTTATACTTCATTATATATCCCTGGCATCACTAATTACATCGTCTATATTATTAAAATCTTTTAGGGTTTAAATAACTGTTATTTCTTCAAATTATAATTTATTCTTTAATCTATATATATATATATATATAACAACAAAACTAATACTAAATTATATTATTAAAAGTATAAAATTGGATGTATTTGTCAACTTATTAATATACAATAAACTTTCAATACTATATTTTTTTTCTTTTTTTGGTTCTTACATCCAATTTCTCTCTCTCACTCCCTGAAACCGTCTTCCATTTTCTTCTCTCCCACCTTCTTATTTCTTTCTTCTCACAATTTTTAATAAGGTCACTTTCTTCACAATTTCAATGATTTCTTCAATTACTCCTTAGACTTTGGAAATAAGTTATTATAGATTATTAAAAATAAAATTTATAATAATAAATAGAAAATATTTTATTATAAAGTTTGAAGTAAATGCATATTTTTTTCTTTTTCTTTTTTATTAAATGTAAAAAAAATAAATTAATTTTTACACATACAAAATGAGTGTACCGACAGCTAATATAAATATATGCACGTAGTTCCTTTTGGTTTATCATTGCTTGAAGAAAGCAATTAAGCTCCATCTACAAGTGAAGAAAAGTTTTCAGGCTTTTAAGGGTTTTTGTCTCGCTGTAATTCAACCAAGCAAGGGGAAATAAAGATGGCGACGGTTGGCAGGAACATCACAGGGCCATTGCTGCTTCTGAATTTGATCACGTGCATCATCGTTATTAGGTTCACAAGTTGGCGTCTTAATAGGTTTATCAATGGACAAACACATAATCTTTGTATGCCTATTATATATGTTTAGTCTAAAACGTTAATTTATTCTTAAAAAACCAAAAAGTTAAGTAAGTTATCTCTATTATTCTTTGTATGTACTTACTATAGGATTAAATTTTGTTTTTCTTTTGTGCACATATTTGTTCGTAGTTTTTGATAATACCAAATAATTTAACTATATTTTCATATTTAATTTGACATTTTTGTCAAGATTCTTGTTTTCACTTCGTACTTTTCTTTTATAGATATTGCTTACAAAAGAAAAGTACTTGTATTTTCGAGCACAATCATATTTATATTTGACTCGTAGGTATGGGAGAGAATAATGCAACAATGTTCTTTTTAACATTTGCAATCTTGGCTAGGGTTATGGGGGTACTTTCCAACCTATTGGGAGCAAGCCATCTCAAGTCTTGGAGGAGTGATAGTCTTGCTGTTACTGCTTCATTTTTGGTCATTGTATGGGTGATACGAGGCAAGTACACCTATCAATTTTAATATAGCGGATGTGAGTCCGAGTCGATCTCTTAGAGATTTTGAGTATTAATATTAACTTTAGCTTTATTATCTAACCGGGAAATTGTGATAAATTAAATGAATTAAAAATACTGAAATTAACAAACTAAACTAATTATGAGACTTAATTACGCAAATTAGAAAACAATAAACTACGAACGACTTCAAGTATGCAATGATGTATTTAGGAATTATTTCCTCTAGTGTTTAACATGTAACCTTTTAAAATACATCTAATTCAATTTCTATTATTCTTGACCAGAGGGATTCACAATTAAAGCTAATATCTTTCTCAAGCATATTAACCCTAATCCTAAATTATTTACCGGAATCTTTTCACTTAGTAATATAACTTAGAATTGCATTAATGTATAATAAATTCCCACACAAATAATCAACTTTCCGGAAGAAACATGTATCTTATCTATAAGTATACATGTAATTCTCTTCAATTATGCTTAGATCTAATTACACATACAATTTCTCAATCAACATGCATAATATCATATATTGATACTCTAGAATTATCAATCAATAATTAAACAACATAATTGAATGAAGAAAAGATAAAAACTTTATTGAAATTATAATTCAATCCAAGGGTTACATGAAACCCTAGGTTCCATAGTCCTAAATACTTTAATTCTAAGCTATCATAACGAATCTAAAAACGAGTTTCATAAAAAACGTAAAATAAAGCATAAAAACCCCTCTTGATTTGATGAACAATCTCTCTAATCTTGAAATCGATGTTATTCTTGCTTCTTGATTGATGTTCTTCTCAAGTCTCCTTTCGTCTCTTGTGTCTCTCCGTTTCTGTAATGTCTCTCCTCCTGTAATGTCTCTTCGTTTCTTGAACCCTAAGATCTTCTTATATATGTGTATTACACGGATTTTATTTTTGTCACCAGACACGGCCTGGGACACGGCTGTGTCCCCAGGTCATGTAACTTTCTGCATTAAGGCAAAATTTCTGCACAACTTTAAAACTTCATAACTTTTTTGTTTAAACTCGGAATTGAGTGAAACTTGATTCGTTTTCTTCGTTTTCGAGCTTAGAACGCGTTTAAACCCTGAAACCAACATTTTACTCAATTAAGTATCATTTTCTTTAAAGAAAACAAAAAATGTGAGGGAAATGCTATAAAATCACCATATGAAATATGTTTAAAATCAGAGTTATCAAATTTTTCCACACTTGAGCATTTGCTTGTCCTCAAGCAAATAAATCAAAACAAAGCTTTCAGGACAAGAAACACTAAACAAATTTTATCACTGTTTAAGAGAACCTGTGAACGAATACACTTGACCCGAAGAAAGGTAAGAAAATCATTCTCAACTAACTTGCAATAATAAAATCAACCAATTTCATTTGACCATATTCGAATGCTCCAACAATACTTAATAATAGAGTTCACTAGCTAATTTATGAAAATCAAAGTTTACCCGAACCATTTAACCAAGGATTCTTAAACTAAAAATTAGATTTAATATCTCTCCAACCGAAAAAGAGTCATAAAAATTTTGTCCATTTGACTAAAGTGTATACAATTCTCTCTTCCATCTCACCAAGCACCATAATCTAAAACAAACACATTTTACATCCACTTTTCCTCTGATCATCCCCCTAGTTCATGCTTTTATTGAGAGGTCTTTTGAATTTACCTTATTTAAGTACAATTGTGTTGCTAGCGGGAAAGAATCTCGCTCTTCTGACGGACCAAGATTGATCCATACTAACTTATTCCTTATATTGATAGCGGGAAAGAACCTTGCTCTTTTGACGGACCAAGGCCGATCCATATCTTTTTTCATTTGAATTGGCATTGGGGCTCAATCTCGCTCTTCTGACGGACCAAGACGAATCCTTACCAATTTTTCTATTCATACACTTATTATTACTTTTGACCTCCAATCATTGTGATTTTTCAAGGGTTTCTCAAAAGAAGAATTTCATTTGTTTGTTTGCTAAAAATTATAGGACTCTTAAAAATTTCTAAGAAAAAGGTATACACAAAAGTAAATTTAAAAATAACCATGACTAACTCTCAACTAGTGATGTTGCTTCAATCTCAAGTTTTAAAATCCTAAGCTAAATAACTCGTAACATTGCCTTCCAAAAATTTGACTAATCAATTCTAGTAAAGTATAATAAGATCAATAATAATCAAGATGACATAATTGATTTGGCACAATACCAGTTAATCACCTATTGCAAGTTAACTTAAAAAGTAATTGGGTTAAATATGAATAATTGGTTTCCTAAACAGTAACAAATTCATATATATCCCTTCCCCATACTTAAAAATGTACATTGTCCCCAATGTACCACTAAAAATCAAAGTAGCAAGAAAAATAGCATAGGGAAAAAGGAAACATATGTAATGAAAAGAAACTAATACTTCCTTGCCAGTAAAAAAGAAGTGCAAAATGAAGAAGCAGCATCATTATATATAACGGAGTTCACAAGTCTTGATCAATAAAAGAGAACATAAAAAAATTTGGAACTAAGAAGAGTGATCAGAATCTGTCTCCTCAGCCTCCTCATCAGATGATGCCTCAGCCATAGTAGCATCATCATCGTCATCACCCTCCTCATCATCCTCATTACTTTCTCTAGCCTCCTCATCTTTACCCTCCTCATCAACCTCTTCTTCACTACTCTCATCCGCCTCATCCTTTTCCTCACTCGCCTCTTCATTAGTAGCCGACGCTTTCATTTTAAGAAATTCTTCCATTCTGTCTTGTCGGAGATGAAGTTTATCCATACTCTCTTGTATATAACGAACCTCAGATAGTAACAAACCAAATTTATCGTCTAAGCTGGTTGAAGACGTTTGGCCCTGAGATGTGTTGTTACTAGAGCGTCGACCTTGACGTCTTGATGGTAGGAGGTGCATGAGGCGGAAGGAATTGAGGCGCATAGGAGTGACTTGGCTAATGAAAGTAAGTGAGGGCCAAGCAACAACCTTAGTTCTCATAGCCTGCACTAGTAATGTAATATAAGGGCCACATCAAATATGCCCTTTCTTCCGAGTAGTGGTGGCTTGATGGTTGAAGAGTTCGGCGATTTCAATGGCTAGATTGATGGGGTGCTTATGGATGACACTATAAAGATAGAGGCAATCCTTGTTAGACACCACCCCGGTGCTAAGGCCTCTACCAGTCAATGTATGGGAGAAAAGCCAGTGAAGAACTCGGTATTCAGGCCAGACTAATTGAAAGGCCTTACTCCTGGTGGGATCATAGGCATCGCCAACCGTGATCTCATTCCAAAATGACCCTGCCGTGACGCCATGAGGAAAACGACACGAAAGACTTTGGAATTCTTCCGTCCGAGTATATTGTTCTGCATATAAACCAAGATATCTGCTCGGTTGAGTAATGGACATGTGGAATGGATGGCCACTCAAGGTGAAGTGTAATTTGCGTTTTGGGCCCATGTTAGTAGCACTGTCTTTATCCAGCTTATAAGTGCACAAAAATTCTAGGGTCAGCTCTTTATAAAATGGAGCTTCAAAGGATAATAGGCGCTCCCAAACGGTACCATCCAAGAGCTCCTTCATTTCGGTGGTGAGCTCTAGTTGAGCGAGAACATCCCAATCCAACCGAAGGGTCTCGCTAAAGGGCTTAGACTGAAGCAATTGGTAGCGTTGTACTTGGTAATCCTCCTTAAATTGGAGCATTGGGTGCTCAATAGGAGGAAGAGTCGCTAGTGGTTCAACAATTGCGTCGGATTGTGACAAAGAGGATGCCGCAAATTTGGATTTCCAGCGAATAGAAAGCTTAGATCGATTAGCCATTTGAATACCTGAAAAGAGGCAACAATCCAAATCAAACACGGACATCCATATTGCACATAGTTTGAAGCAAACAGAAAAACAGGAATAACAATGGGTAAGATTGTGAAAGGAATGCTTATTGGGGCATTTCATCAGACATATGGAGTGTAGCTAGAAAACGAGGCGGTGGAAAAGAAATGAGTGGCAAACACTTCCAATAAATTCCACTACACACTAATTAACGAGGAAAAACAAGCGTCTATACATATAAGAGACGCGAAATGACCTAGAATAATGATTGCCCATTGCTAACCCTAACTAGTATGAATGAAGAATGACAAGCAAATGAACCAATAAAATTTGGAATTGACAGAACATAATAAAAGCTAACTAGATAAGGCAGCATTATAACACATGAGATCAAGAAACTCAAAGCAATGATGCATAGCATGGGTGAATAATGAAAAGAAATCAGTAGGCCAAAAACAATATGCATAAAAGGAAGAATACATATAACCCAATTGCTGCAGAATAAGGAAGAGAAAGGAAAATTAAGGAGAAAACTTACTTGGATCAAAATGCAGAATGCAGGAATTGTGGAGAGAAGAGGGAGAATGTAAGAGAGATATGTGTGATTGTGAGAGTGTGAGAGGGTGTGTAATTTAAATAAACCGGTCGTGTGTGAAAACCGTGTTATTTGGGTCGACACGGGCTGGGACACGACCGCGTCCCTCGCCCGTGTAACATTCTATGCCATCGTATCTTACCTAGACGCACACGGGCTGGGACACGACCGTGTCCCCTGCCCGTGTGAGTTGTGCTTCCCGTGTATGAATACTGGACAGACACGGGCTGGGATACGACCGTATCCCCTGCCCGTGTGACATTCTGTTCTACTGTGATGTCTGGACACATACGGGCTGGGACACAACCGTGTCCCACGCCCATGTAACATTCTGTTTGCGGGTGAAAATTTCTGGGCGCACACGGGTTAGGATACGACCGTATCCCTCGTCCATGTAACTTTCTGTGCCCACGGAGTAGGATCGAAATCTAGGCGGACACGGGTTAGGACACGATCGTGTCCCACGCCCGTGTAACTTTCTGTGGGTGGACAATTTTGAACGTCTGGATGGACACGGGCTGGGACACGACCGTGTCCCTTGCCCGTGTAATAAATTTTTTTTTTTTTAATTAAGAAAAGATAAAGGAACTTAGAAATAATAAAACTAAAGAGAAAAGGAAAAAAAAAAATAAAGCTAAAAGAGGAAAGAATTATGACGAAAAATTGAAAGCAAAAGAAAAGAAGCAAAGCAAAGTTAGATTGAACGGAAAATAAAATGAAGAAAACTTAAAGAACTAAAGCATAAATAGAGTTAGACATGGGTTGCCTCCCAAAAAGCGCTTTAGTTAACGTCGATAGCTCGACGGGATACGTCTTCTCATGATTCTTCATCCAGGTGGAGATAGGACTCCTCCTGTATCTCGCTTTCGAACCTTTCATACAAGCGTAAATTTATCCTTAGGCCATCGACCTTGCCAATTCCATTTCATTGGTGCATAACTTCCATAGTTTCTCTCCTTATCATGCCACTTATCAAATTCATGTAGCCTAAACTTTTTCATCTTGTCCGCTTTTACCTTAGATGTGGTTGTCATTGGAAGTTTTGAACTTTTCACCACAAAGGCATGTTCCAAATGATTTCTTAACAGTTTTGGTTCTAAAGATGGTGGCTTCTCTTTGAAGAATTTTAACCTAGGATCCTTTGACTTATGGAGTTGATCAACCCCCTTCTTGTCCATAATAGATTCATGAACTTTTATTTGAGCTACCATTTCTGCACAATTGGGGTTAGTCACCAAATCTTCATCTCCCTTTTGCAAGCAATAACTTGAGGAATCCTTGGCAAGCGTTTCCTGCACACATGTAGATATAACAACATTAGTGGCATTAACATTGTGACATATGTCCTCTAGGTCAAGAAATTTGTTTGTTGCCTCTGAAGTTTTAAAAACTATTTCATCATCCCCGACCCGTAATATCAACTTATGCTCACTAACATCAAAAACAGCTCTAGCAGTGGCTAGGAAGGGTCGACCTAAAATGATTGGCACCTCAATATCTTCATTTATATCAAGTATAACAAAATCCACGCGAAAGATGAATTTGTCTACTTGCACTAAAACATCCTCTATGATGCCTCTAGGGTATGTGATAAACCTATCAGCTAATTGAAGACTCATGTGCATTGGTTTAGGTTCTCCTAACCCTAGCTTTTTGAACAATTTATACGGCATCAAATTTATACTGGCTCCTAAGTCTGCTAAAGCATTATCTACTAACAAATTGCCAAGCATATAAGGAATAGTAAAACTCCCTGGATTGTTTAATTTTTGTGGCAGCTTTTTCTGGAGAAGTGCCGAGCATTCCTCGTTCAATGTGACGGTTGTAAGCTCCTCTAACTTCCTCTTGTTCAATAGAAGATCCTTTAAAAATTTCACATACTTTGGCATCTACAAGATGACATCAACAAGAGGTAAGTTAATGTGTAATTGTTTGAAAATATCAAGAAATTTACCAAATTCCTTATTCGGATCTGTGTAACTTTGCTTAAGGTGCTGCGAGTAAGGGATGGGAGGCTTGTACTCCTCCACTTTCGGTGGTTCCATACTTTCTTTTGATTTTAGTGGCTTTGCATCTTCCTTACGGTTGACTTCCACTTCTTTCTCAGCCACTTCTCCACCATCCTTCTTCTCTGCTTGCAGTTTTCTATCACTTCTCAAGGTCACAGCATTAACATGTTCCCTAGGATTGACTTCGGTATTCCTTGGGAGTGTTCCCTGTGGTCTTTCAGAGATTAGCTTCGCAAGTTGACCAATTTGATTCTCAAGGTTGCGGTTTAAAGCCTCTTGATTCCTCAGCGAGGATTCAATGTTGGATAAGCGAGCCTTATTGCCTTGAATGTATTTTGTGAGAAGTTCTTCCACACTGGACTTCTTTTCTTGAGGGAGAGGAGGTGGGAATGGTCGTTGAAATCCAGGTGGGCCAAAGTTGGTCTTCTGCTGGCCTTGGTTTTGGTTTCCTCATGAGAAATTTGGATGATTCCTCCATCCTAGATTGTAAGTGTTGCTATAGGGGTTATTTTGTTGCTTAGGTGGATTTCCTAGATAATCCGCCTGTTCCAGTTATTCTTGTGTTCCATACCCTTGCATACCAAAATCACTTACATCCGATTGCACTTGTTGAGGGCCAATTGAGAGTGCATCAATCTTTTTACTCAATAAGTCCAGCTTAGCTGCCAGAGCAGTGGTCAAGTCCACATCATAGATTCCCATGGCCTTTTTCTTGGCTCTAATGCTTTCCCACTGATAGTTGTTCATCGCTATTCCTTCAATCAAATTTTAGGCTTGCTCAGGTGTCTTAGTGTTCAAAGTACCTCCTACGGATGCATCAATCATCTGTCTAGTGGATAGATTGAGACCATTGTAGAAGGTCTGAATCTGCATCCATAGTGGGAGGCCATGATGTGGGCACCTCCTGAGCAAGTCCTTGAACCGCTCCCAAGTGTCATAAAGCGTCTCCGCTTCCAATTGAGCAAAACACGAAATATCATTCCGAAGTTTAGCGATCTTTGCAGGTGGGAAATATTTCTCCAAAAATTTCTCTACCAATTCATTCCAAGTTGTGATTGAATTTCTTGGTAGGGAGTTCAACCATTGTTTTGCTCTTCCCCTCAAGGAGAAAGGAAATAACCGCAGTCGAATGGCATCATTCGTGGCTCCGTTGATTTTAAATGTATCACAAATCTCTATAAAGCTAGAAATGTGGGCATTAGGATCTTCATCTTGGAGACCGTCAAACTGAACATATTGTTGCACCATTTGTATGATGTTAGGTGCAATTTGGAAGTTATTAGCCACGACGGTTGGCCTTGCAATACTAGAGTCAGCTCCAATAAGTGTAGGCCTTGAATAATCAGACATGGTCCGATTTGCTTCATTCCCTTTGTTAGCCATGTGTGGTGGATCTTCTTGCTTGATGGATTGAGAGTTGGCCTCTTTACCTTCTTCCTTGATCTTAACGATTGATTCGTCGTCTATGGTCGCCACAACTTGTCTAGGTCGCGATCTCAAATTTTGAAGGGCAGTTCTCTCAATTTCAGGATCAAGTTTTACCAAATCTTCTAGGTTGCTTCGGGTCATGCACTACAAGGACAATAAATATAAAATCAATTGCAGCTCTAAATAATAAAAATAAACAATAAAAATAAAAGAAAATAAAGAAAAAAAAAATGGTTAAAGTAATAAAGCAACTTGCGTTCTTAATATCAAAAATCCCCGGCAACGGCGCCAAAAACTTGATACGAGGCAAGTGCACTTATCAATTTTAATATAGCGGATGTGAGTCCGAGTCGATCCCTCAGAGATTTTGAGTACTAATATTAACTTTAGCTTTATTATCTAACCGGAAAATTGCGATAAATTGAATGAATTAAAAATACTGAAATTAACAAACTAAACTAATTATGAGACTTAATTACGCAAATTAGAAAGCAATAAACTACGAACGACTTCAAGTATGCAATGATGCATTTAGGAATTATTTCCCCTAGTGTTTAACATGTAACCTTTTAAAATATATCTAATTCAATTTCTATTTTTCTTGACCGGAGGGATTCACAATTAAAGCTAATATCTTTCTCAAGCATATTAACCCTAATCCTAAATTATTTACCGGAATCTCTTCACTTAGTAATATAACTTAGAATTGCATTAATATATAATGAATTCCCACACAAATAATCAACTTTCCGGAAGAAACATGTATCTTATCTATAAGTATACATGTAATTCTCTTCAATTATGCTTAGATCTAATTACACATGCAATTTCTCAATCAACATGCATAATATCATATATTGATACTCTAGAATTATCAATCAATAATTAAACAACATAATTGAATGAAGAAAATATAGAAACTTTATTGAAATTATAATTCAATCCAAGGGTTACATGAAACCCTAGGTTCCATAGTCCTAAATACTTTAATTCTAAGCTATCATAACGAATCTAAAAACGAGTTTCATCAAAAACGTAAAATAAAGCATAAAAACCCCTCTTGATTTGATGAACAATTTCTCTAATCTTGAAATCAATGTTGTTCTTGCTTCTTGATTGATGTTCTTCTCAAGTCTCCTCTCGTCTCTTGTGTCTCTCCGTTTCTTGAACCCTAAGATCTCCTTATATATGTGTATTACACGGATTTTATTTTCGTCACCAGACATGGCCTGGGACATGGCCGTGTCCTCAGGTCGTATAACTTTCTGCATTAAGGCAAAATTTCTACACAACTTCAAAACTTCATAACTTCTTCGTTTGAACTCGGAATTGAGTGAAACTTGATTCGTTTTCTTCGTTTTCGAGCCTAGAACGCGTTTAAACCCTGAAATCAACATTTTACTCAATTAAGTATCATTTTCATTAAAGAAAACCAAAAATGTAAAGGAAATGCTATAAAATCACCATATGAAATATGTTTAAAATCAGAGTTATCAATGGACCATCATTAGCCTTGCTTTTGGGTTAGCTTATTTAAATCTCCCCCAATATTATATATATATATATATATAATATTATTTGATTAGAGATTATCTAGAAATATATAATAAGAATCTGGAATTCTTATAATAATTCCTTATTTGATATTAATTAAGTAGTAATAAATTTTTCAATAAAAAATAGCTATTGTGAAAACAACCGAATGTGCTAAAAGCCTTATTTGATTTAATTAGCAATATATGTAGCTATTTGACAAAAAGTGCAATTTGACTATATGATTTGTGGAAACTTAGATGGAGAGCTTATATAGTTGTCCAATTGAATGTTGTCATTGGTCTATTTTCATTTTCTAAAATGGCTTTTGAGATTTTCCATCAAGACCAACTTATCGGTTCCGATATCTTATGGAAATCGGCAGGCTGACATTTAAGGAAATCAACATAGGAGGGTAGAGGGGATGGAGGCTAAGAGTGCTGGAGGCTTTCATAATAATTTTAGCATTTATGCAACTCTTGTACCTCCTATTGATTCATGCTTGTTTATTCAACAGCAGATATGGACCGAGTTACCTTGGCACCTCTCCCTACTGTGCTGGCGATTTTGCAGTTCTCAAGGGAGGAGTTAGCAGCGCTGCCATCTAAAGATGAATGTGAAGATATACTTTAGTGTGTCTTTATTACTAATAAGTATCACTGATTATGTTTTCTTCTCTCTACACTCTGATGCTATTGATGATTTTTTGTACTAAGTTTTTATCTTATTGTCTAGAAGAAGAAGTTGAGAAATATAATATGTTTAATAATAAGCTCCTAAATGGAGTGAGCAAACGATCTTACAAGTAAAATGACTTGCGATATACGTACTGATATTAATACATCACATACGATAGTATACATGGACTCTGAAGCATGCTGAGAATTGGATAAGTTGGATTCTGGTCGGTAATATGATATTGTCCTGTACGTAGTTCTCAACATTAAAACCAATACTCTTATTGTCTTGATTCACAAGCTTTACAAGCCATCGGTTGTCCAATTTACTTAGTCTTCATTCGTGATAGGTGCGCATAACACTGGGGTGATGATAACTTCTCGGATTTCCCAACCTACATGAGGCACAATTTAAATGAGATACGACTTTACCAGACAAATTTCTAGTTCACAAATGCAAGTATTAGGCGTGGATATTCTGTAAGCTCTAGCTAATGGTATAAAATGTCCCATTTTCAACCCTCAAAGTGCCCAATTTATGATGGCCTTTGTTGCTACTCTTGGGATAAGCTTAGGTATAAGTAGTTATAAACTTAGGCTAAGTGTGTTTTCTAAGGCGCACTTGAAACATAAGACCGGCTAAATTGACTAAAAATGGCCTATGTTGGCCCATAAACATAAAATAATGGTTAGACAAGCCCAATAAAATAGAATTGGCCCAATAATTAAATTTCAAACCTAAGTCGACAATGAAGCCAAAAATCCATTAAGTAAAAACACGGCATTTGACCAATGAAATGGTTCCACTCAAAACCTCAAATTAATGATCCTAAATAGTCAAATCGACCTCTGAAAACTTGTGAAATCGATGAGGTCAAAACAAGCCATTTGACCAATGAAATGGACCTAACCAAAACCTTAAATCAATGATCCCAAATAATCAAACGGACCTTATTAAGTAAAGGAATATCTAAAAACCTATAAAATTGATTATGAGAATGTGAAAATCAAACTAAAGATGATGAAATTATGATTAAATACAAAATCATAAAAAATTGGATAGTGTAGGGAATTAGGCTAGTAACTTAGTATAAAATATCCATTGTACTCACTAGTAGTATATTCATTAGGTGACTTGGACTTAGATACTAAACCTTTAGAGAACTATTTTGACTCCTAAACAATCGTGGATGAGTGACATTCCTACTATTGTATTACTTTATTTGTGCTTGTAGCTTAATGCACCTTAATATTATATATATTGATCTAATTGGTTTGTTTGGGGGTTTATGGGAATTTGTTTGTGCTTATTCTTGATTGTTCCATTGATAAGACACTTTAATACACATGTAATAATCAAATGTTAATGTTACATAAGTAATTGCTAGGTTTATTGAGTGGTTGCTATATAATTGATTAGTCACTTGTAGACCAAATTTAATTATATTAGACCTTAATTGAACTAGACATGCCTTACATCCTACTACATAACTAATAAAAGAGCATTAGCACCACTCAGTAGTATGGGAGATCGTGCTATTTGGATTTACATTAATGGATTGGAATTGTAATTTATTATCTTGCAATGTATTCGTATGATGTGTTATTGTATTGATCTTTGGAATCCACGAATCTATGAGGAGTGTGTTGGGACCTAAATGAAAATTACTTTGATGTTAATGAAAAACATGTTAAAATTATTGATCAAATTATTTCGTATGTAGTTGAAAGAATAATAACTATGAAGGAAACTTAAGATTGATCAAGTTAAAGAATGAAATAAGATTAACTTTTGGATAGAAAAGACTAGAAAAAAATCAATCAAAAGCAAAAGAAGCATTATTACTAAATGACGTAGATTAGAATGGAGAATAGAAGCTGATCAATGTCTTACACTAAGAATTAAGCTTTACATGTTTTTATGATCAGAGAGACTAAGAAAAAGTTTGAGATTGAATAAGAACTAAAAGGTATAATCAATTGTCTACTAAGCATTGAACAAAAGTGTGAGGAAATCAAATCTCATTCAAAATTAAGGAGATTGTTTGAGAGAACTTGTGAGGGAGGCTTTATATACTCGCATATATTTTTGTGGGTAAGAAGTTAGGAGATAAGGCAAAGTCATAGGAACTATTGAGCTCATCCTAAAATTTTCTTTCAAATAGTGGAACTACGATATGGAGTATTGTATCCTTAGCTGTGAGCTAGAGGAGTAGACTAATGCATAAAGTGGAAGTACTATACGTTTGATTTTCTGATTCTTATACTCTTTATTTTGAGTGATTGAGTGAATGCTTAAGCTTAATTGATATCATTTAAGCATCATGTGAGAATTAATAATTAAACATAAGCTTAATAGGATAGTTCATAATTTAATTTAAAAACTAGGTTAGAAGAAGCAATTGATTGGCTTTCAAATGCATATCTTTGATCTAAATTTATTAGTTTTCTAATACATCAGGAATTAAAGAACAAGTTTAGAATAATTAGTTAATCATGAACAACTAGAGGTGAAATTCGATTGGGATCTAGAATTTGATTAACAATCAACTCAAACCCCGTCTTGATTCTACACCAAGATTAATAGAGTGCTGCCTTCTACTTAAGGCTAAATAGTGCTAACTATTTAGGGTGAGGGAAACTGCTTGAGCTCTTCATAAACACATCCTAATCAATTGTGACATTGTAGATATAAGAAGTGAAAGATATATTGGATTAGAAAAGGGTGACGAAATCAGGGTCCTAATGTACCTAAATATTTCCTAACCCAAGTAATAGCAGACTTGAAAATCGTATTGTGTGCAATTACCAATCGATTGCATATGCTTGTACATACATTCATATGTCTACTAAATAACTTGCTTACCATTAATTGTTAGCTTAATAAGAGGGTTGATGGAGAGTATACCATGCTATTAGGTAAGTGCACTTGTAAGTAATAATATAGAGAATTACAAGAGTCTTAGGTTATCGATTCCATGATGACTGAACACTTACTCACTTATTCTAATTACTCTAATTTATATTTTCTTGCAATATTAATGGTGAATTGGATAGAATCAAGAAACATAAACTAAATTAAAGATTAACTAATAATGCAATAATAAAATCAAATCAAATAAACGTAAATTGGGATATCTAGATTCTGACCACCATGAGTGTAACATATAGGATTTCTAGAAAAAATCTATAACTTATCTTTAAGCTTATAGTGAATCCCTTCAATTGTGGTAGATCTATTTAGGTTTTAGCCTTACAACTTCGATACATAAAACCAGATGAATCAAGTTGAGACTTTAGAAATAACAACTTAATCTAAAATAAAACACACAATTGAATTAATAAAAATAAGAATGCATTAAAATAAAAGAATTCAAGTACACTACATCATTACCTTAATGGTTCATAGATATAGATATCGATACCACTATATCTAAGCTATTACCATAGAAAAGATAACAACTTTCATGACAAAAAGAATGTTTCAATTCCTTATTCTCTCTTGCTTTTACGTTCTCTCTCCCTCTTGGATATAATCATCTATCTTCTATTTATAATATCTAGACTAAATAATCTTTGAATGGCAAGTGTATTATAGTAAATTGAAGGTACATGGCTATGAATACGGCATCGTTATTGGGCATGAACAATACTTTGCAATAATTCTTAAGGATTATCTTGAAATTAATTACGAAGAGAACACTGCCATGGTGGGTGATTGTACTCTTTCTTGTGTCAAAAAATCCTTCGAAATTCAATTTGAAATTAAAGACCTAGGCTTCATAGCCAGGGAATATGGCCATGGTATGCAACCATGGTTGTTTTCCATGCTTGTTTCTTGAACAAATTCTCTTTAGTCCTTGCTATCTTCAAATTATCTTTCAAAATAGATGAAATTCTTATAAAAAATCACCTAAATTCTCATCTTTTCATCACTTAGCTTCATTTGAGCTTAGAAATAAAAAAAAAAAAAAGAACTCAAATCAATAGCAAATTCAACTAAATTATATCAAAATAGCTCAAAATATTTAGGAAAAGAGCATGATAGAAAAGTGTAAATTTGTACTCATCAAGGCTTATTAGGTTGGTTGTAGCTTACATTCTTATAATGATTTGTTGATATAGGCTGATCCTTGACTAAAGCTAGGATACTGGATGCTCGAGGTTATTTGTTGGACTATGGGAACCAATGTGTAGAACAGAGCGTGAATGTTTACCTTTTTATTTATTAGGACTCTTTAGTCATACCATCACTATTAAGTAGCTTCAAAGACTACTTTTTGTTATTATGCTATTTGTATTGTAAACCTTATTTTGTGGGACCATGTCTTTACTTATCTTATGAACTTGTTATATTATGTTAAAATTATGCTTAGCTACTTTAGTTATTATTGAAAGTAAGGTGCTTGTCATTGTAACTCATTTGTTATAGTGAGCCTTATATACTAAATGGAAGTTTCTTGATTAATAATAGAGGTTAATCTTGAGTACATGTACTACGTATGGCGTACTACCATTGTCACATCTTGGCATAGCACGGGATGCACTATCACATAAGAATACCTGTTGAAAACTTAACTTAACCTACTTATTCATTAAAAGACAACATTGTTTGCACAATAAAGGAGTTTATACATCAGAGTTTAGCTAGATTTCCTATTGTAACTTATGTGTACAACATAATATTTACATTAAAACATGAACTAGCTTTTTCCTTTGTCATTTCACAATAATAAGATCCCTGACTTAGTACAAGCTCTATACAAAAGTTGCTGACTTCAACTCACGTTCTTAGTATATATATGCCCCCTAGCATTGGGCCTTTCATGATACTGTTAATTTGAGGATAAAACATTTTATCCCCTTAGCTACTAAAGCTGAGTGAGAGTGGATAACATGCAACACAATATAGACAATATTACATATCATAATTGAAACATTTCAATCATAACTCGTAGGTTTAACTTTACATATGCATTCGCCTAACTGAGCATTTACTGCTAGCAGTGCAGTATGCTATGCTCATGTTTGTGGCATGCATTGGTACCCATATCTTATGACCTCCAAACTTTTTTTGGTTAGTTGACATAACCGGGCATTTAAATACAACGTCCAAAAACCTAGAGCAACAAAGAGTTGCTTAAGAGTAAGACCCCTACCAAATTGGACTACACAATGTAGTCTATCAAATTTGATTATCAAAATAGTTACAATGTTCGGGTAATGCAATCTATATGTTTTCAAAAACTAAGTTCATAAAGCCATACTTTTTCCATGATCATTTGGAAGCCTCATTCTAAAAGTTTTGACCTGTAGGTCCCTTTTTGTGCCGTACTGTGCCGTACCCTGCTATGATATGCAATAACAACTTAAGAATATCAATAAGTAAAATCAATCTCCTAGTTTTATTCAATCTAGTGATCTGATTCTAGTTTTCGAACTCTCTTTAGCAGAATTCTAGTATCTTACTTAGGGTTCACTTAAGTGAAAACCCAGAAGATTGAGTTAGCAATCACTTAACTTTCCTAGTTAGGATAATCATTTGTAACACAAATCATTGTCTAACATGGCAACATAACAGTTTAACTAGAATATAGTTACTGTCATTCAAAATCACCATATCAACATCCACTATAGTAGTATATTAATTTAACCAGGATATGCCCATATTCAATCAACACAACGTCAAATAGTACGTAATGTTATGAGTAGCAATATATCTACTCCAAGTATGGGTTAGATCCACTTGCTTGGTCTTAGTAATAGTGCAACATCCTAAACTTTATGACGTGGTCCTTCCTTACATCTTACACCTATGAAAATATAACACAGTCTTCAAATTAAGTATAGGTTGAACTTAAACCATTATAAGTTTTCATTTCCGTATTTTTAAACTTCATTTGATCATATTTTACTCATTTCTCATTCGATTTCATTAAAATTTATATTGTTATGATCATTATTTTAAGTAATATTAATATATATTAAGAAATGAGATTGATCAATATTTTCAAAAACCCAAAAATACGCTTTTGTATTATGATTCGACCGTATGCTACTTTAACTCCAAAATTGGCCCAAGTAAGCTTTAGTACTAAACTAAAAACCTAAAAAATCATACTTTCCAAACTTATCTAGTATCCCTTAATATACCTTAAAGTGTTCATTTTACATGAATTTGACAAGTGTTTAACTAGTATTAATTGCTATATTATATATTAAGCTAATATATAAGCTTATACTAGGAAAATGTGTAATAAATAGTATACGAGCCTGATTAATTTCACGAGAAATTCAATAGACTCAAAAAAATATGTAGTTTAATTATTAATCATGAATTATACTAAACTAGTTGTTATATATTTTTACAAAAATAGTGTTTTTAGCTTGAAATTACAAAAAATTAAGGAAAATAAATAAATTTTTGAGTGAGAAAAAAATTAAATATTCCAAATATCATTATAAATATCTAAAAGTTTAAACATGTAGGGCTTATTCATTAATTTTATCAAAAACTAATTATTTCAATAATTCGGTAAAATTGGTAGTTTTATTCAAAATAATTATAAAAAATAGTAAACATGGAGATTTTCAAAATTTATTGTTACTGAAATTTAATACATTATATAAGTGTGTTATACAAAAATTTTCAAGTCGAAGTAACATTATTTAATATTTTGAAAAATTTATTTAAAATTAGTTTGAACAAGGCACGTTCTTGAACAAGTACCATAAATCAATATTATTTTAAGAAAATAAAATTACCACATGAAAGTACATGTAAAATAACTTAGGGAAACCAAATTTCATAATTTTATAAGCTAATTTGATATTTTTAGTGAATTAATGAAAATCAGGGAGTAAATTTTGACTCACTAGTACATGGTGCTCCGACCACCATACTATGCCGGTGCAATTTCTATATCCACTATAACTTTAAGTCCTAAGTGGATCCTTATCAAGTTGCCTATAGCCGTAGGAACCGTAATTCACCATATTTTCTCACTATTTTCTTTTATTTTTTTTAATTTTTTTCTAATTTTGTTGAATTTTCTAAAATTATGTTCATGTGTTTTTGAGTTCTCAAAATATTGTAAATGATGTTTGGAGGCTTATTTATAAGTTTTAGGATTTTTGCATGTAAAAAAATAAAATTACACATGTCAATTTCATATTTTCTTAGGTACCATGTGTCATTCTTTCCTTAACCAAGTGTTGGCTCATCATTTGTAATTAATCCTAACTTAACACATCATTTGGTAACTCATCCATGCAATGTTTTAATTAATTTTCCATTATTTTACCTAATTTTGATAATTTATTATTATTATATAAATATTTAATACATAAAATGAATATCACATGTAATACATGCATATTATGTATAATTCAACTTCATTTATTATTTTTGAAAGTTAATTAACTTATCTCTAATATTTTGCAAAATCTAAAGGCTCAAATTTTACGATTATCGGCTTTATTGATAAATTAACTTTTTTTTTAAATTAATATTTTTATATAACTTATGTTAAGAAATTGACTTTACTTGAATTACTTCATCTAACTTTTCTGACTTTATTGTAAAGTTTGAAATAAAATTGATAACTTAACTTGACACCCTAAATTTAGAGGCTCGGATCCAAAGTTATTGAACTAGTTTGAAATCTTGGGGTATTATAACCATGACTTGGGTACCTCTTAAGGTGTAATGGTTTTTACTTGAAGTAATATACTAAAACCATCATCTTAACAAGAGACATACGAATTGATCTTGTAGAGGATTGTTTCAAATCCTAGATGACCATAGTCGAGGGAGTATTCCTACTTCTATCTTACCTTATTTATGCTTGTAGTGTATTGTACCTTAATATTGTATATATTTATCTAATTGGTTTGCATAGGGATTTATGGGATTATGCCTACTCTTGTTCTTGATTATTTTGTTCATAAGATACTCTAATATATATGGAGGAACCAAATGTAAGTGCTGCATTAGTAATTGCTAGGGCTCCTGAGTGTTTTCTATATAATTGTTTGGTTACTTATGAACCTGCCTTAATTATATTTGACCTTAATTAAATTAGACATGCATTGTAACCTAAAATATAACTAATAAAAGGGCATCAACACTACATGGTAGTATGGTAGATTATGTTATTTAGTTCTACATTAATGAATTGGATTTGTAATTAATTATTATATGGCATATTCGTATGACATGTCCTTGCCTCAACCTTTGGGGTTCTATAAAGCTTTGATGAGTGTTGTACGTTGCTTGAGGTTGAGCAATGCTAATTGCTTAGGGGTGAATGAGACTATATGAGCTCCTCACAACCACACTATAGTTAACTATAACATAGAAGATTTGGGAAGTGAAGGATATATTGAATTGGAAAAGGGTGATGGAACTTCTATCATGATGTATCTAAATACTTTCCAACTTAGGCAATAGTGGGCATGAATACCATGTTGTATGTAGTTATTTATTGATTACATATACTGTTTGCATTACATGTGCTTGTATACACATTCATATGTTAGATAAACAACTTGCTTGCTATTGATCGTTGGTATGATAGGAGGGTTACTCGCTAGGTTACTTATAGCTTATACCCTTATGGTGATTTGTTGATGTAGATTGGTCTTTGGCTAGAGCTTGGTTGAAGGATGCTCGAGGTTAGTAGTTAGGTTATAGGAGTTATTAGGAAGAAGAGAGTATGAGTGATCACCTTTTTATTTATTTGGACTCTTTAGTTATGCTATTACAATTTACTAGCTTCTAAGGCTACTACTTTATTATTATGTTATTTGTATTGTAGACCTTATTTTATGGGACCATGTCCCTTATTATCTTATGAACTTAGTTATATTATGTTAAAATTATGCTTAGTAACTTTTATTATTATTGAAAGTTGGGTGCTTGTTGGTGTAGCTTAGCTGTTGTAGTGAGTCTTGTATGATGTATCGAAGGTACCTAATTAGCAATAGAGGCTAGTCTTCAGCTTTTGTGAAGCATACAATGTATTACATGGCTAAGTTACCCTTCAGGGCATGACAACTCCCTTTAGGGCTCCTTCTTTGTCTTCACTTTGTTACACACTAAATACCATTCAAGTACTTAATGGACATCCTTTATGATCCTTAAGTAGAAGAAATGCTCCTTCAACAGCTCAAAAGCTCTCTTCTCCCCAAAATGGCTTGTTAAGCCTTCGACATGAGCTTCCCAAACTAATAGCTCGCATTCCAAACTGCTTATAATACATGGAAGACCCTTCATATACAAGTACTTGTTAGTGCAGTAAAACCTATCCATGCTTACTTTTCCCTTGCACCTTGCCATAATTAGTCCAAAATACTCGTCTTACTCATAGAGCTTGACTAAGTTGAACATAAGAATCTTTGCTTGTAGCTAGGTGATTAGGACATATCTTCTTGATAGAGCATTAGCAATGGAGTTTGCAGTTCCCTTCTTGTACCTAATCATATATGAGAAGATCTTTAAGAATTCAAGCTACTTAGCTTCTTGTTGTGATAGCTTCTATAATCCTTAAAGGTACCTAAAGACTCATGATCGATATAATTACTCATGGGGTAATAAGTAATGCTACCACATTGTGAGTGTTAGATAAGAGAATAGAATTCCTTCTCATATAGTGAAAAATTTAAGGCAACACAACTAAGATTTTTAAGCTTATCAAAGCTTAGGAAGGTTAGGACAGGTGTCAAAGTTAGTTTCTCCTTGATCTCCTTAAAGCTCCTTTGAGCTTAGTCATTGCACTCAAACTCTTTACCTTTCTTAATTAGCTCGGTTAAAGAGGTTATAGTTGTGCTACATTTGCGGATGAATCATCTATAGAACGATGCAAGCCTATGGAAGCTTCCAATCTTAGCTATGCTCTATAGGGTTGGCTAAGTGACTATAGCTCTAACTTTCTCATTGTCTACCCTAACTCATCCTTTCCAACTACAAATCCAAGAAATATAACTTTAAGTACACAAAAGGTACACTTCTTTAAGTTTCCATAAAGATTTTTTGCTTAGAAAACTTCCAAAACTTCCTTAAGATGTGAAACATGCTTAGATAGACTCGTATTATGAATCAAAATATCATCAAAGTGAACCACAACATATTTGTTAATCTATTTGTGTAGCATACGATTCATTTATCACATTAATGTGCTACGTGCACTTAATAAGCCCAAATATCATGACCATCAACTCGTAGAGCCTATGGTGTTTCTTGAAGGTGATCTTTCACTCATCTCCTTCCTTCGTTTGAATTTAATGTAAGCACTCTTCAGGTTGATCTTTGAAAAGATTTGAGTTTCATATAGCTCATCTAACATATCATCTTTAAAGCATAGGGTAACTATACTTCACTGTAATCTTGTTGGTAGCTTTGTAGTTTACATACATTCTCTAAGAGCCATCCTTCTTTGGTACAAACAAGGTTAGGACAACACGTGGGCTTATATTTTCCTTAACAAAGCCCTTATTGATAAGCTCGTCCACTTTTCTCTTTAATTTTCGAGCCTTGTCTAGATACTTATGGTAGGTAGGTTGATTACTTAGGTTAACCCTTGGTTGAACGCCTATGGCATGCTTAATTCCTCACAAAGGAAGTAACCCCTAAGGCAACTAATGGTAGAATACGTCCTCATATCCTTCTAGCAACTTCTTGACTTAATTGGGCATTATGTCTCGGATAGCTACCTTTAGCAATTGCTTGATAATTAGTAAGTACACAGATTTTACAATCTTGATGACTAGTTCTAACTTGCCTTTCCCTATGTACAAAGTCTTCATCTATGTTTGGCTAAGGTAAGCTTGGGCTTCATATACTTCTTAAGGTATCATTGGGTATAAGATAACCCTCTTGCCGTCCTTCTAGAAGAGGTATATATTTATGTACCCATTATGTATTGCTCGTTAGTGAAACATCCAAGGTTAGCCAAGCAATATTTTGGATGAGAACATTGGCAATCCATCACATAAATTTCATCCTTATACCTATATCTAATGGAGATTGGTACTTAAGCTTATTGGATTACATGCAACGATCTTTTCTCATTAAGCCAGTGAAATTTGTATGGCTAGGGATAGGGAATGGTGAGTAACTTCATTTGGTTAACCATGGCAATAGTGACCACATTCATACAACTTCTACCATCAATGATCACTACACATAGATTACTCTTCACTTGACATTTGATGTGAAATAGGTTCTCCCTCTACGCCTCTTCCTTAAGTGGAGTTATGCTAATGGCTTGGTGTACCACCATATTCATGAATCATCTTTTCTTTGTATGTATAGTAGCCTCCTCATACTTATAGAATTCATCAAGTAGTCCTCTAGTCTCTTCCTATCTCTCCTTAACCATTTCTCCCATTAATTCCTCCTTATTCATACTTTTCAATTCGTCTCCATTCATTGCCATCACTCTCCTAGATAAATGTCTAGATCAAATCTTCTCTTCATCATCCTTTTCTTCTTAAGCTAAGTGTAGATCTTAGGTTCTCCAACTTACCTTCTTATTGTTAGCAAATTCTTCCATCAAAAGGTGTCCTACCTTAAAAATTTGAGAATGACATTTGAATAGCTTCTCTACTTTGTCTTGCCAATCTAGGTAGTTATCAGCATCTCCACTACTAATAAAGGTCAATATTTGCATCTTCACATTATAAGCCTTTAGGAGCTTGACTACTAGGTTCTTCAAACTCATAAAAATTATCATCCTCCTTTTATTCCATGTCATCCAAGTCAATACTTCATTTAGCTTACCTATTAATGTGCTTAGGAGCTAAGTTATTACAAGGTCTTACCATAAAGTAGAATTGTAGGTCCTTTAAGTTATTGAAGAAAGCAAGAATGGTCAGTAAAGTTAAGATAGTAGCTTTGTGAAGTTGCTCCTTGGATGTGACTCATCGAGGAGCACTATATAACTGAGTCTCTACTTGATATTACTCATAAGTAAAGAGCTACAGTCCACTCGCTACTAATTTCAAGCTATTAATAAGATTAGATAAGAGTGTAAATGATGTACTTAAAGAAGGTATCTTGTAGGAATAAGAGTGAATATTCATTAGTAATAAAGATGATGATTTTGGCTACAAAGACTAAAGGCTATTTATAGTAAGCCATTAGGATTACAAACATGTATGTGAAATGATGAAAAGGATAATATGAAATAAACAAATCTTATGATGTGCTCAGGAGCTAAGTTAATCACTAGGACTTACAATAGAGAAGGTAAACAATAGATCCTTCAAATTATCGAAGAAAGAAAGGAATGGGTTAGCAACACAATAGCTTTTGTGAAGTTACTCATCGGATATGATACACCAACAAACACAACATGACTTAGTACTTTGCATGATATGGCACACAAGCTAATATTAAGGTCCACTCGCCACTAACCTTGAGCTATAGATAAGATTAGATAGGAGTATAGAGGATGTATTCAAAGAATGTTGTCTTGCAAGAACAACAAGATGAATATTCATTAACTATGTATAATAAGGTGATTGTAATTACAGTAAAAAAGGACTATTTATAATAAGTCCTTTAGGGAAACAATATAATAATGGAAAATAACATAAAGGATAATGTCAGGAGAAGATTCTTGGTACAAACAAAAAGGGTAAATATGACAAAGGATAAAAGGGAATATAGTACAAATGTTAGAAAAGAAGGGGATAGATGGCAGCACGTTAGTGGGTTTGCGTTTTAGAATCTTAGGGCATTATAGCCGAACTAAGTTGGTGCTGGGCAGTGTTGAAGGCTATCAAGGTAGTTGATTGAAGCCATAGCTCGATAAGGTAAGAGAGGAAAGTTCAGTGTATAAGGACCTCGGTGATAGGGATCATAGACTAATCACTTGCTTTTGAGCTTAAGGACTCGCCCATATGGTTAGCTGAATAGTCTAAAGGGAGCTAAACTTTAAAGAATAATGCAGTCTCTACTTTAACCTACCAAGGTACTCTATTCTCTATCTCATTGAAGAAACTGCTAAGGAGCCCAACCAATTCTTAAGTCGACCCCTTTACGACATACCAGTTCAAGGCTAAGCACTGAACTCGTCTATTATCGAGCAGAGATATCTTTGAGGCCGAGCTACCTTACTTATGAGCTAATCAATTGAAGTCGATTCGAAGAATGGCCATCTATTGAACCAACACTACCCAAGCCCTGAACAGTTAAGATGTTGACCATCCAACCTGACTTGCTCTACTTGAATCAACTCTACCCAGTAAAGCAGTATCATCAGGACTACAAAATAGATAGTTGACACATACCCCATGTCTTTAACATCCATATTGTCCTTACAAGAATATTCCCTTTCCATTTAATATGGATTTACCCTTATAAATTACACAATTTTTCATTTCCTAGTAAGAATATTTTTTGTAATTTACATCAACTTAGGACTTACCCTAATTGGACCATATAAATACTTATAATATGTGAGACCCTACGAAATTAGCAATTAGAATCTAACACCTAAAGTTAGTATAACTAAAAAGTTTCCTATCTAAATTTTTTTTTGTTATGCCTATAACCTAGTAATTTAGGTTCAGTATGTAAAAAATAATAATAATAATAATAAATAAATAATAAGAAAAGTAAATCATTAATACGATTAGGAAAATGGGTGAAAGTTTGAAACAATAGAGTTAAAATAGTGAATTAACTAAGAGAGATCTATAGTAAAATAGCTTTTTGGTTATCGAAAATATGGAACTTAAATTCCATGGATTCACAAGACATTAGCAACAAATTATTTCACTAACAAATTTAATCAAGCATTTATTTAAAAGAAAAATATATAAGTAGGTATCTATGAAATGTGGAGAATTATGGATAAACTAGAAAAAGAAAGAGAGAAAAACAAATTTCTTTATTAGTTGATTTTCATGGGTTAATGGATTATAAATTTTAACATGGGATCAAAACTAATAACATAAGATTGACACTTAAAATTTTTAGCAAGTCCAACATGGATGGGCATATGTTATGTTAATACGTGAAAAACTCATAATTATTTATCGTACTATTGGTAAACCAAAGCTAAGGAAAAAAAGGGTGGGAAACAAAAAGAAAAAGAAAAAATAAAGAAATTGGATTCATAAATAAAGTCATCATATAATAAATTAATAACTTACTACAAAAGGTGGCATATATAAACTAGACACCTAATTACTTTGCTATCAAACTTAGAAACTAGTCATATACACTTGGAAAAAAAAAAAAAGTGTTGTAGCACAGAGATGCATGGAATAGCATGAAATTGTTGGATTCAATATTCTCAAATGTATTTTAATATGGTGATGAAAGAAAGATGATTGAAAAAAAAAAAATTATCCAAAGTAAGGCGGTGAAAAAGAAGTTGGACATTTCAGATGTAAGAAATTACTATTTGTCATTTGTTGTAGCATGACATCATAAGAGAAAAGGGAGAGAGAGAGAGATGTGAATGACTAATATATAGAATTTTGATAACCGATGATTTTTGAACTTCCGGCAAGTTGTCCCTTTACTTGTATTGTTGAAGATGTATAGAGTTAGATTACTTTATAGTCGATGGATGATGAGTAGCTTTAAAAAGGAAAACTAAGTTGATCGAGCCAAACTCTCGTGAAAGAAAGAGATGTCTTTACATATATGACAAGGTAAATAAATACTCTTGTTGTTTCATACGACAATTATGTGTATATAAATGTGGGTGGAGTCTGCTTATAGAAATTCTTATTATACATAGTTTTAAACCATGGACATTTATATAGAGCTTATGTGTAAACCTTATATTGGCATTGAATATGATAGCCTTGATATAGATGTATGCTATATCTATGTACATATAGGGTCGGGCATGTATATATATTAAATATTTACTCCATAGGATTACATAACTTATTTTTACATAGTTATTAAGCTTCCAAAATAGTATGACATTATGCATAAAAGTAGGAAACTTGACAGTTTTTACTTAAAACGTGATAGTTAAGTTATAATTATGTAAATTTTATGAAAATTGGGTGTGATTTGAAATATAACAAGACATTAAGGATAGTTTAAAAAAATGAAATGATGAATATAATTAATAAATTTGGTCGAAGATATTCCATAGAGATATCTAAATAAGAATGGTTACAAGTAGAATAGAGGTATATATGCATGGATGTGTGTATGTATATGTACATTCCTATTAATCATTAAAGAATATTACCATAAATTACGCTAACAAATGAGTTATGATAATGAATATAGGCATGTTATGGAAATGCCACCGAACATTGGAATTGCAATTTGGCTTTACGCCTATGTGGTTCTCATTGGATCATGCTATATCAAATTGTTAAGATTGTAATAATAGCAAAATGAAATGGAGAGATTTAGTAAGAATGTAAGGTGTATATGGAATTTAGAGGAAATCTGAGAGGATATTCTGTTAAGAATTCTAAATACAATTTAACTTAGAGAATGAATTTAAGGATAAACTAAAGCTAAATCGAAGGATGATTTTATATGACTTATAATTGAATATGACTGGGAAAATAGGTTAGAGGATGTTTTAAGAACTTAAAAGGCAACTAAGTTTGAAGGATGATTTAGGGGATAACTTAAATAGAAAAATGGAATGAAAATAACCTTAAAACCTAAACACTTAAGTGCAATAACTTAGGCTAAGGTCTTAATACTAGGATCAAGAAACAAATATAATGATATTTGATAATTGATAATCCATACTGAAGATGTCATTTATCATATAGGAGCTTTCAATAAAGGAACACACTTCAACTACACTTATTTGAGCAATGAATGGTCTAGGATAGTGAGCAACAAGGAATCTAGGTAAGTGGGGTCAATGCTTTACAACATTTTGGGATATTATTTCGGAATATCGAGAGACTTTAGTATAGATTAGCTTATAATTCTAGTTTGTTGTTTATGCATATGCAACGTTTGTGGTTAGGTTTCGATTTGCTGTAATGAGAGCTGAGCTCTATAATATAGTTATTCTATTAATATTATTATACTTGAATTGTTTGAGTTTGGTTAATCACCCTGAAAAGATGAACTAATGTAAACTTGGCTAAACGTCTAATCTAATATACATTGTAACCCACTAGGGGTAAATACTAAGATTCTCAGGCCAAACACAAACTTCCTTCGATGAGGATAGTTGAAATGGTCCTTTCCCCACCCGTAGCCGAACTAAGTGATAGGAGAGGAGGTTACGGCAAGGTTGGAGGCTATGGTTCGAAGGTGGTTATGGGAGTAGAGTGTTCCCATTACATAAGCCTCGATTTGGTTTTGATTCATAAGTGTATGACGTCAATCTCTTTAACTCGGATTAGAGCGGGTATAATTTCTTTGATCTCACGACAAATTAGATAACGTTGTACAATGGCATTTACTTGTATACACATTACATCTAACTAACTTGGTTGAAAACCTTACTTATGATGTACTGAGTGCATACTTCTATCTCCGCCCACTTATTGAGTAAGTTGTTGCTCATTCCTTTATAGTTTATTTTACATGTTTCAAATGGGTTACAAGTGCTTACCTAACACCAGAACACTAGTAAATTGGGGCGGGGAGAGAGATGTAAGACAAAATGGCTAGTTATTGTCCTTAATATTAACTTTTTATCTTTTAAGGAAAACTACACAAGACTTCTCAAAGGGCTTAGTAGTTTTCAATATTTTTGTCTGTATGTGAAATAATAGGTACTTATAGGATTTACTACCACTCTTTTATAAGGTCAAATTATAAGTTTATTGTTATAAATTATTTCAAAGGATTACTTAACAGGTTTATATCAAATAGGTACCGAATTGGACGCTTTAAAGAGACAGAGTTGAGTATGCTTAGTGTGAACTAGGTTTGGGATAGCAACTGTGAGGACAGTTTCTATCTTAGGATGGTTCATACGGTGGGACTGTTGTGACTCCACTTTTTTGGGGTGTTACGTAATATGTAATAGCCATAACTTGAGTGATATTGAATTTCGAACATACCTTCCTTTGTGAGCTAAGTATCCTTCGTTTACTCTTATCTAGTCCATTGTAAGTGTGGATTAGTGAAAAGTTCCCTCCAGCCACACTTATGCATAATATCAAGTGCGACTTAAGCTTATGTGAGCTGCTGGTGCGTTATATTTATTGTCAGTGCACAAGAACCCTTACTTAACCTTCAACTTCCATTTAGTTTTCGAACTGTCTTAAGGTTCAAACTTACCTTCGGCTCACTTGATATTTGTAGCTGTGTGTTAACCTTCCTAGCGATCAATATCATCTTGGTATCAAAGCTTAGCTACATTCTAAAGATAGAAGCTTTGGTAGTAACCCGAGCTGAGCTGAAGAGAGAGGTGAAGCTTAAGGAGTTGACTTATTTGCTGGTCAGAAGGTTACTTGTGATGAGAGGATTAAATGAGGAATTGCTACCTACCCAGGTGAAAACCTTGTCGAATGAGTTTGCCAACTTATTCCCAAGTGAATTGCTAAAAGGTCTGCCGTTGATTTGAGGCATTGAACATGTTGTAGCTAAGAGCTATACTACCCAACAAGCTTGCCTATAGATTGAATTCGGAACAAGCTACGGAGTTATAGAGTTAGGTAGAAAACTACTAAAGAGGGGTATGTATGAGAGTCCTTAAGCCTAAGTGCTATACTAGCTTTGTTGGTGCAAACGAAGGACGAGATATGGAAGATGTGTATGGATAGCTGGGCAATCAATTGCGTTACCATTAAGTACATGTACCCTATACCAAGGCTTGATGACATGCTTAATCAATTGAATGGAGCAAGAATATTCTCCAAGATTGATCTCAAATCTAGATACCATCAAATTTGAATGCCAAAGGAAGATGAATAGAAGATTGTGTTCAAGACTTAAAATGGATTATGTGAATGGCTTGTGATGCTCTTTAGACTATCAAATGCATCGAAATCAGATTGATGAACCACAAGCTCAGAGAACTGATAGGAAAATTTATTGTTGTATATTTCAATGACATTTTGGTCTATAACATTGACTTAGAGACTCATTATGGGTGCCTTTGAGCAATCTTCTTAAAACTTTGAGTTGTGAAGCTTTATGCTGACCTGAAGAAATGTGACTTCTACTAACCTAAAGTAATCTTTTTAGGATTTGTTGTGAGTGGTAGTAGTATAAAAATTGATGATGAGAAGGTGAGGGCGATTATTGATTGGCCTATGCTAACCTACTTTGCTAACGTATGAAGCTTCCACCGCCTAACATCATTCTACCACTGATTTATAAGAAATTTTAGTACTATTGTAGCCCCACTCACCGAGTTATCAAAGAAAAATGTAGAGTTTTGGTAGGAAGAGAAAGGGCAAAGAAGATTTGAAGAGGTGAAGGAGAAGCTGACTACTACCTTTATCTTAGCTTTATTGAGCTTTGACAAAGTATTTAAAGTAAAGTATGATGCATTTGGATTAGGCATAGGAGCCATATTGATGCAAACTGTGACTAAGAGCAGATAAGGCCGGTCGTTGAATGGGTCCAAGCTTGTAGAAAGCTCGAAAGAAATAATAGAAGAAAGTGTGAAAGGAACGAATGACAAATGAAAGGTAAGCAAAACCTACAAACAGCTTCAGAGGATATGACACACCAATAGAACTTCCGAGAACTCACGACATAATTCGATATGACGTACAAATCGATTTGGTGAGGTTACTCGCCACCTAACCTTGCTTAAGGGTTAGGATAAGAGTGATGCTGAGAGTAAACAAACAATGTTTATGTAAGGAAGAAAAATACTCAAGTGTATTCAGAATAATTTATCTTTATAGCTATAAGTACAGGGGTATTTAAACCTATAAGTTAGGGTAACTTGCCTAAAAAGGAAAAGACAAAAAGGCATTTCCTAAATAAGTAATATATAAGATATAAAAGGGGTAAAAATGGATATATAAGAAAAACAATCATTGATGCAATGGATTCTACATATGATATTGTACATATGGTGATACTATGTTGGCGAGGCTATTAGAAGATGCGGAAAAAAAGTATGGACAGTTAGCTTGTTCGAGTAAGGATGGCTTCATCAATCCAGACTCTTTCTTTTTCGGCCTCTTGGTAAGGAAGGAGTTTGCTTAGTAATGTCATGTACTGTTTGGTTATAGGTGAACTCAACCACTGTTAAGCAAATGTCCCAATTAGCTAAGTTCTTGCCTACTGTAGCTTGGAGTAGTGATCCTAAAGTGTGATTAACCACCTCTATTTGGTTGTCAGTTTGAGGGTGACATGAGGTATTGAAGAGTAATTTGGTCCCTAATCAATGCCATAAGGTTCTCTAAAAATGGGTCAAGAACTTTAGGTCTTTGTCGGAGACTACACTTCTTGGTATGCCGCGTATCCGCATAATCTTCTACAAGAAAAGAGAAGCAATAGCTAAAAAATTGTTAGTCTTGGTGTAGGGCATAAAGTGTGCTATTTTGCTGAACTTATCCATAACGACCATTATAGAATCTCTACTTAGGGCAGTTCATGATAGTTTGAGAATAAAGTTCATATTCAATTTAGTCCATGGCCTTGATAGAATAGGTAAGGGCATTGCTTTCCCTTACTTGGCTCGACACTTGGCCTTCCAGCATATAGCACAACTTTCGATAACTCAATGCACATCTCTCCTCATTCTTAGCCAAAAGAATTGGCCATTCAACAGTTCATAAGTCTTCCTTTCTCCAAAATGTCCGAAGAGTCCTCCACTGTAGGCTTTCCTTCAGTAACTCCCTTAGTGAACAAATCAACATCCATAATTTTTTGCCTCGGAACATGGAGCCATTATCTACATGATACTTGTCCCACTATCTTCCCATTGATGCATTACGAAATTATAGGTTCAATGTGTGGATCTTTGGAGTACTATTCTTTGATACTTGTGAACCCAAACAGCCGGGTTTGTAGTTAAGATAAAAGCGCATGCCTTCTTGAAAGTGCCTCTGCAACTACATTGCTCTTTCCTTGCTTATATTTTATTACAAAATTAAATCCTTCAAGGAATTCAACCCATTTCACCTGCTGCTACAATAACTTGGTTTGACTTTGGAGATACCTCAATGATTTATGTTTAGTATATATGACAAATTCTCTCGGCAGTAAATAGTACTGCAATACTTGTAGTGCTCAGATCAATGCCAAAAGTTCTTTGTCATATACTGAGTAATTCAACAAGGGTCCTGGAAGCTTCTCACTATGGAAGGCAATTGGTCAGCCTTCCTACATTAAGACAACACCTATTCCAATGCCTGATGTGTCGCATTTCAACTCAAAAATTTTGTCAAAGTTAGGTAGTACTAATATTGGGATGGAGGTTAATCTTTCTTTTACCTTGACAAAGCTCTTCTCTTCCCTTTCTCCCTGTCGAAAGTTGATGTTTTTCTTCGTTAGTTTAGTAAGTGGCATAGCGAGGGTGCTGAAATTCTTGATGAATTTTCTATAAAATGAAGCCAGTTCGTAGAAACTTCTCATGTTGGTATAAGTAGTAAGAGTTAGCCATTCGACAATTGCTCGGATCTTCTCATCATCGACTTACAAGCCTCCTCCACTGATTACATAGCTTAAGAATACCACTTTCCCTTAGCAAAAGCACCACTTGTTTAGATTGCTGAATAGTCTCTTTGCGTAGAAGATATCTAAGATTGCTCTGAGATGTTTACAGTAACTCAGCATGTCAGCATTGTAGACTAAGATGTCGTCAGAGTACACTACAATACACTTTCCTATGAGATGTTTCAGCACATGGTTTGTTAGTTTCATGAAAGTGCTTAAGGCATTCGATAAGTCGAAGGGCAAGACCATTTATTCATAAAGTCCATGTCGAGTCTTCAATGTAGTCTTCCACTCGTCTCCTAGCTTCATGCGGATTTGATGGTAGCCAAATTTAAGATCAATTTTGCTAAAAATCTTGGCTCCACTAAGATCATCCAACATGTCTTCTAGCCTTGAGATTGGATAACTGTATTTGATTGTGATCTTATTCACAGCTCGGCTATCTATATACATTCACCAGGTTCCATCCTTCTTCGGCACTAGAAGTGTAGGCACAACATAAGGCTTGAGACTCTCTCTTACATAGCCTCTCTCCAATAGCTCATTAACTTGACGTTAGAGCTTAAAAGCCTGCTCGGGATTCATTCGATAAGCTGGCTTATTTGGTAGTGCAGCGCTAGGTACATGGTCAATGTAGTACTCTATCCTTTGAGTTGGGGGTAAACCCTCAAGTAACTATTCTAGGAACAAGTTAGCACATTCATTTAGCAACTCCTTAATTTCCTAGGGTAGCTTACCCCGCTCCTTCATTTCCAACAGTCGCCTGACCAACAAGAGGGTCGACTCATCAGCATTGATGGCCTCTTAAAGCTCAGCTCTACTCATCACCGGAGCTTTCTTCGATCCACAAGTAAGTTTTATCTGTAACTTATTAACTTCTCTTGGTGGCATCGGATTCAGTGTAATCTTCTAGTCATCCTTCTCGAACATATATGTGTTCCTGTAGTTGTCATGTATAACTCTCCTATCAAATAACTATGGCCTATCCAGTAATACATAGGAAGCGTACATAGTTAGTACATGGTAGAGAATTTGGTCAGAGTAATTCCCTATAGTGATCAATAGTAACATTTGCCAAGTGACATGTAATGCTCCTTTCTCACTCAACCAATGCAACTTGTATGGTCTCGGATGTATAACGGTCGACAACTTTAGTTTCGAAACAAGATCGACTAATGCCATATTGGTGCAACTTCTACTATCTACGATGAGGGTGTACACCTAATCATTCACCTTATAGGTTGTATGGAACAAATTCTCTCTCTGCTCCTTTCGTAAGGGTTCCATGTTCATAGTACGTCGGAAAACCATGAGTAACTTGTCTAAGTCCTTAGCAAATACATCTTCCTCACTCAGCTCTTTTTCAACACTTTCTTTCTCAGCAGGGACTTCCTCCTCTTCGAGTTCTTCATCTATACTCTTTACTTCTAGCTTCGAGAGGTTTCTCTTAATGACCATTATCTTATGGTTTTAGCACTAAGTAGCCATATGTTTGAACCCTTGATACTTGAAGCACTTGATTTAACTCATCTACTTACTAGACCTTTGCCCCTTCTTATAAGTTTAGGTTGGCACTTCATCATCAGGTTGGCCTTTCTGCTTAGCTCAGACATTGATCTTTTTATTCAGATCTGTACTCACTGAGCTCGGTGACTTGCTTGTCCAAGTCGACTAGCTAGCACCTTGGCCATTTATCGACTCCTCTTTTGCCTTTCTACTTACTAAGCAATCTTAACAGCTTCATCTATTGTGTCAAATCGTTGGAGCTCCACAATGTCTCGAATGTCTCCTCTCAACCCAGTAATGAATCTTAAGATTGTTCGAGCTGGTGGCTCCTCCACTTTGTAATGTATCATAAGCGTTTGAAATTCTTGAACATACTTGTCAACAGTTTGGCCTACCTATCTTAACTCCTGAAGTTGAGTGAAAGTATCTTAAAGATAGGTTTCTGGCACGAATCTATTCCTGAGTATTCTCTTCGTCTCTGGCTAAGTATTAATCTCTTGGTATCCCTCTCGTCTCCTTATTGCTTCAAAATTCTTCCACTACATGGTGGTATATCCGGAGAACTCAATAGCAGCAGTTCTTACGTTCTCATAAGCCTTATACTGATAGTAATCAAACATACACTCTACTTTCTCTTCCCATTCTAGATATTCATCAACATTCCCAGATCCATTGAAACTTAGAATCCGAAGCTTCACATGGTCAAATGCTCTAAGGACCTATACATGCTCTTCTTCAAAATACTCCTCTTCTGTCTCATTTGCTATGCTTACCAAATCAATCCTTCTCTTCACTTGTTTGCTTACTCTTCTACCTCGAATGGGTCGAGCTGGGTTCTGACCTCTAATAGGCTGAGCAACTTGTAAGGTATTTTTTGTAACCTTAGTGGGTCTGCAAGACATCGCATGAATAGGTCAAGTCAAATCCACCAAGAGGTTAGCTACCTCATTAAGTCTCTCGTTAGCGCTTCTAGGAGTTCGCTGAGACTATCGTCTATAGTGGACAACTCTACTATCATCGCCAGTATCAACATTCATACTCATGTTAATCACTTTTCCTTACAGATTCAAAGCTTAAATAAACATTTTAGGAAATTAACAATAAACAATGAACATAGGAACTTGCTCTATTTCACATACATAAAACAGAGCATAATAGAACTTTGAAAACACATGTCAACTCAAATGAAACCTCTATTTTGATACTAAGATGATGTGAACTATGAGTAAGAATAGATAAGGCTAGTTATTAGATGGGTCCAAGCTTGTAGAAAGTTTGAAAGAACTAATGGAAGAAAGTGTAAAAGGAATGAATGACGAATGAAAGGTAAGTAAAAGCTACGAATAGCTTTAGAGAATATGACGTACCAATGAAACTTCTGAGGACCTACGACATAATTTGATATGATGCATAAATCAGTTCGATGAGGTTACTCGCCACCTAGCCTTGCTTAAGAGTTAAGATAAGAGTGATTCAGAAAGTAAACAAACAGTGTTTATGCAAAGAAGAAAAATACTCAAGTGTATTTAGAATAATCTGTCTTTACGGCTATAAGTATAAGGGTATTTATACTCATAAGTTAGGGCAACTTGCCTAAAAAGGAAAAGACAAAAAGTACATTTCCTAAGGAAGTAATGTATAATGGATTCTACACATGATATTATATATGTAGTGATGCTACATTGGCGAGGTTGTTAGAAGATGTGGACAAAAAGTACGAACAGTTAGCTTATCCGAGCAAGGATGGCTTCGTCAGTCTAGACTCTCTCTTTCTTAACTTCTCGGCAAGGAAGATGCTGAGTAAATGGTTAGTTCGGGCATGAGTGAGTAATCATCAATTCGGCATACTACAGAGAGATGAGCAGTCATACGGCTCAGCATGAAGGTTGACTCGACAACGAAGTACTCACCCTTAGCTGGGGTTAGTTGGAACAGCAAGATTCATTATGCTAGTCTCTCTTATCCTCGAGGCTCAACTGCAGGTTAGAGATCCGGTAGCCTGATTCCCATCACATACTGATGCAGGAGGGGTGACCTATTGCCTATGTCAATGAGAAGCTTAAAGGAGCTACACTTAACTACTCTATATATGATAAGGAGTTTTACTCCTTAATTTGAGCTATGATCATTTAGCAACATTATTTATTACCCAAAGAATTTGTAATTTACACAGATCATGAATCTTTGAGATATTTGAAGAGTTGGCTTAAGTTATTGAGGAGGCAAGCCAAGTGGATTGAATTTATGGAGGGATTTTTACATGTCGTCAAGTATAAGAATAGCAAGAGTGATGTAGTAACCAATGCCCTATCAAGACGACATTCCTTATTGACTAAGCTATAGATCAAGTTACTTAGATTTTCCATGATTAAGGATTTATATGCTGAGGATCGGCACTTTAGCCTGATCTATGTTAGATGTGAAGATGGTTGAATACTTGGTGACTATCATAAGGAGGATGGATACATATTCAAGAAAAGAATGCTATGTATCCTAACTTATTCTGTGCGAAAATTGCTAATATGTTAAGCACATGGTAGAGGATTATCTAGGCATTTTGGCAAGCATCAAACTTATTTGGTACTAGCCTTTAGATTCTTTTTGCTACGGATGATGAGAGATGTCCATGCTATACTAAAAAGATGTACTACGTATAGAAGAGCTAAGAGCCGAGTTGAGCCCAGTAAAGGCAACATTTACCTTTGTCGATCTTGACTAAACCATGGTTTAAGTTGAGCAAAGACTTTATGTTAAGATTACTGAGGATGTCTTGAGGGAAGGACTCCATCATGCTGGTTGTGGATTGATTTAGCAAGATGGCACACTTTGTGTCTTGTTCCCAAACTAATGATGCTTCAGCTATCTCTTTTCTTTTCTTGCAGGAAGTCTTCAAGCTCTATGGAGTACCTAAAACAATTGTGTTTGATCGGGATCCGAAATTCATGAGCCACTTTTAGAGAAACTTATAGAAGCAATTGGGAACCAAGTTTAGAATGACTTACTACCCTCAAACCGATAAACAAACTGAGGTTGTCAACAAAACATTAAGAACCTTACTCAAAGTCACTGTTGGATGGAACTTGACTGATTGGGATGCATGCCTACAACAGAACCATGCATAGCATCATAGGAAAATCCCTGTTTAATGTTTCCTATGGATTCAATCATAAGCTTCGACTAGATCAAATGCCATTACCTAGCCTGCAAGAAGACTGGTCCATTGTTAATGAGTCAGAGACCATCAAGATGATGTACTAGAAGGTCATAGAGCAATTGAGCTAAGCTGCCAATAAGTTCGAGAAGTAAGGCAAAGGATGAAAGGGTAAAGAATTTTAGCCCGATGATTTGGTCTAGATCTACCTTAGTAAAGATTGATTCCTAAGTTTGAGGAAGAGCAAATTATCTTATAGAGTTGATGGACCATCTAGAGTGCTTGAAATGATCAATCTTAATGCTTATAGGAATGAATTACTCAAAGATTATGGGGTCTCATACTCCTTTAATGTTGCTGACCTCCATCTATACATTCTTGAAGACGAACAACAAGAAGCTGAACTAGATTTGATCTCAAATCTCGAATAGCTTGAAGGGGATGATAGGGATCATAGACCAATCACTTGCTCTCGAGCTCGAGCACTCGCCCATATGGTTCATTGAGTCGTCCAAGAGGAGCCTAACTTTGAAGCACAATGCATTTTCTGCCCTAACTTGCTGTAGTACTCTATTCTCCATCTCACTAAGGAAACCCTTAAGGTGCCCGACCTTCTGTTGAGTCGACCTCTTTAAGGCTAAGCATTGAGCTAGCCTGCTGCTAAGTTGACACATTTTTGAGGCTGAGCTAGCCCACTTTTGAGCTAATCAATTGATGTCAATTTGAAGAATGTCCATCTATTAGACTAAAGCTACCTAAGCTCTGAATAACCAAACTGTCGAGCATTTGACTTGACCTACTCTACTCGGATCAACTTTACCCATTAAAGTAGTATCATCGGGACTACAGAATAAACAGTTGACACATACCTTATTTCTCTAACATCCATATTGTCCTTACAAGAATATTCCCTTTCCATTTGATTATAGATTTACCCTTGTAAATTATACACTTTCCCTTTTCTAATAAGAATCTTTTTTGTAATTTATATTAACCTAGGACTTACCCTAACTAGGCCATATAAATACTTGTAGTATGCAATAGCTATAACATGAGTGATACTGAATTTCAAACGTACCTTTCCTTATGAGCTAAGTATCTCTTGCTTACTCTCGTTTGCTTTTATCTAGTCCATTGTGAGTATGGATTAGTGGTGAGTACCTCCAACTATACTTATGCATAATATCATGTGCAACCTAAGCTCGTGTAAGGAATTAATGCATCATATCCATCGACGATGTATGAGAATTGATAGGAAGCAACCCCCTAGGCTGATCATACGTAGTCAAGTTGGAAGACTTTAAGGACTTACTTAGAGAATACTAGCTTGAAGCCTTATTTGAGATAAGGATTCCTATCTTGACTTGATCTTCTACCAACTTGATTGCTAAACCATCATGTATGCCAGACATACTCTTGCTAAGTAACTATGCTATGAAAGGATATCCATGAAGACAACCCCTAAGACTACTCGAGTTGAGCTCTTGAGTTGACCATAAACATCTGACCCCAACTTAAGCTAACTACTCTACAACGGGATTGACTGGACTTTGACGTGATCTAGATCGGGTCGACCCCTAATTGTAAATTCTTTTCTCATCAACTTTATACCATAGCTCTAACATCTAACCACCAATGATACGTATCTTCTAGCATAACATTTTAGAAGGATTCTTTACTTTTTTGCACTAAATATTCTTTGTCTCCTTTACCTTTTTTAGTATACCACATGTAACTTAGTTGCAAGAATACTCTTTTGTCTTTCCATACATATAAAGTAACCCTAGTAGATGAGTATATAAACCTTAATTGTATGCAAACATCATTCTTCAATATCTGAATTTAATCAAGTTTCCTTTAAGCAACTCTAGTACTCCCACTACTTTTTAACTTTTATCTATTTCCTTTAAGAAGGAGTAGTAGTGAATGATCTTACAATTCTGATTAGTGAGTCATATTCGGTGGATTGTAGGTTAAGTAGAATTGATTAGTATGTTATATCTAGTTGGTAGCTGCTCAGACTTTGCTAGCTTTCTTTTGTTTCTTTTTTGTTCACTTCATTGTGGTGTCTCTCCATGTATATGACCTTGGAGGCATATCGGCTTCGTTGGTATCAAAGCACAGTTTTGAGCGGGACTATGTGAAGTTGTAGTGAAGTTTTAGTTTGTGTTTTTGTTTGCTATTTGTAGCTATTGTGTCCTTTATGTAGCTACTTTAGTGTATTCATGTAAAGTAAGTTTAGTGTGTGAATTGTGTAGTGAAGATTTGTGTATTGATAAGTGTGGTTTCATTGTTACTCCGTTCTTACTCTAGTTTTCACTATGAAAGTAGAGCAAGTTCATTTCTATTCTATTTAAGTGATTATTGGGTATTAAAGTTGTTAGAGTGTAATAGTCAGAGTTTTGGGTCATAAGGTAGCATTGTTTTCTATATTTTGTGCGATTAACTTGTTCGAGAAGTATTATACCATGTCAGATTTGAGTGTTCAAAGTGTTATAGGTGACCAGAGTAGTGGTGCTCAACCTGGTTGTAGTCATAATGGTAGCAATACCCTAGGATCGATTGATGACTGTAGACACCTAATTTTTGCCTCTCTATAGTCCTAATTTTTAATTTTTACAATAAGGGTCCTAATTAAAAAAAAAAATAAAAAAAAAACAAAAAATTAATAGAAGATAAAAAGATAATAAAAATTAACAAATAATGAAAATACCAAAAAAATAAGAAAAGGAAAAATTATAAAGATTTCGTAGATTTTTAGGAAGTAATTTATATTAGGAATAATTAGTTTTAATGTTAGTGTTAGTTTTAGTTTAGTTAAAAATTTTAGTTTAGGGATTCAGATAGTTTAAATATAATTTAATGATAATGAATGTTAAGAAACAGGTCAATGGCCTACCAGATAAGCAATGGAGTATTTGGGTGGATTTAGTTGGAGGTCGTGGGTTCGAGTCTCAGCAGGCACCTATGTCTTTATTTTTCTAACTTTGTAGAAGCGAGACGAAAATCAGTTTCATATCTAATTGAATCATGTGAGTTTAGTTAAATCAGATTTGAATAAAATTCGAATCTAGTTTAATCAGATACAATAGATATGATAAAATTTGATTTGGGCTTTATAAAAGAAAAACAACAACGGGGTTCAATGGAGAGGGGCTTAATCAAAAAGATCTACTTCATAAAAAAAAAATCACTACCGCAATCTGACCTAACACAAACAAAATTCCACCACGTCCATACGCTTGACCCAAAAACGGCCTGCACCATCACCGATATTATCTACATTCCACATCACAAATTTCCGAAGCCGAAATTCCACATTCCATGTACACATCCATCGAAGGGCACAAACCAATGAAAATTTCAAAGTCCACAATTTGAAAGTCGTAAATCCCTGATGCCATCCCCATTGAAGTCCATAAGCCCTTGACGACTAACTTTCCACCACAGTTTGACATATCAATCAACAAAGTCCATGCTCCATTGATCTACAATCTGAAGTCTAGACGAAATCCCAAGTCAACTTTCTAGTAAGCCAAACACAAATTTCTGAAGCCGAAGTCCAGATGAAATCTAACATCTAACTTTTGAACTTCAACAATTCATTAACGTAATCTGAAGCTCCTTCATGTCCAACACCAATGCCGTATGCATTCTTTGTTCCCCGTTGCTGCATACCACTGCAAATCCCACTGTTGAAATCTATATCGTGATAACCAACAACACAGCATCCCTTCACATATACCGAATCTACTAACAGTTGCTTCTCGCCAACCCACACACGAACAGAAACAGCAACGTCGACGTTTACTACATTGTTTCGCTAAATCACTAGCCACGATGATTAGCCATACCTTGAACTCCGACGACCGCTACGCATCACTGCCTATCAGTTTCGCCTCGCCAACCCAAATCTACTACTGCTAGCTAAACATATAGCCACTGCCAAAGAACATCAGGTTCGATCTTCATCAGGTTTTCACTATTTAATTAATTAATTATTTATTATTATTATGTTATATTATTATTATTATTTGGATTTTTAGTCATTTAACATATTATATATGTGAATATTTTAGTGTAGGTCATTTTTTGCGGTGCTGGTTTTTATAGGTTAAGAATATTATATTTTAGGTGATTATGTAACAATAATATAGATATACATTTTAACTTAGGTGTTTTCCTTAGTATTAAGTCTCTAGGAGTCCTTACTTAGAAAATTCGTCTTTTTTAGAAACAAAGTCAATGAATTTTTAAAATTTTAGGACTTTTAGCGAAATTTTTATAAGACAATAACACTCAAGAGTTAGGACCCTTTTAGATTTTTTTTAAATAAACCGAATAAATTAAAATGTAAACTTGGACGGTTTTCAAAATTAAAATAAATTAACACACTAAAGATTTTTTTTTTAAAGAACTACGATCATCTGATCCTGGTTAGTGGGTACGTAGGCACCTTCGGGGCGACGATAAAATTTGTAAAAACTTAGGTTCTTTTTTTATTATATTTTATTTATTTATTTTTTTAAAATATTATAATTAGAAAAATAATCCTAATTTCGGTAATAAATAGTGGTACCCGTTAGGGTTTAATAGGTTAGCCCCCAAATTCGGAACCCTCTGGTTCTTTATTAAAATTGAAATCAAAGATCGGTAGCCAAATTGTGATCAATCCACCTAATTGATTACGGTTTTTATTTTTTTTTCCCGACTTCGGTCGGGTGGTGACTCCAAAAATTATATTCAATAAAAAACCAGAATTTCTCAATTTCTTTAGTCGAGGATTAGTATTAAATGGGTTACAGTTTAGTATTAATTGGAAAATGAGAAATTAATTTTTTAAATAAAAGAAAATCGAAAAATCAGGCTCGATAGTTTAGCGACTCCACTAGGGATCGCTAGAGGACTAGCCACTAGAAGTTGCCAAAAATAGGATTATTTTTCAAAAAAAAAATAAATAATAAAAAATAAAAAAAAGAACTTAAGTATGTTGTTTGATGTATTTGTTTATTTTATTTATTTGTTTTTTTTTAACTAACATTTTTTTTTGTTATATCAGTTTATTTAAGGGGGAATTTTGGGGGGTTTTACTTTTACTTTGTTTTCTGCATCATAAATGCATGTTAGACACGGTCAGAACCAGGCCGTCTTAGGACCTTAGGAGGGGGGCCATTGTGTAAGCTTCAGATGTTGTGGGGTAACCACCTTCCGGGGACGATCAGGCTACCTCACTCAAGTTCAAATGTGACCATAGAATCGTTGCTTTGAAAAACGTAATGGTTACAGAACTTGAGGACCTTTAGAACCCACCCTTCAGATTATATGAAATCTTTTTCAAAAATCACAAGAACCTATAATGTGGCAAACCTACATTGATAAAAGCAGTTGTGAAGTTGTGATTTTAATTCTAATCTTCCCTTGTAAATAATTTGTAATATTATTTTTATGTAAGGTTTATAATACATTGTAATTGTAATTTTAATTTTGATTAGTCATGGTTAGATCAAATCAAGGGTTTTTTAAAGACATTCATGTCTACCTACCACATTGGCCACAGAAGCTACTTCAGACGTGGTTTCGACTCTTCAGCCCAGATAAACAAGAGTTTGTTGAGAATAAGATTGGGCCCATCCTTTCTGTACAGAAGATCCCTATGAACATCACTTTAGTTCGGGCCTTAGTCCACCTTTGGGAGCTCGAATCCATCAGTTTCTGTATGGGCCTACATCAATTAAGCCCAACTGTAGAAGAATACTCCCAATTTATGTGGGCTCCTACAATCACGGATGATATTTACGTCCCAGACTTGGAAGCTGTAGCACCAAAGATCTTCAGCAAGTTGTTGGGAATCAGAAAAACCAAAATAAACCGAGTTCTAAATCAAGGAAAGACCATTTGATTAGAGGATGTCATGGACTGGTTTTCTATTGAAGTGAAACATAGAGAAAAACGCGAGGTTTTTTATGCAAATTTAGAAGCATGGCACCAGTACCGGGTCAACGCTTTTATACTGGTAGTCTTCAATACCATCCTGTTCCCTAATGGAAGACGTCGAGTCCATTTTAGAATTGCAGAACTTGTAACCTAATTCCTTGAAGGGAAATCATATATCCTGGCCCTTTTGGCCAAGCAGATCCGGTCACTAAACCATCTTAAGAAAAAGAATTGAGGAGATCTGAAAACTAACATGGTCCTACTGGTGGTTTAGTTTGTTAGCCACATGAGAAGTTATCAGCTTGATTTTAATTGGGCCGAGTTTACTCAATAGTATGATCTCATCAAATCTTTTAGAGAAAGAATCGAGCTGCCAGAAAATATAGCTAGCCGCTACTGGGTCCAATACTTTCAGAGTATGAAAGCGGAAGAATTGTCGTTGACACCCAAGTGGTTTGCAAGCAAGGAAATGATAAGAGGATGTAGAGACTTTAAAGCAGTTCCTTTGACCGGCTTCAACCTCTACATTGCATACATTCCAGCTAATGGACTCATTGAGGACATGATCCTTAGACCATCATTAGAAGCTGCCTCGTTGGACTTCCTTAACCCTGGTATGACGATGGTTGATAAAATAACCAAGCTTTAAAGCATCCGAGCTCTTTAGTGCACGAGAAAGACCACCCTTACCACTAGAGGGATAATAGCCAGGAGTCAGATAACCAAAGGATTTCTTTATCACCAGCTAAAAGGGCTGAAAGATACGAAAGACACGAAAGACAACGAAGAGAAGAGGGAGGTTCAAGTTGAACCAAAGAGGACGAGTAAAAGAGAGCAGGAGTTGGAAAGTCGTTACAAGGAGTATCATCAGAAGATAAAGGCATTGGAAGCACAACTGAAGAGGACCAAGGGCAAAGAAGAGCAAGCTCCCATGATCCGAAAGAAGAGGAGGATGCAGGATAAGCTTACTAGTCATTAGGAGATTAAATTTTAGAATTTAGGTTTTTTATGTTTTCATTAGAATTCATTTTTATGAACAGAATAAGAGGTGTAAGGCTTTGCAATTGCAAAAATTAATAAAAGTTAGTTAGGTTTTGCCACATCAAAGGCTCCCCCCAATTCTTGATATTTTCATTGCACTTATGTGACATGTATTTTATGTTTGAACGATTAACCACCTCTTTTTAGGAAAATATAATATGTACTAACCCTTTGTTGAGTTGTTTAATTCAAATCAGGTAAAATTTCAAGATAGCTCCTAAACGTCAAGTCTTTCAGAGAAGTTTGATTAGAACCCGTTCCTAGACCAGGATGGCCACCATTTAAGGAAATGATGGAGACCTCGAGATCAATGATCCCTCCGAGCTGAGGTTTCGTTCCATAGAAAGGGCTATGGAGACGATAGCAGAACAAATGAGCTTTCTAGTAGACAGCATTTCTTTGCTACGAGCTACAGCGCCGGCTAATGAAGAAGGTTCTAAAACCCGTTATGGGAAGAATACACAACCTCCTAAAGCAGAACACGAATATCAAAAAGACCCATTCGAATTAGAAGGAGTTTACCCAAAAGATAACCTGACTTTCGAACCCGATACATATGCGGCCTCGAGACCTGTCGACCATGGGCCAAGTACGGACAGCATGAAAGAACTGGAAAACAAATTGACACAACAGATCACTGAGAAGATGAAGGCATTTGTAGGGTGTGATGGATTTGAATAGGCAGGGATCACAGAATTTTTTGCGTATGACATGGGATCATACCCAGAGAAGTTTAAGGTACTGGAATTCAAAAAGTATAACTGGACGGGATGCCCCAAGCTTCACACCAGGTTGTATGTCAGCAAGATGGGAAAATATGTTCAGTACAACCCACTCATGGTACAGACATTTTAGGATAGCCTGACCGGACCGGCCCTGACTTGGTATGCTCAGCTTGATTTGAATCAGATAAATATATGGGAGAAACTTGCTCGAGCATTTTATGAAAAATATAAATTCAATGTAGAAGTGGCTTCGACTATGATGGACTTGGTTGCCTTACGGAAGAAGAATAATGAATCGTTCAAAGAATACGCTCAAAGATGGAGGTCCTTAGCTGTAAGAATCTCTACTCCAACGACCGAGAAAGAGCTCACATCGGCTTTCATTAACACCTTGGAGAGGCCCTATTTCTCCCATCTCATCGGGCAAGCCTCATCTAGTTTTGCTGAAGTAGTAGCGACTGGGTATAAGATTGAAAGTGCCGTCTCTTCCGATAAGTTGCAAGACGCAGCAGATAGAAGACCACCTGCGTCATCATCTAGTCTTAGACCAACTGTCAGCAAGCCCAAAGAATCCACGGTTGGTATGGTAAATTCAAAGAATATCTCATGAAACCTCCAGTATTGGTAGCTCATAAACCTGGAAAGCCGTTGTTTTTGTACCTGACCATAATGACGGAATCAATGGGATTCATGCTTGGCCAGAAGGATGAAGAAGGAAAAGAGCGAGTTGTTTACTATCTAAGCAAGAAGTTCACAGAAGGGGAGCAAAAATACTCAGAAGCTGAAAGAACCTGTTGTGCATTGGTTTGGGTTATGCATCGGCTCAGACAATACACATTGTATTATCAGATTGAGTTGATAACACAACACAATCCTTTGAAATACCTAGCTGAAAAACTGGCTCTCATTGGTAGAGTTTCAAAATGGCAGATGTTGCTGACAGAATTTGACATTAAGTATGTAAGCCAAAGTTCAGTCAAGGGGTAAGCTTTGGCGAATCAATTAACGAAGAATCCTTCTGAGGTTACCCCTCAAGGAATACGAGTTGAGTTTCCCGATGAAAACATCCTAGTAGCGGGAAATGATTCTGATGGTGAAATAGTCGAAAAATCTTTAGGGTGGAAAATGTTCTTTGACAGAGCAGCCAATGTATCTGGATGTGGAGTAGGGGCAATTCAGGTATTGCCTGGAGGTACACAATTTCCAATGGCTATGAGATTGGTTTCCCTATGTACTAATAACATTGCATAATACAAAGCGTGTATTTTGGAGCTCAAAATCGCATTGTTTAAGGAGATACAGGAATTGCAGGTGTATGGAGATTCTTCATTGATTATAGGCCATGCTCGGGGTGAATATAAGACGAAAGACCCTAAATTAGTGCCTTATCGCCAACATTTGGCCGGGTTGATAACCAAGTTTTAAAAGATTACCTTTGTAAACCAATTTGCCGATGCTCTTACTACTTTGGCATCAATGATTCAGATATCGAAAGGAGTGGAGATTCATCCACTTAAAATTGAAATTGAAGAAAAGCCTACTTTTTGTTTGGCAATGGAAAGTTTGTATGATGGAAAGCCTTGGTATCATGATATCAAAATATTTTTACAACATGGTACGTACCCCGAAGAAGCAGAGAGGAAGGATAAAAAATTGATTAGAAGATTGGCGACTCAGTACTTGATGAGTGATTCTACGTTGTACCGACGATCGTTTGACGGTACTCTTTTACGTTGTGTAGATAAGAAAGAGGCAGAGACACTAATGAAAGAAGTGCATAAGGGAGTATATGGCCCTCATATGAATGGCTATATGCTTGCCAAGAAAATCATAAGGATGGGATATTACTGGTCAACTGTAGAGGCGGATTGCATCACACATGTTAGACGCTGCCATTTATGCCAAATCTATGTGAACAAGATAAATGCTCTATCTCAAGAGTTGCATACACTATCAGCACCATGGCCTTTTTCGATGTGGGGAATAGATATCATCGGCCCAATCACTCTAAAAGCATCTAACGAGCACCGATTTATATTGGTAACTATTGATTATTTCACTAAGTAGGTTGAAGCCTCATCCTACTCTAGTGTGACGAAGGGAGTAGTGGTCAAGTTCATCAGGAGGGACATATTGGCTCGGTACGGTACGTCAGAAACGATTATTATTGATAACGGTACGAATCTAAATAATAAATTGATGTCCGAGTTATGCTGACACTTCAGGATCATTCATAGAAATTCTATTCCTTATCAGCCCCAAATGAATGGAGCCGTAGAAGCAGCCAATAAGAATATCAAAAGAATTATTGAGAAGATGGCCATTACGTATCGAGATTGGCATGAGATGTTACCATTTGCACTCATGGCCTATCGAATTTCTATCAGAACATCAACAGGGGCAACCCCTTACTCGTTGGTATACGGAATGGAGGCTGTACTACCAGTGGAGGTTGAGATCCCGTCTCTTAAAATATTGTCAGAAACTCAGTTAGATGAGGTTGATTGGATAAAGAAGCGTGTTGAGCAGTTGAACCTAATTGATGAAAAGAGGCTGATAGCTTTATGCCACAACATTTGCTATCAGTAACGAATGGCCAAGGCTTTCAAATAAAAAGTACAACCCCGAAGTTTTGAGCAAGGAGATATGGTGTTGAGGAAGGTGTTGCCTAACACAACTGATTCAAGAGGGAAGTTTGCCCCAAACTATAAAGGGCCTTATATTGTGAAGAAAGTATTGCCTGGGGGAGCTGTTATTTTGTCTCAAATGGATGGTCTAGATTTGAAGGACCTAGTAAATGCTGATGTATTGAAGATGTACTATCCTTGAATATCAATGAAATTTTTGCAAATAATCTTACTATTACTGTGGTCTCATTTTCGTTTTCTACATGCAAAGTTGGTATTCCTACTAGTCGTCAACATTTGATAATATCCTTAGCCTTTCTTTTTCTCATTCCACTAAAAGACCCCACTTCTTGCTCTATTATTTACCCAAATAAACCTTACACATAAAGAACCACAAGAAAAAATAATCATTTAATTTGAAGCGATGACTATTGATAAAAATTCTTTTAATACTTTGTGGTTAGCCCCCCAAAGAAAGGGAGATTTGTTTCCTATTTTTCAGGACAGGGCCATGTTCAAAAGGGTAATGTGTGGCGTATAAGTAGAAACTCGCTTGAGAACAAATGCTTGCTTGAAAAGCCAATGTTTAGACTGGAAGTTCAATACAGTACATCCTTGTTCGAGAAGAATATGTTTTACATTCGATTCAAGTTTAAGTTGTTTCTAAAATAAAAAAAAAAAGAAAAAGGTGGTAGAAGAAAGAAGAAGAAGAACGAGAACAAGAAAAGCAATAGTAAGGGTCAAAATCATGGGTTCTAATTGGACTGCTCAATAAGACATGTGACGACTTAGGAGCTATCAATGAAACTAAGTAAGTGGTTCTAAAACTAATAAAATGTTGCTTTGGCAATTGGTTTCCCCTTAAGGATAATAGCTTATTTTCCAAAAACAATTAGTTAGCTCGTAGATCATGGTCCCAGTGTATCTTTAACTTCCAATCATCCAACTCGCAAAACGTTATTCAACTCAAAATTTCTTCAAGGGATTTAGCGCTTCGATTAGCTTATGGAGCGTTATTTCAACTCATATTCTCATTTAGGGACCTAACCAGCTCATTAGAACGCAGTCCCAATCTAAAGTTTCTTAAGTTTCTGGCTGACTCCTAAAACAGTCCCAATTTATAATCTCTTAAGGAGCTAGCCAACTCGTGAGTATAGTCCCAATTCGGAGATTCACAGGCTCCTAGTCACCCAACTCACAAAATGTTGCTTAACTTATAATCTTTCAAGGATTTAGCAAGCTCATGGAGTGCTATCCCAATTTAAGTTTTCTTCATATTTCTAGTTCTTAGCTAGCTCAAGAGGCACTTTGACCACTTTGGTTAGTCAGCTCAAAAAGGCGATCCAAGTTTTATTCATATTTTTAGGTCTTAGGCAGCTCAAGGGGCACTTTGACTGCCTTGGTTAGTCAGCTCATTAAGGGCACGACCAAGTTTTCTTCATTTTTAGGTCTTAACCAACTTAAGGGGCGCTTTGACCGCCTTGGTTAGTCAGCTCATTAGGGCACGACCAAGTTTTTTCCTTTATATTTTCAGGTCTTAGCCAGCTCAAGGAGCGCTTTGACCGCCTTGGTTAATAAGCTCATTAAGGGCATGGCTAAGTTTTCTTCACATTTTTAGGTCCTAGCTAGCTCAAGGGGCACTTTGACCGCCTTGGTAAGTCAGCTCATTAAAGGGCACGACCAAGTTTTCTTCATATTTTTAGGTCTTAATCAGCTCGAGGGGCGCTTCGACCGCCTTGGTTAGTCAGCTCATTAAGGGCACGACTAAGTTTTCTTTATATTTTTAAGTCTTAGCTAGCTCAAGGGGCGCTTTGACCGCCTTGGTTAGTAAGCTTATTAAGGGTATGATCCAAGTTTTCTTCATTTTTAGGTCTTAGCCAGCTCAAGGAGCGCTTTGACCGCTTTGGTTAGTCAGCTCATTAAGGGCATGATCCAAGTCTTCTTCATTTTTAGGTTTTAGCCAGCTCAAGGGGCGCTTTGACCGCCTTGGTTAGTTAACTCATTAAGGGTACGATCCAAGTCTTTTTCATTTTTAGGTCTTAGCCAGCTCAAGAGGCGCTTTGACCGCCTTGGTTAGTCAGCTCATTAAGGGCACGATCTAAGCTTTCTTCATATTTTTAGGTCTTAGCCAGCTCAAGGGGCACTTTGACCGCCTTGGTTAGTCAGCTCATTAAGGGCATGATCCAATTCTTCTTCATATTTTTAGGTCTTAGCCAGTGGTTAGTCAGCTCATTAAGGGCACGATCCAAGTTTTCTTCATATTTTTAGGTCTTAGCCAGCTTAAGGGGCGCTTTGACCGCCTTAGTTAGTCAGCTCATTAAGGGCACGATCCGAGTCTTCTTCATATTTTTAGGTCTTAGCCAGCTCAAGGGATGCTTTGACCGCCTTAGTTAGTCAGCTCATTAAGGGCACGATCCAAGTTTTCTTCGTATTTTTAGGTCTTAGCCAGCTCAAGGGGCGCTTTGACTGCTTTGGTTAGTCAGCTCATTAAGGGTACGATCTAAGTCTTCTTCATTTTTAGGTCTTAGCCAACTCAAGGGGCGCTTTGACCGCCTTGGTTAGTCAGCTCATTAAGGACGCGATCCAAGTCTTCTTCATTTTTAGGTCTTAGCTAACTCAAGGGACACTTTGACTATCTTGGTTAGTCAGCTCATCAGGGTACGACCAAGTTCTCGTTATTCTTTTTAGGGATTTTTGCCAAATCACAAAGGTGTTATCCCTCGCTGTTCTTCACTTCAAACTAACCTTCGTCAAGTGACTTAACGTTCCTTGGGATAGAGTCGTCCTAAGGCAAAAACGGTGTCTCTTTTGTCTTTATGGCAAAGTTTTGCTTAAACATCACCACAAAGAGGGACAGCTGTAGACACCTAATTTTTGCCTCTTTATAGTCTTAATTTTTAATTTTTACAATAAGGGTCCTAATTCGTAAAAAATAAAAAAAACAAAAAAATTAATAGAAGATAAAAAGATAATAAAAATTAACAAATAATGAAAATACCAAAAAAATAAGAAAAGGAAAAATTATAAAGATTTCGTAGATTTTTAGGAAGTAATTTATATTAGGGATAATTAGTTTTAATGTTAGTGTTAGTTTTAGTTTAGTTAAAAATTTTAGTTTAGGGATTCAGATAGTTTAAGTATAATTTAATGGTAATGAATGTTAAGAAACAGGTTAATGGCCTATATCTTTATTTTTCTAACTTTGCAAAAGTGAAACGAAAATCAGTTTCATATTTAATTGAATCATGTGAGTTTAGTTAAATCAGATTTAAATAAAATTCGAATCTAGTTTAATTAGATACAATAGATATGATAGGATTTGATTTGGGCTTTATAAAAGAAAAACAACAACGGGGATCAACGGAGAGGGGCTTAATAAAAAAGATCTGCTTCATCAAAAAAAAAATCACTACCGCAATCTGACCCAACACAAACAAAATTCCACCACTTCCATACGCCTGACCCAAAAAAGTCTTGTACCATCGCCGATATTGTCTACATTCCACATCACAAATTTCCGAAGCCGAAATTCCACACATCCATCGAAGGGCACAAACCAACGAAAATTTCAAAGTCTACAATCTGAAAGTCGTAAATCCCTGATGCCATCTCCATTGAAGTCCACAAGCCTTTGACTACTAACTTTCCACTACGGTCTGACATACCAATCAACGAAGTCCACACTCCATTGATCCACAATCCGAAGTCTAGACGAGCCCTTGATGACTAACTTTCCACCACGGTCTGACATACTAATCAACGAAGTCCACACTCCATCGATCCACAATCCGAAGTCTAGACAAAATCCCAAGTCAACTTTCTAGCAGGCCAAACACAAATTTCCGAAGCTAAAGTCCAGATGAAATCTAACGTCTAACTTTCGAACTTCAATAATTCATTGATGTAATCTGAAGCTCCTTCATGTCCAACACCAGTGTCGTGTGCATTCCTTGTTCCCCGTCGCTGCATACCACTGCAAATCCCACTGTCGAAATCTACACCGTGATAACCAACAACACAGCATCCCTTCACATATACCGAATCTACTAACAACTGCTTCTCGCCGACCCACATACGAACAGCAGCAGCAACGTCCACATTTACCATACTGTTTCGCTAAATCACCAGCCATGACGATTAGCCACACCTTGAACTTCGACGACCGCTACGCATCACTGCCTATGAACTTCGCCTCACCAACCCAAATCTGCTACTGCTAGCCAAACGTATAGCTACTGCCAAAGAACATCAGGTTTGATCTTCATCAGGTTTTCACTATTTAATTAATTAATTATTTATTATTATTATTATTATTATTATGTTATATTATTATTATTATTTGGATTTTTAGTCATTTAACATAGTATATATGTGAATATTTTAGTGTAGGTCATTTTCTGTGGTGTTGGTTTTTATAGGTTAAGAATATTATATTTTAGGTGGTTATGTAACAATAATATAGATATACATTTTAACTTAGGTGTTTTCCTTAGTATTAAGTCTCTAGGAGTCCCTACTTAGAAAATTCGTCTTTTTTAGAAACAAAGTCAATGAATTTTTAAAATTTTAGGATTTTTAGCAAAATTTTTATAAGACAATAACACTCAAGAGTTAGGACCCTTTTAGATTTTTTTTAAATAAACCGAATAAATTAAAACGTAAACTTGGACGGTTTTCAAAATTAAAATAAATTAACACACTAAAGATTTTTTTTTTTAAAGAACTACGATCGTCTAATCTCGGCTAGCGGGTATATAGGCACCTTCGGGGCGACGATAAAATTTGTAAAAACTTAGGTTCTTTTATTTTATTTATTTATTTTTTAAATATTATAATTAGAAAAATAATCCTAATTTTGATAATAAATAGTGGTACCCATTAGGGTTTAATAGGTTAGCTCCCGAATTCGGAATCTTTTGGTTCTTTATTAAAATTGAAATCAAAGACTGGTAGCCAAATCGTGATCAATCCACCCAATTGATTACGGTTTTTATTTTTCTTTTCCCGACTTTGGTCGGGTGGCGACTCCAAAAATTATTTTCAATAAAAAACCGGAATTTCTTAATTTCTTTAGTCGATGATTAGTATTAAATGGGTTAGGATTTAGTATTAATCGGAAAATGAGAAATTAATTTTTTAAATAAAGGAAAACTGAAAAACCAAGCTCGACAATGACAAACTTGATAGACTCATTAACCTTGTTTAGAGTTTAGTCACAATAATATAAGTTAATAGGTAATAACTTCGGGGTATGTTGTCGTACTACCCACTTGAAAATATTCAAGAGAGAGGTTATGGCAAAGGTAGCTAAGCTAATCGCCTAGTTCGATTGCAGTAAGCTAGAGGAGTTGTAGATTGAGTTGTTAGACGAAGACTAGAGTTAGAGGAGATTAATGCTGAAGAGCATGGAGGGGAAGCAAGAACAAGAGTGAGGACCCCGAGCTCCTCGAGGATTAGACAATGTTAAGGTCTAAATCCCATTCTTTAGTGGAAGTGGAGATGTTGATGAATATTTGGAGTGGGAAGACAAGGTGGAAGAAGTGTTTAACTATTATGGATATATAGAAGTTATGAAGGTCTGACTTGCTACACTTGAGTTCTGTAGGTATGCCACTAGGTGGTGGGAAAATTTGAATGTAGCTAAAGCAAGAGATGAAAGACAAAGAGTAAGGACTTAGGATGAGATGAAAAGATTTTTAAGGGGTAGATTTATACCCAAGACCCACTTATAAGATATATTTGCAAAGTTATAGGAACTTTACCAAGGAGGCCGAACAGTTGATGATTATGTGAGAGAGTTCTAAATGCTTATTATTTGAGTTGATGTGGAAGAACCAGAGGCTTGTACAATATCAAGGCTCAGTTTTGAACTTAGATATGAGGTTTGCAACATTGTGGAGGTACAAATATTTTACACCTTGGAAGAGGCGATTAAGATAAAATAGAGGGTAAAAAAGTAGAGGAGAAGCGCTCATAGCCAACCTAGGATAGTATTCTCTTGAACCTTTGTTTCATGTTGACTTGTCCAAGTTGAGTTGAGGAAGCCATATCGAGTCGAGGAAAGGAGTGACCAACCTGATGATAGCCGAGCAAGTCAATAGTTGAGCAAGATAGTTAAGTCGAACCAAGGCTAGGCCAACCTCAAGAACATATGAGAGAAGATAGACCTTTGGATGAAAGATTAGTGGGTGAAGTGTTTTAGATGTTTAGGTTTTAAACACATGGCTATTGAGTGTTCGAATTGACTTATCATGGTGCTCTAAGGAGATGTAGTAGATAGTACTGACGAGAGTGAGCCCTAAGAGGAAAAGGACGTTTGAAAAGCTAAAGCTGAAGAAGAAGAGCAGACTTGTGTCTATGTTGATCAAGGAGAAGTGATGACCTTAGTCCTAAGACGAGTACTAAGTTCCCTACCAAACTCCAAAGAAGACTAGAGGGAAAATTTATTCCATATAAAGTGTACCATCAAGGGATAATTGTGCACTATTACAGTGAACAAAGGAAGCTGTACTAATGTAGTTGCATAATCCTTTGTATAGAGGTTAGGTCTACTAACCTCAAAGCAACCTTGATCTTTCCAGTTGCATTCGCTTCATGATAAGGGTGCTTTACATGTGATCGAAACAAGTAATTGTGCCGTTCAGTGTTAGGAATATGTACGAGGATGAAGTAGTATGCGATGTTGTCTTCGTAAGAGCTTCACATCTATTACTTAGAAGAACTTGGTTGTTCGACTTACGTGTTACTCACAATGGATATAAGAACACCTATACCTTTGTTAAGGATAGAAGGAAGATTGTGTTGCAATCTATGACACCAACCTAAGTAAATGAGACCTATAACCAGCTCATCCGAGCTAATAAGAAGAAAGTCTTAGTGATGAGATGAAGAGAGCTATAAGTTGCTAAGAAGGCTGAAGAGCCTATGTTTCTATTGATTAGAAGATTACTGGAGATAAGAGATCTAAAGGATGTTTTGAATGAAATCTAAAGGTTGATTAATGAGTTTGCCAACTTGTTTCCTACACAATTGCCTAAGGGACTACCCCTAGTTCGAGGCATAAAGCACTGTATTGACTTGCAACCAGGCGTCACCCAATCGAATCGACTAGCATACAGAATGAATCTTGAGCAAGCTACCGAATTGAAAAGATAGGTAGATGAGCTTATAGATTGAGGATATGTGAGAGAGAGTATGAGCTCTTAACTGAATTACTATTAAGTACAAGATAGGTAGTACTAGCTCTACTCATCATAAAGAAGGATAGTTCATGGCATATGTCCATCAATAGCCAAACTATTAACTGAATTACTATCAAGTACAGTATCTAATATCGAGGCTTGATGACATGTTGGATGAGCTCCATAGTGCTAAAATATTTTCAAAGATTAATCTATGAAGTGGCTACCGCTAAATTCCTATGAGACCTGGTGATGAATAGAAAACTATCTTCAAAATTAGACATGGTCTCTACGAATTGTTGATTATGTCGCTTGGACTTACCAATGCGCCAAGCACATTCATGAGGCTAATGAACCATGTGATGTGCCTTTTGATCAAGAGATGTGTGGTCGTGTACTTCAATGACCTATTGGTATACAGTATTGACTTGAACAATCATGTTCAACATCTTCGATCGGTATTTGACCTTTTACGAACTGAGAAGTTATATGGAAATTTGAAGAAGTGTAAGTTTTGCCAGAATGAAGTGATTTTTATTGGGTTTGTAGTGTTAGGGGAAGGAATTTGAGCAAATGAGGAGAAGATCCATGCTATTCTAGAGTGGCTAATGTTGAGAAATGTTATTAAGGTTCTAAGTTTCCATGGTCTAGCTTCTTTTGATAAGCGATTTATCAAAAACTTTAGTACCATAGTTGCTTTCTTGACCGAGCTAACAAAGATGAGTAAAGGGTTCAAGTGGAATGATTGAGCTGAATAAAGCTTCAAGGAGATCAAGGAGAAGCTTACCATCGCCCTTGTCCTATCATTACCAAATTTTGACAAACTATTTGAGCTAGAATGCGATGCATCAAGCATTAGAATTGGTGCCATCCTAATGCAAGAATGATGACTCGTTGCCTACCATGGTGAGAAACTTATTAGTGCTATCCTGTATTACTTTATGTATGAGAAAGAGTTGTACTCTCTTTTTTTACTGTTTGGTAACATTATTTGCTATCATGAGAGTTTGTTATTTACACAAATCATGAGTCTCTAAAGCATCTTAGGAGTCATAACAAACTCTTGAAAAAATAAGCTAAGTGGTTGGAGTTTACGTAATTTGATAGAAGAAGGGAAGTGCAAATACAGTCCCTAACACTCTATCATGACAGAAAACCTTGCTTACCACTTTGCAAATAAAATTATTAGGATTCTTACTTATCACTGAATAGTATGCTAATGACCCTCATTTTGGTTTGGTTGTTGAGTAGTGCCAAGAAGGAGTGGTTGTTAGAGGATATTATCTTAAGGAAGGTAATCTATTAAAGGATCAAAGGCTGTATATACCAAGCTGTTCTATGCATGACCTATTGGTTAGGGAAGCTCATAGTGATGAATTATTTGGTCACTTCAAAGAGACCAAGACAATCAATCTATTGAAGGAGAACTTTTATTAGTCTGGTTTGGTTAAGGATGTCTATAAGGTAGTTGGTATTTCTGAAGTATGCAAATGAGCTAAAGGGAAGAGGGAGCCCCATGGAGGATACATGCCCTTGCCGACATTGACCTTAGCTTGGGCTAACCTTAACATAGACATTGCCCTAGGGTTTCCCTAGACATCTAGAGGGAAAGATTCTATATTTGTTGTAATGGCTTGCTTCAACAAAATGGCACATTTCATCCTATGCTATCGAACTAACGATGCTTTATACCTTACTAATTTGTTTATGTAGGAAGTTGTCTGACTATATAGGGTACCAAAGATTATTGTTTCAGATCGAGATACAAATTTTTTGAGCTATTTTTGGAAGATTCCATGGAGAAGACTTAGAATTGAACTTGTGTTTAGCCTTAGTAGTTAGCCTCAGACCATTGGTCAGACTAAAGTGGTGAACAGGACGTCAAGAAACTTACTCAAAGCTATTGTAGGAAAGAACTTGAGGGACTGGGATCTGTGTCTACCAGTTATGGAATTTGCATATAATTGAATTATCCACAGCACTACTGGAAATACCCCATTTGAGGTCATCCATGGTCTTAATCCTACTATCCCCTTAGATATAATCGGTACTCCTATAGTTGCTGATGAGAGTCAATTTGAAGTTGACCAAGCTTAAGAATTGCAAGAGCTACACTAGTTTGAAATTAAGTAGATTGCCAAGCTCAATCAGAGACAACAAGAAATTGGAAGTCGAGGCCAATGAGCTGTTACTTTCTACCCAGGAGACTTAGTATGGATTTTCCTTAGCCAAGAATGATTCCCACACTTACGATAGAATAAGCTATCTCCTTGAGCTAATGGTCCCTTCAAGGTCTTAAAGAAAGTTAACTGCAACGCCTACCAAGTGGAGTTACTTGATAACTATAGTGTTTCCTTTACCTTCAATGTATCCAACCTAATTCTACACCAACTAGAAGAAGATCCTATAATTGCCTAAGAAGAATAACTAGAGACACTTTAGATTTGAAGTCAAATCTTTCCAACCCCAAGGTAGATGATAGGAATCAGCTCCCTTGGATTAATAATACGTATTCGAGCTAGAGGACTTCAAGGACTTACTCGGAGAATTCTAGGTTAAAGCCTTATCAGAGACAGAGATTCTTATCTTGACCTGATCTTCTATCGACCTGACTACCAAACCCTTACATATGCCAAACTTGCTCTTACTAAGCAATTGTACTATGATAGGATATTAGAGAAGATAACCCCTAAGAGTACCCAAGTTGACTTCCTAAGCTGACTATAAACATCAGACCCTAGCTCAAGTTGACCATTTTGCAATAGGACTGAATGACCTCGACCTCGCCCAGATTAGGTTGGCCTTTGATTGTAAATTTTTTTTTCATCTACTTTGTCCCATATCTCTAACGTCTAGCCATTGACTGATGCGTATCTTCTAGCACAACATTCTAGAAGGATTTTTTACTCTTCCATACTAAATATTTTGTCTCTTTTACCCTTTTTAGTATGCCATATGTAACCTAATTGTAAGAATATCCTTTTGTCTTTTCATACATGTAAAGTAACCTTAGTGGACATGTATATAAAGCCCCATTTAATTGTATGTAAACATCAATCTTCAATATCTAAATTTAATCAAGTTTCCTTTAAGCAACCCTAATGTTCTCATTACTCTTTAACTCTTATATATTTCCTTTAGTAAGGAGTAATAGTGAGTAACCCTACAGTTTGAATTGTTGTGTCATATCCGATGGATTGTAGGCCAAGTAAGATAAATTAATGTATCATATCCAATTGGCAGTTGCCTGAACTTTACTAGCTTCCTTTTGTTTCTTTTCTATTTGCTTCATTGTGGTATCTCTCCATATGGATGATCCTAGAGGCGCATTAACAGCCCTTTTTAAGCCTTCAACTTCCATTTTGCTTTCGGATTGTCTTGAGGTTTAGACTTACCTTTGGCTCCTATGATATCAGTAGCTGTGCATTAACCTTCTTAGTGATCCATATCACTCGACTTCGATACTGGGTAGGTTGGTATTGGAGTTCTTAGCATCTAAGGGAGAGATGGAGTATACCAACATATGCTTGAGTAGAGCACTCAAAGTGTTTGCTATTTGGCCTTGTTGGTAAATGAGCTCATCAGGGTCGAGTTGTGTAATTAAGATTCTCCTAACTAGGCCTTGTATGCTTTGAACTTTGGCTCAAGTGAGGGGTTTAGAGGTTAGTATTCCATTTGTTTCTTGGGGTTGTTGAAGATTTGCTCTCAAATCTTGGTTTGCTTCTTGCTTCAGTACATAAGGCATCAGATTGGACCCATTAAAGGCAAGGGATACCCCATACCTTCGGGTAACTCCAACTCATAAGTATTGTTATTTAACTTCTATATGACCTTGAAGGGGCCATCTGATTTAGGGGACTACTTGCTTATCTTCTGACTTAGGAATCGTTCTTTGCTAAGGTGAACCTAAACAAGGTCTATGGGGTTATAGATGATATGCTTTTTCCTCTATTCCCTTGCACTTGCTATTGAGTAATCGTCTTACTTGGTTACTTAACAACCTTTTGATGTAGTTTCTGGAACTCCTCGACATGCTGTAGACTTGATTGGCTTTCTCCCAAAGTAGTTAGGCTAGTAATCATATCCTGTGGTAGATTTGGATTAAGCCCATAGATAACCTCAAAGGGTGACCTTCTTATTGAGTTATGGGTGGAGCAGTTGTATGCAAACTTTATGATTGGCAACTAGAGGTCTTAATCATGTAGATTCCGAGCAATAGCAGTTTGAAGCAAGTTGCCTACTATTCTGTTCATAACTTGTAGTCATCTATCTATGGATGGTAAGAAGTACTGAACATAAGTTTAGTGTCGAGCTTCCTCCAAAGTGTTCACTAGAAGAAGCTTGTGAACCTTGAGTTACGATTTGAGACAATACTTCTTGGAACACCATGCAGTAGTACAATTTCCTACAAAAAGAGGTTAGTAACAAATAAAGCATCATTAGTTTTGTGGCCAGGGAAGTGGCTTATTTTGTTGAATTAATTGACCACCATCATATTAAAATCATGTTTCTGAGGTATTCTAGGTGGGTTGTGCATGAAATCTGTGCTTAGATTGGCCTATGGTTGCTTAGGTATGGGCAAAGGTGTATATTCTTCATATGACTCTTTTCTTCCCTTGGCTCGCTTACATACCTTACAATGTTTAAGAATTTTGCATACATCCCTCATCATCTTTAGCCAATAGAAGTGTTATTTCAATAGTTCGGTAGTTCTCTTTTTGTTGAAATGGTTGACTAAGCCCTCAGCTTAGGCTTGCCGTACAAGTAATTCCTTAGTGGAACTGTTTGCATACAAATTTGCCTCCCCTTCATAAAAATTCCCTAACTTAAGTAGAATCCATCTACCACTCCTCTAACATTATACTAGACTACTAAGGCTCTAATGTAAGGATCATGTTCATACTAATCATGTAAGGTCCCAAACCTAAGGATTCTAGTCTATAGTGTTGTAATAAGGACATGTGATGAGAAAGAGCATTGACTACAATGTTTGCACTTCCTTTCTTGTACTTGATGACATAGTAAAAGGTTTTCAATAACTCAACCCATTTAGCATGATGTTGAGAAAGTTTTTATTGGCCTCGAAGATATTTAAGGGACTTATGGTTTGCATAGGTAATAAACTCTTTCAACACCAAGTAATGTTACCAATTCTAAAGAGCTTAGATAAGTGCATAGAACTCTTTGTCATATGCCAAGTAATTTAGAGTGGCACTTTTGTGCTTCTCATTGAAAAATACAACAGGTCAACTTTCTTGCATGAGGACAGCACCAATACCTACTCTTGAAGAGTTACATTCCAATTCAAAGACTTTCTCGAAGTCTAGTGGTACAAGTACTTGGGCAGAATTCAATTTGAACTTAATTTCTTCAAAACTACTCTAAGCCTTCTTTGATCATGTGAATTTAGAGTTCTTCTTAGTTAGTTTGGTTAATGGTGCTATTATGGAACTAAAGTTTCAATTGAATCTTTGATAAAACAAAGCTAAACCATGAAAACTCCTTAGTTCGACAACAATGGTTGGTGCTAGCCATTTAAGAATAGCTTGGACTTTTCATCATCAACTTTGATACCTCCTCCTAAAACAACATATTCGAGGAATATTATCTTGCTTTGACAAAAGGTACATTTCTTTAGATTGCCAAACAATTGCTGGACATGGAGGATATCAAAAATTGATCTCAAGTGCTCTACATGAGAATTGAGGTTGACACTATACATTAAGATATCATCAAAATAAACCACAACACACTTTCCTATCAAGGGCCTTAAAACATGAATCATAACTCACATAAAGGTGCTTAGTGTGTTTGTAAGTCCAAATAGCATCACTAACCACTTAAATAGTCCATCCTTTGTTCTAAAAGCAGTCTTTCACTCATCTCCTGGTCTCATTCTAATTTGGTGGTAACCACTCTTTAGATCAACCTTTGAAAACATTTGTGCACCACATAACTCATCTAACATATCATTTAATAACAAAATTAGATATTGGTATTTGACAGTGATCTTTTGATGGCTTGGCTATTGATGCACATTCTACCCTTTTTCAGTATGAGGATAGCTAGCATGGTACAGGGGCTCATGCTCTCTCTATTATATCCTCGCTTAATCAACTCATCAACTTGTCTCTTCAGCTCGGTTGCCTGCTCAGGATTGAGTCTATAGGTAAGTCAGTTAGGTAAGGTAACATCAGGCTGGAGGTCAATATTATGCTTGACACCTCTAATAAGGGATAAGCCTTTCGGCATCTCGATAGGAAATAGGTCAGCATATTCTTGGAGCAAGGTCTGTACCTCGATAGGTAATGCTCTGACCTCCTTTAACTCAAGGAGTCTTCTTACCAATAGGAGTACAAGCCCCTCCTTCTTAATATCCTTAGAGAACTATGCTCGAGAAATCACTATAGACTTCTTCTGCAAGGATTTTGAAACCTTGACTTAGGATTCCTGAACTTCTCTTAGGCTCATAGGAGTTAGTACAACTTTCTTCCCACATTTATGGAACATATAAGTATTCTCATATCCATTGTGGAGTACTCTCAAATTGAATAGCTAAGATTGGCCAAGTATTATGTGTGAAGCATACATAGGAAGACATCGCATAATACCTCATCCCTATATCTGTTGCCAATGGTAATCGGTGCTCTGACTTGCTTGGAAACAAGTAGTTCTCCCTTCTCATTAAGCCAGTGAATCTTGTATGGTTTAAGGTGAGAATAAGTTAGTAACTTCAGGGCCTTCACTACTCTTCGTACTATCACATTGGTATAACTCCCTCTATCGATGATCAAAGCACATAGATTGCCCTTCATTTGGCAATTGGTATGAAAGCGCTTCTTTCTTTGTTCATTCTCATCAAAAGTGGAGGTATTGAGAGATCCTTGTACAACTATATAGTATTCTCCCATTTCATGTTTGATTAAGGAATTAGAATCTTCTTGAAACTCGTTCAATAGATCATCAACACTTACCTCCTCTTTTCCTTCACTTACACTCTCCACTTTAATCTATAGGGTCTTACACTTGATAGTCATTATATGTCAGTTCGAGCATTGATTAGCAACATGTCCAAGGCTAAGACATTTGAAGCATTTTATTTCTCAAGTTTTCCATCTTAAGCTCTATCCTCGATCCTTCTTGACCTTAAGCTCCTTAGCCTTAGCTTTACCTCAGCTATCATTAGGTTTGCTTAACATTTGACCTTAATGGTCGACCTCTGAACTAAATTGAGCTTGGTCATATGTTAGTTGGCTCAGCATGTCACTTCTACTATGTTACTAATCTTACATCTCAAATCAGAAATGAACTGTGCTACTGTTCGTACTTTAAGCTCATCAACATCACATCGAATATTTAGCAATTGGAATTCTTGAACATATTTGTCCATAGAACGACTACCTTACTTGAGTTCTTGAAAATGTTAGAGAGTGTATTACTCATAGTGTTTAGGAACAAATTTACTCCTTAGAACTCTCTTTATCTCACTCTAAGTCTATATGTTGCATTGAGTTTGTTGACGTCAAGCTTATAATTTCTTCCACCACATTGCAGCATACCCAAAAAATTCTAAGGTAGCTACTCAAATACACACTAAGTCTTCATAATCATAAAAGTCGAATATCTTCTCAATCTTCTCTTCCCATTCTAAATACTCATAAGCACTACTAGATCTAAAGAAGCTTAAAACTTGTACCTTAATGTGCTTAATCCCTCTAGGAGCTTAGAGTTCATTTTCATCATACAAAAAAACTGCTCATCCTCATCTTCCAACTCAAGTCTTTGTTGTATACATTTGTTAACTCAGATAGGTTGTACGGGGGTTACATTCATAGCGATGGGAGCCGGGTGCTCTATATTATGTCTTTTAGGTCTACTTCACATACCTTATCCTTGTTTAACATTTCTTTTTGGTGGTTGGTTTTCTACTAACTATTGTATAGATACAACCAAGTTAGCAACAATGGTGGTGAGGTCCTATATCTATTTGTCAATAGTTCGTAGGTTTGTTGTTCAACATGGCCTTAACCTAAAGTATCATTCTCAACATCACCTATCTCTCCTTACACATTGGGTTCGACATTCTCAAAACAAAACTTCAAGAAGCTCACTACTCAATAAAAGATTTCACATAACACTTGCTAGAAGTTATAACGTACAATGACTTCAATAACTTACTTTATTTTCAAAATATAGAAGAGAGTATAATAGAGCATAGGAGTTACTTTAAGAAATAGCTATTACAACAATTAGCTTTTGGCCATAAGCTTAAGCTTTGATATTAGGATATTATAATGTGCTTTAGAGCTGAGTTAATCACTAAGGCTTACTGTAGAGAAGGTAAACAATGGATTCTTTGAAATATCAAAGAAAGAAAGGAATGGGTTGGCAACACAGTAGCTTTCGTAAAGTTGCTTGTTAGGTATGATGCACTAGTGAACACAATATGACTTAGTACTTTGCTTGATATGATACATAAGCTACTATTAAGGTTCTCTTGCTACTAACCTCAAGCTATGGACAAGATTAGAGAAAAGTATAGAGGATGTACTTGGATAATGGTATCTCATAAGAACAAAAAGAGGAATATCCATTAATTGTTTATAATAAGATGATTGCAGCTATAGTAAAAAGGACTATTTATAATAAGTCCTTTAGGGTAGCAATACAATAATGGAAAATTACATAAAGGATAATGTAAGAAGAAGATTCCTAGTACAAACAAAAAGGGTAAAAATAAGACAAAGGATAAAAGGGAATATAATAAAAATGTTAGAAAAGAAGGGGATAAGTGGTAGCCTATTAGTGGATCTGTGTTTTGGAATCATAGGGTATTATGGTTGAACTGAGACGGTGTTAAGGTTGCCATTGCTAAGTTTTACTGAAGGTTGTTGAGGTGATTGATTAAGGTCGAAGCTTAGGGGGGAAGGAGAGGAATGCTTGGCATATAAGGACCTTTGTCTCAATACTAGGTAGGTCAGTACTAGAGTTCTCGGCATCTAAGAGAGAGACGAAGCTAACTAGCATGTGCTCAAGTAGAGTGTTTGCTATCTAGCCTTACTAGTAGATGAGCTCGTTAAGGCTAAGCTAAGCAACTAAGATTCTCCTAACTAAGCCTTGCATGCCTCAAAGTCTAGCTTAGGTAAAGGGCTTGGAGGTCGGTATTCCATCATCATAGTATAATGCATAAAGGGTAAATGGGATAAATAAGACAAAAGGAATATAGTACAGTATCAGAAAAGAGAATGATAGGTAGCATGTTGTTATTGTAGCCATACTGAATATGGTAGGTTACTAAAGTGTTGTTGCTGAGCTGTTCTAATGAGTGTTGTCGAGGTGTTCTGATGAGGCAATAGTTTGGTAGAGTAGGGTACGATTGAGTGGCATAAGAGAGCTTAGAAGTTGGTGACATGGAGCTCGAATTTGATATTAGGCAAGTCAGTATCTAAGTTCTCGACACTTGATAGGTTGTTATTGGGAAGCTTAGCATTTGGGTAAGGGACTAAGCAAAGTAAAGTGTATCCACGCTAGACACTTAAGGAGTTTAGTAATGGGCCTTCTTGATATTAGAGCTCATCTTGACTAAACTGGGAAGACTAAATTCTTCAAGTTAGTCCTTACATACCTTTAAGGCAAGCTTAGATGAGTGGTCCAAAGGTCGATAGTCCATCAACTCCTTAAGAATGTTAAAGATTTTCCCTCAAATCTTGTTCAACCTCTTCGTCAAGCCCTGAAGGTATTAGGTTAGTAGCATTAAAGGTTGGTAATAGATAAAGATATATTTTTCATGTTTTAATGTGCAAATTAGATAGAATTATTATTGATTTTATAGAAATCATTAAGAAATGGCACTTAATTATTTTCGTTTTGACATTTTAGGAATTAGAGGATTTAAGAGTAGAATTAAGGACAATTTGGAGGAGTTTTACACAAATGAGTGAAGTCCAAATCAACATGTTGCAATTTGGAATTGAAGGCAATCATCTTATCAGCTAGCTTATAATGTATATCGGTGGCCTTTAAAGTCCACACTACCAACCTTCATGAGAAAGAAGCCTTACGTGAGCCAACTCTAATTTTTCTTATAAATAGCCTTATGTTTTACCGTTTAAGAGATTTTTTTTTATACATACACACTTTTCTTAGACTTAAAAAGTCATAGAATAGTCATTAGATAGTTTTTGAAGAATTTTTCTATAGAATCGCTTGGATTATTGAGAAGATTTTGCTTTTACTATAGAGACCAAGTTTTGGAGTTACAATTGAAGTTTATCTTTTTCAATTACAGAGTTGGTGGCATCTATTTTAATTCTATTTATGAAATTCTGTAAATTATTCATGCTTTTAATTATGAATTTCCTTGTAATGTTAATTAATAGTTATGCTTTCGTCTCAAATTTCATAGCTAGCTAAATTTATTTGTGGGAATTGATGAAACCCTAAATAGCTAAGATGATGATTGCATTCGTGTTATATGATTAATAGATATATGGATGATTCATGATTGCAATTTCTATGATTTCAATTATAGTTGTTTAATGGATTATAATTGTTAGAAAACTTAGTGATACGGAAGTTAATATAAGGTTTGTTAGAAATTCTTGGTTAATTTGATTAATTAAAGTGGAAGCACTATTAATTGAATTAATTAGAAATTATTTAGAGATCAATGTGATGTTCGGTGATTGATTAGTTACTAAGACATTAGAAATAATTGATTTAGGACATTAAACAATCATAGTATTGGGAGATATATAATTGTAATTTAGAATCTACTATTAATTGAAGATGCGGGAGCTAATTGATTAATTAAGGGTTTAAATCCTTATGTTTTAAGGCATAATAATTTCACTTGAATGATCATATAGCTATTAATCTATATAACGTGATAACACTTTGATTTACAAAATTTAAGATGGATTCTATTTTCCCACAATTCTCAATTGATTGCTTAGTTTTAGATATTTTATAGTTATTTTCTTTCAATAGTTTTTAGGTAATTATTAGATTAATTAATTTAATTTTGATTACCTAATTATTGATAAGAACTAGTATAAAATTAGTAATTTCTTAATCTTCGAAGGTAAGGCAACAACCTTACTTGCTCTATATTACTTGATTCCAGCCTAATATATTTGCTGGAGTATTCGTAGCTTATTTTTTATATATAGTTTAAGCAAATCAAGTTTTTGGCACCATTGCCGAGGATTGGAAATATTAAACCTTTCATTTTTGTTGGTAATTTATGTTCACTTGACGTCGTGTATTATTTTTGTTCTCTTTATAGGTGTTTTATGCACAAGAGTTGAAGTGCTGAAATTCTACCGCTAGATTCTGAAATAAAGCGTACTTTGCATTAGTTGAGGCAAGAGAACAGAAGAAGGATAGAAGAGCTGGCAAGTAACGAGGATAATAATCAAATATAAGGAGTTCCACGAGCATTATGAGACTATATAGTACCTACGATGATGGGTTCGGCTATAAGGAGGCCCACCATTCAGGCTAACAACTTTAAGTTGAAGCCATCCTTCATTCAGATGGTTTAGATGAATCACTTTAGAGGATATGCTAATGAAAGTCTCGATGAGCATATTGTAGGATTCCTTCAATACTGTAATATAGTGAAGATGAATGACATAACAGATGAGGTTATCAGATTACAGCTCTTTCCCTTTTCACTAAGGGATAAAGCTAGAGCTTGGTTTCATTCACTGCCACAAGAGTCTATCATCACTTGGGCTGATCTTTCATCAAGTTCTTAAGGAGATTTTTCCTACTAACTAAGATCGCAAAACTAAGGAACGAAATCACCAACTTTATTAAGTTTTGTGGTGAGTCACTTTATGAGGCATGGGAGAGATTTAAGGAGGCAATCAGAAAATTCCCACATCATGGCTTGCCAGATAATCTTTTGATTCAAATCTTTTATCTCAGTTTGGATGAGACATTAAGGTCCCTAGTTGATGCTACAGTTGGAGGTGCCCTGATGGGTAAGACCTATAATGAAGCAAGTGCACTGATAGAAGAGATGGTCTCTAATGCACATAACTGGCAAACCGAGAGAAGCAAGTTAGGAGTGGCAGCAGCTAATGACAATAACACTGTATCTCAATTAACAGCTCAGATTGCAGCTCTCATTACTTAGATAAGTAAACTCACCTCAACTCAGTCTTTTAATGCTAATCTTATTGTTTTCTGTGAGTTATGTTTAGGACCACATTCGACTCTTAAGTGCCTAATTGGGAATCACTTAGCTCTAACCAGTGGAGAATAAGTGAATTTTGTCAACAATTTTCTACATGGCAATCAAAGTCCATATTTGAACACATATAATCTTAGGTGGCGTAATCATCTAAATTTTTCATGGAGAAATGAAAGCAATGCATTTCAACTACTACCTAGATTCCAAAAGTAAGGTCCTGCTCAGAATGCTCCACCTCAGCAAAATCAGTCTACAATGGAAGAGCTCATGTTGAGTTATATGCAAAAGACTAAGACCATGTTATAGAATCAATAGAAGACTATTCAAAATTTAGAGAATCAGATTAGTTAGATCTCTTAATAGTTGAGTAATAGACCATCAGGGTCTTTACCTAGCAATATTGAAGAGAATCATAGAGGTGTTAATGTTATTATGCTGAGGAGTAGAAAAGCAGTAGAAACAGTTGACAAACGAGTTGAAGAAAAGGTGGAGATTCCAAAGGAAGAAAAAGGGAAGTAAGTGGAAGATGAACCAATGTAGAAGTCACTAGAAGTGAAATTGTATGTTCCTCCAGTCCCTTTTCTAGGAAGACTGAAGCAACAACAACTAAATGCTCAATTCGCCAAATTCCTAGATGTCTTCAAGAAGTTGTAAATCAACATTCCTTTTGCAGAGACACTTCAACAGATACCTTTGTATGCCAGATTCATAAAGGATTTGCTCACCAAGAAGAGAAAGATTAATAGGAATGAACCGGTAATGCTTACAAGGGAGTGCTCCATGATCCTTCAGAAAAATTTATCTACCCTACTTAGAAAACAAAGAGATCAAAGGAGTTTTACTATTCCTTGCACTATAAGAAATTTTCACTTTGATAAGGTTTTTCTTTTTTTTTTTTATTTAAGTGCAGGTATAAATTTAATGCCCTTGTCTATTTTCAAGAAGTTGGGACTTGGAGATTGCAAAGGGACTCATGTCATCTTACAACTCGCTAACATGAATATCAAATACTCAAGGGGTATTGTTGAGAATGTCTTGGTGAAGGTAGACAAATTTATCTTCCCAGTCAACTTTATAGTCCTGAAGATGGAAGAGAACAGAGGGGTACACATGATCATAGGCAGACCATTTCTTGCAACAAGTAAAGCATTGATAGACGTAGAACAGGGTAAGCTTACTTTAAGAGTTATGGATAATCAAATAACATTTAATGTTTATCAAGCTATAAAGCATTTTGATGATTGCAAATCCTATTACACTATTGATATTTTTTATGAGATTACCTATAAGTTTATAGAAGAGAAAGCAAGAATGGATACCATGGAATCAATTCTTAGGGATTTGGATGATTAGAGCAATGATGATAAACTTAAAGAAGAAGGTAGGGAACAGGTGTTAGAAATCAAAGCTTGATACTATGAAGAGCTAGGCACCTGTGAGAAGAAGCTAGTTCCATTATTGACACAACCCCTAGTGCTTGAACTTAAACCTTTACCTAGTCATTTAAAATATGCTTATCTTGGAACAAATGATACTTTGCCAATAATTATCTCCTCTTCTTTGATAGGTGACTAGGAGAAACAACTTCTAAAAAGTTCTAAGAGAGCATTAAGAAGCCATTGGGTTGACCATTGCCAATATTAAGGGGATTAGTCCCTTAATTTACACTCACAAGATATTGCTTGAGGTTGAGTGCAAACTCACAGTATAACTACAGAGATGACTCAACCCAACTCTTAAGGAGGTAATGAAGAAAGAGATACTCACATTGCTGGATGCAGGTATTATCTACCTTATCTTAAATAATAAGTAGGTTAGTCTCGTATAAGTAGTGCAAAAAAAAAAGGTGGTATGACCATAGTGAAAAATGAGGGTAATGAGCTAATCCCTACTCGCACTGTGACCAGGTGGAGATTTTGCATTGATTATAGAAAACTAAATGATGCCACTCATAAAGATCACTTCCTATCCCCTTTCATAGATTAGATGTTAGAAAAACTTTCAAGGCATGATTACTATTGTTTTTTAGATGGCTATTCTAGTTACAATCAAATTTATATTGCACTCGAGGACCGAGAGAAAACCACCTTTACATGTCCTTATGGCACTTTTGCCTTTAAGAGAATGCCCTTTGGTCTCTATAATACACCTGCTGCTTTTCAAATATGCATGATGTTTATATTTTCTGACATGTTAGAAGATTGTATTGAAATATTTATGGATGACTTCTCTATGTTTGGGAAGTCATTTGATTCATGTCTGACTAATTTAGGCTGTGTGCTCAAAAGGTGCAAAGAGACTAATCTACTTCTGAATTGGCAAAAATGCCATTTTATGGTAAGAGAGGGAATAGTCTTAGGTCACAAGGTGTCAAAAAAGGGGATTAAAGTTGATAGAGCCAAAGTGAAGATAATAAAGAAGCTACCACTACCCACTTTAGTTAAAGGAGTCAGGAGCTTCCTATGGCATGTTAGCTTCTATAGGAGATTTATTAAGGACTTCTCTAAAATCTCTAGACCTCTTTGTAATTTACTCGAAAAGGATGCTACCTTGATTTTTTATGATAGTTGTTTATAGGCATTTAATTTATTAAAGGAGAAGCTTACTTCGATACCAGTGATCGTTGCACATGATTGGGAGCTTCTTTTTGAGATGATGTATGATGTCAGCGACTATGCTGTAGGAGTAATACTTAGGCAAAGAGAGGTAAGTTGTTTCATATTATATACTATGCGAGTAGAACCTTGAATGAGGTACAAAGAAACTATGCCATGATAGAGAAAGAACTTTTAGCGGTTATATTTGCTTGTGACAAGTTTAGGCCTTATCTTATAGGTTCTAAGATCATGGTATACATAGACCATGTTACTCTAAAATATTTGTTTGCTAAAGCTAATGTTAAGCTTAGGTTAATTCGTTGGATCTTATTATTGGAAAAATTTGACCTTGAAATTAGAGATAAAAAAGGGAATTGAAAATGTAATTGTTGATCATTTATCTCGTTTACAATTGGAGTTTTTATAGCCATCCATTAATGAAAACTTCCTTAATGAACAACTATATGCAATAGAGATCTGAGGACTACCTTGGTATGCTGATATAGTCAATTACTTGATTAGTAAAATCATACCATACAATTTCTCATTTCAAAGGAAAAAGAAGTTTTTACATAATGTGAAATTTTATTTCTGGGATGAACTATATTTGTTTAGAAGTTGTGTTGATTAAGTAATTAGACATTGTGTGCCTAAAATAGAATAGATTAACATAATTTAACACTGTCATTCTAAAGAAGCAAGAGGCAACTTTGGTGTGGAATGAACTATAGCTAAAATTTTATCTTATGGATTTTATTGGCTTAATTTGTTTAGTGATTGTAGGAATTATGTTATGTCTTGTACTCAAAGCTAAAGAACTAGGAATATTTCTAGGAGACATGAATTACCACAAAATAGTATTATGGTAATTGAGCTTTTTGATGTGTAGGGAATAGACTTCATGGGTCCTTTCCCTTTATCTTTTTTAAACAAATATATACTTATAGTAGTAGATTATGTGTCAAAATGGGTAGAAGTAGTTGCTCTACAAACTAACGATGCTAGAGTGGTAATTAAATTTTTAAAAAAGAATATTTTTTCTAAGTTTAGGGTACCCAAGGCTATTATAAGTGATGGAGGTCGCATTTTTGCAATCAGTAGTTTAAAAAATTGTTAACAAAATATGGAGTCACTCATAAACTTGCCACCTTGTATCATCCACAAACTTGTGGACAAGTTGAGGTATCCAATATGGAAATAAAGTGTATCCTAGAGAAGACTGTCAATGCATTTAGGAAAGATTGGTCTTTAAAACTTGATGATTGTAGGCTTATAAGATAGCTTTTAAAGCCCCTATAGGAATGTCTCCATACAAAATCGTTTATGGTAAATCATGTCACCTACTTGTAGAGCTTGAGCACAAGGCTTATTAGGCCATAAAATACCTTAACTTTAATTTACAAGCTATAGGTGAAAAAAGATTACTCCAATTAAACTAATTGGACAAGATTAAAGAAGAAGCTTATGAAAACTCTAGAATCTACAAGGATAGAACCAAGTGATGGCATGACAGGAACATTCAACAGTAAGAGTTTGTGCCTAGTCAAAATGTGTTATTATACAACTCTGGATTGAAGTTGTTCCCAAGTAAGTTAAAATCTTGATGGTTTAAGCTATTTGAAATAGCTAATGTTTTTCCTTATAGTATAGTTAAGTTAAAGACATGAGACAATCGCACTTTTAAGGTAAATGGTCATCTCCTCAAACACTATTTTGAAGGAGAAAACATGGATAGTGATGCCATTATGGCGGTGAGCAAGAACTTACAATAAGATTGGAAAAGTCGGGCCATCGATTATAAACTAAGCGTTTCATAGGAGACAACCCATGTCTAATTGAACTAATTTTTTTATCTTATTCATTATTATTAATTATTTATTTCATTTATTTATTAATTAAAAAAATTTATGCTGGCCATTAGCATCAAGGCTACTAGCCTAAGGGAAAAAATAAAATAGAAAAGTGTAGAAATTTGAATTTAAGGCTAGCACTCAAGGCTACCGGCTTATCAGCTAGCTTACTCATATATGTTGATAATGTACGCCATTGACATATAAAGGAAAGAGACAGCATATAGTACTTTTTATAGCACGACCGTTGGTTTTCTCTCTATCTCCTCACTCATTTTCTTATTGATTTCTCTCTTTAGCTTCTCTTTCTCTCTAGATTTCTCTTCCTCTCCATCACTTTATCTCTTACACACACTTTCTTGATCACTTCATCTCATATTCACTTACTATCTTTACTTTTTCCATACCCATTTTCAATTTATCATGTTAGATTTTTGCTATCAGCATCCACCATGCCGCCCAAGAAGATGTAACCTTAACAAAAGAAACAGAAGATAGTAGCTGCTTTATCTTCCAAAAGTTTAGACAGCGATCTACTTTCACATCAGGAGTATGCTAGGGAGAGAAGGAGGAAGTTATAACAAATGACATTTATGAATCAATAATATCTAGATTAGATTCTTTTACATGAGTATGGAACGAGCAATAGAATCCAGTAGATGGTTCTTGATCAAACATGGTTTCGATTATTTAAGGTAAAATAACCTACTTTTAGAAATATAGCCATTGATTTTTTATCCACTTTGTAGCTGGAGAGAAGTAGGTAAATGTCCACTTTCACATTTCAAGTTTATGGAGAAATTCATGTAATTGAATTGAATTAAATTGGTTATTTTCTAGGTTTATATGATGAGTAGGAAGTCAATTTGCCCAACTCCTAGCCTAATGATATGACTGTTGAGAGATTTTTGTTTCAGTTCATTTATCCTAAGCGGAAAGATTTTGTACCTTCAAAGTCACTTGCCATGACTTTCTCAACAGTAGAGCATCAACTACTCCACCATATTCTTACTCATACTCTCAACTGTAAGAAGACTAGCCATAGCAAGGTAACCAGTTTTGACATGTTTTATTTATATAGTATGATTTCTGGGTATTAGATAGATTTGAGAGTAAAAAATAGCAAATTTTATCTATAGATAGATAGATAAATGATACCAGGACATAAGTTAACTTTTGTGGTGGGTATATTACAGCATTTTGAAGGGTATGGGGCTTTTTCAAGAATCGGAAGGAGATGATGGTATTCCATGTAAGCCTATTTCTGCTGTACCCTTTAGGGGTTGGGGATTAGTTAAGATAAGTAATAAGCCCTATCTTATTGATGAGGAATATATTCTTGAAAATCCTCTTGTTGTTAGAGCATTTACTTCATATCATCGTCTAGCTGGCAGTTATGAGCAGTTGAATGTTGAATTTAGAAAAGTTTGAAATGAAATTAGGAAAGAAAGGAAGAAGAATAAGAAGTTCTGGACTACTATGTTCAATATGTTAAAGTCTGCTATCGCGTGTTTTCAGCTAGCAGCTGCAAAACAGCTCCATTATGAGACTTTCAGTGTAGAAAGTAGCAGCACCAACTAAGATAGTTAGATATTTGCGCATGTTTTTCTTTTTTGTTATTTATTTTATTTTACTTTTCCTTTTATTTTACAGTTCAATTATTTTTGTTTAGTACTCATCTATTTGGGTAACTTTAGATCATTAACTTTACTATGTACTCTTGAGTGCACTGTTATGCCATCTTTGCTATTTCACGTTTCTTTACGTTTGATGAGATAGGTCAAATCTAAATGCTATGCTAGTAATGATCTTATGCTTAGAATTTTCCTTGTTGCTGAAAATTTGAATCTAGGGGAGTACCAGTTTTTCATTTCTTATTATTGCGAATTTTTATTTCCTCTTAAATATTGAATAGAATACAGTGTGGACACTGTCTATTCTAAAGTGGGGGGAAGGAAATATATGAAATGGATTTTGAATTAAATTGAATATCATTTTTTCTGTCAGTTTTTTTTTTAAATAGTTATACTTTCCTATTAGCTTGAATTTTATTTGTTCTTAAGTGTTTAACAATGTTTAGGCCAATTTTTTTCAAAATTTTGAATTTCTTGTTTGGAATCTAGAGATTATATAAAGAAAAAATTTGTTGATGACATTTGATTGTGATTTGAATAATTGACTCACCAAGGTATCCTATTGACCAATGTTGAGATTTTTGTACTCAGTTAAAATTAATTAGTCAATTCTTTAGGAACCTAATTTACCTAGTTTTTAGCCTTAGAATTTGAAGTTTAAGAGTCGGTTGAGTCCTTAAGTGAAAAGTAAACAGATTCACTTCTATGCAAAGTTAGCTAGTATATGGTCTTTTAGTTATTCTAACGATACTTTAACCCTTAATGAAAGAGGTAAGTGCAGCTTTGAACTCAGTGATTCTTATAAAAGAAGTTTGAAAAATTTTATTGAGCATTCAAAAAGTGATGAAATGAGAGCCTTTACTCCAATAGTGCAAGAAATTGAGCTAAGAGTATCCTGATTTGAATGTTAGAGTGAAGAAGAGTTTGTAAGGTTACCTTTAGAACCTAGTCACTTGGGTGATGAGCCTAAGATGTACAAACTCAATGCACTCACTATAACGAGAAGGGTAGAAAGGCAAAAGTTCAGTATCTGAACTAAAAAAGAAAAAAAAATAAGAAAAGAAAAGGAAAAAAAATGGGAATGGAAAATAGAAGTTTGAATGCAATTCAAGAAATGAATTAAGGCTTGTAATAAAAAGGAACAAAACCTAAGGATAAAGCAAATACCATATGCTTTCACTACCTTGTTAACTTGTTTGTCGAAATAATTAGAGAGATAATATGCTTGTTAATAGCTGTGAAGTTTAAATGGGTGTTTTTCCTTTTAAGACTGAGTATCTACTTTTGAAATAGAAATTTCATGTTAAATGCTTGGATTAAAATTTGTTTTCTCTAGAATGGTTGATTAATTTCAATTACAGTACTCTGATCACATATTTTGGTTTAGTTCGAATAGTGGGCATTATAAATTAGTGAGTTTGAAAGTGTGAAATATCAGATGTCTTGGATTAGCAATTAGAAAATTTGTATTTTCAATGATAGATTTCTTTAGTTCTGTTTATTTTGCTTAAGGATAAGCGAAAGTTCAAGTATAAGGGAGTTGATAAAGGCATATTTTTCATGTTTTAATATACAAATTAAATAGTATTATTATTGATTTTATAGAAATCATTAAGAAATGGTATTTCATTATTTTCATTTGGATATTTTAGGAATTAGAGGATTTAAGAGTAGAATTACAGACAATATAGAGAAGTTTTACGTAAGTAAATGAAGTCCAAATCAACACAGTGCAATTTGGAATTGAAGGTAGCCATCTTATCAACTGACCTATAATGTATATTGGTGGCCTTTGAAGTCTATGCCACTAGCCTTGAAGCTCACATTGCCGGCCTATTAGCCAACCTTCATAAAAGGAAGCCTTATGTAAGCCAACCTAAATTTTTCTTATAAATATCCTTATATTTCACCATTTGAGAGAATTTTTTTTTTTTTTTACACACTTACACTTTCCTTAGACTTTGAGAGTTATAGAATAGTCATTAGATAGTTTTTGAAGAATTATTCTGTAGAATTGCTTGGATTGTTGAGAAGATTTTGCTTTTGTTGTGGAGACCAAGTTTTGGATTTGCAATTGAAGTTTATCCTTTCTAATTACATAATTGGTGACATCTATTTTAATTATATTTATGCAATTTTGTGAATTATTCATGCTTTTAATTATGAATTTCCTTATAATGCCAATTAGTAGTTATACTTTTGTTTCAAATTTCATGGTTGGCTAAATTTATTCGTGGTAATTGATGAAACCCTAGATAATTAAGATGATGATTGTGTTCGTGTTATAAAATTAATAGATATATGGATGATTCATGATTTCAATTATAGTTGTTTAATAGATTATAATTGTTAGAAACCTTAGTGATACGGGAGTTAATAAAGGATTTGTTAGAAATTCTTGGTTAATTTGATTAATTAATGTAGAAGCACCATTAATTGAATTAATTAGAAATTATCTAAAGATTAATATGATATTTGGTGATTAATTATTCATTAAGATATTAGGAATAATTGATTTAGGTCATTAGACAATCATAGTATCGAGTGATATATGATTATAATTTAGAGTCCACTATTAATTGGAGATGCAAGAGCTGACTGATTGATTAAGGGTTCAAATCCTTAATGTAGACAACTCATTTTTGCTAATTTTTTATTTTACTTTTATTAATTGAGCCAGGTTAATAAATAAACCAAAAAAATAGAAAAATAAAAAATAAAAAACGAAAATTAATAGAAAAATGAAAAAAAAGAAGTAAAAAAAGAAGATCAAGTTAAGTTGTAGCAAGTTGAGTCATGAGTCGAGTCGTGTCAAGTTGAATTAAGTGGGGTTGTTAGATCAGGTGACGAGATGGATTTAATTAATTAATTTTAGGCCAAACTAATATAAAATAAAAATTCATCTAATTTAGGGGTTCAAATTAGGATTTATTGAGTTATCAGGTTATATTGAATTAAGATCGGATTGGACTTGAAATAAAAAGCCCAAAATAACTAAGGTTTTTAGAAGTTAGGATAAATCTTAAAGGAATCATAATCATATTTTCTGTATCTTTGATATGAAAGATTTGATTTTGAGCTTATAAGTAGTACATCGACGGGGGATTCAGAGAGGTTTTTCTAATCATACTCCTTCACAAACACCATAAACACCTAAATCACCATACGCAACTACTACATGCGCTACCCAAACCACCCATATGTACCACCCAAACTACCATTGCTACTACCTAGTCCAATGCACACCATCGCATTAACCATTGCAACACCACGTCCTATCACCTAACCTACCACCGCATTGTCCACAGCATCGCCCAATGTCATCCATAACATTGCTTAGTGTCGCCTACAGCATTGCCCATCACTGTCAAGCCATCGCCCAATGTCACCTATAGCATTGCCTAGTATCGCTCAGGTCATCGGCCATCACTACCTAGGTTATCACCTAGTCACCACCCAGTCTATCGCCTAGTGTTGCCTGTGCTCTCGCCTAGTCACTGCCCAGCCCATCGCCTAGTGTCGCCTATGCTTTCACCCAGTCACTGCCCATGCTGTCACCTAGTATCGCCTCTGCTGTCGCCTACGTTTGCCCAATCACTTGCCCGCGCTCACTTAGATCTACGCCTACACTTGCCCAGTGTATGCCTAACCTCGCACACACTTCACCCAACAATGACGTGATCCGACCTAAGTAAATTTTTAGTAATTTTTTTATTATATTATGTTATTTCATGAATTTTTATTAATATTTTTAGTTATTTATTTTTTTTCCTTTATTAACTTATTTCTTTTGTTTAAGTGCAAGTTTTTTCTTGGTTATTATTTATTTTGTTCCAATTTTTTAGTGGAATTAATTTTGTTTTTTGAAAAATCATGTTTTTTAATAATAAAAAATATTTTTAACATATAGTGGTTTTAAAAAATAAAAAAAATCTTAAATTGAGTTTTTTTTTTCCTAAAAAGATTTAATTAGTTAAGGTTTTTTTATTTGGAAAAATTAAATTTCTTAAGTTTTTTATAAGAATAAATTGATAAAAAAAAATGTAAACCTAGCTTAGTTTTTGAAATAAAAATAACCTACATACTAAAAATTTTATAAAAAAGAATTACGATTAGTTTGGTCCCAATCAGCGAGTATGTAGATACCTTCGAGGAAACTGCATAAAAAAGAAAAAAACTTTTTTCCCTTTTTTTTTATTTAGAAATTCGTAATAAAACAAATAATAAAAGAATCATTTTTAATTATATTTTATGAACTTAGGTATATTTTTAATATTTTACGAAAACTACAAAAATAAAGCCCGTAAAGTTTTTTTTTTTAAATTTTTCACATGGTGACTTAGTCTTAATAGGTTGGCCTTTAAACCCGGTTTTCTAGTTCAATATTTCTAAAAATTAATTTTTTTTAGAATATCCACAAACTAATGGTTAAATTAGGGTTTTCCTACCTAAAAATCCTAATTTTACTTTTATACTAGTAAAACTAGTTGGTGACACTAATTTCAAAATTTTTTTTAAAAAGTATTTTCTTAGTTTAACGTCGAGCAATTTATATTAAGCAGGCTGAGTTTGATATAGATTAAATTAAGGAAATCGGAATAGGGTTCAATAAAATTGGTGACTCTATTGGGGATGCTTAGTGAGCTAGCCATGTAAAAGTAAAAAAAAAAATAAAAATTGATGGGCTTTTGTATTATTATTTTCATTTTGCATTATATTATAGTTGTACTAATTATCTTTTAGTGATACTGGCCTTAATAAGAAAATGCTAAGCCCAATGGGCTTTCTAAGGGAATTAGGAGGGTGTTTTTTTATTAACCATCTATTTATTTAGAAGTGGTCGAACCTGAGTCACCTTAGGAATCTAGGATAGGCCGTCATTATGTAACCTTCAGGTCGTTGGGGTCTTTACCCCCGCTTGACTATGATAGGTGAGCCTACTCAAGCTTCAATGTAGCCCATTAGGCTTTTCTTCAAAAAGTCTTGAAGCTACGGAGCTTAGGACCTGTAGACCCTATCCTCTTGCATCATCCTTCTTGGAAAAAGGGGAAGTTATTTTTTTTTTAAATTATAGGAAAAGCCCAATTAATTTGTGATCGGTTTGACTTTTTTTAAGAAAAAAGGCAAATTAATTTTAAAAAAATATAACTAGTAACCCTTATATGTAAGCATTCACGAGCTTCATTTTTTTTTTTCTAAAAAACCTATTTTGAACCTACTTATATATAAGGGTACTCCTTGACCGCAAATTCATCATACTTTTTATAATTTATTAATTATCGACCCTACTGCATTGCATCTGTATATAACATATTGCATTTTTTATATGTTAGATTATGCTCGTTTCTCTATGAATATTTTATTTCCTTATGTTATATGTGTTTTATTTTTTTTATTTTATTTCTCCTTAGTTAGTAAAAGGCTGTGTAATTTCTAAGAAAATCTTTGAAAAAACTACAAAATTATTAACATCATATCTAACTTTATTCTAAATTTAGTGGTCTTATTGTAAAATAATCATTGCCATTTATTTCATTTATATCTTTTTGTAATATAGATATAGCAAGTTAGGGTAGTGTTAGTCTAAAGCTTGTCCATTAAGTCTAGTTGGATAAATACTCCTTCCTCGAGACCGTCTTGAGTGATTGGTTAAACTAGCTTCCTCCTGTTAAGCAAGACCACATTTGCAAGAAGATTAGGACAGTCACATCCCTTATGTAGGTCTAGCTCCACTAGCCTCTAATTCAGGCCCTTATCCATTGCTAGGATCCAAAATCTGTAGCTTTCAACTTCGACCCATACATATTGACACCCACTGTAGAAGAGTACTCGTAGCTACTCAGTACCCCATCTCTTAAAGAAGGCATAGTTATCCTTGATCTCAAAGTCTAGCTCGAGAAAGCTTTCATGACATTATTAGGAGTCAAGAAGTCGACCTTGGTGCCTTCTTATCTTTAGAGGGCTAGAAATGTCTCGGTATCTTAAGATTAGTGGAGTTGTTTTCAAGCCTGAATGCCTATTAGTGATATCGCCAGATCTTCTATGGAAGATATGAATCATAGGTCAAGAAGAGAGTCAATGCATTTATTGTAGTAGTGTTTGGAACAATACTATTTCCCTTTAGATATGGTTAAGTCCATTATAGGGTAGCTGAGCTAATGACTCAATTCCTAGTTGTTAAATCCTATATATTGGTGTTACTAGCAGAATAGTTCAGGACACTTACCTACCTGAGGAAGTAGGGTCATGGTTATTTCATAACTAACTATACAATCCTTGCCGTATGGTTTCTCAATCACATACAGGGGTATGGAGGGAATCTTCTTAGATAATCCCTGACTGAAAATATGAATCTAATTGATGACTTTGCCCGCTACCTCAAGGTACTAGATGAAGCTTAGTTTAATGGATGGGTGTTAGTTATCAACAAAGTATAGCCTGTAGACTTTATGTAGACAGCTAGATTGAGCCACTACACTCAAGCCATCTTAAGGTGCGCCGACTATGTAGGAGTCCCCCTTATCGGTATTACGAGTTGTATCAAATATTTTTTAACTTGTGTCACTAGATAGTTGGGTCCACTTCAAGAGATAGCTTATAGAGACTCCTTAGACGTTGTCACAACAAATTATCAAGATCCTTGTCCCCTCACAGCTACTTTGATTCAACGACTAGTATAACTCGTAAAGTTATAGGAATGGAGAGAAGTAAAAAAAGATAGTTAATGTAGGAAATTTGGGGGCAAAGTCAGAGTATATCAAGCCACCAAGCAGTTCATTTACGATTAGTTAGAGAAGATTGGACAGATACAGTATGAAGCTCTAAACATATTCAGACATGAGCTAGAATCAGAACGTCTTTCACCCACTAAGTAGGCCTACTGAGACACCATACAGGCTAGAGTTAAAGCCTAATTCTAAGGAAGTAAGAGAATTGTTGAAGAGTTAAAGCTGGAAAAAGATAGATTGTTAGGGGAAAATCAATTCTTGAGGAGTTAGATTCGAGCAAGGGACATTACGGTATGAAGACTTATGAGGGAAGTTGATGAAGCTTGTCCTAGCCAAATCCGTTAGCTCTTGTAGATATAGGATTTAAGTTTTTAGGAAGATTAGTTAGGAGTTGTTCTTTTCTTTTCTCTTAATTTGTTGTACAAGTTGGATCTTATGATTAATAAATTGGCAGCTTTAGTAAATAAAATTTTGATTAATTGTGCAATCTCTTACTTGTTCATTTATTCGTTTAAGTTGACTTGTTTTTTTATTTTTTAAAAGAGAAAATTTGAGAAAAAAAAAACACAAAAGAGGCAAACAATAGGACAACAAAAGTTACAAAAAAGAGAAACAAAAAAAAATCTTTAATTTGCTAAAAGGTCTAAAACTTGGGTTTTCGCATAAGATTTCGAAGATAGTGTCTAAACAAGCAGACTCAACTAGAAGCCCGATATTCACTTGTTCTAAAGCCAAGATGTCAACTCAAGGTACTAGAAATATTAGTCAAACTGAGCCTAACCTGAGAGTAGTAACTCTAGAAGAAAACATGAACAAGATGGCCGAACAGATTCAGGCTCTCACTTTAGCTATTGGGATTCTTAATGATAGATAAGGATCTCAAGTAAATCCTAATCGGAATGCAGAAATGACCCCTCCATTGTAGCTTTAACCTTCTAGCTTTAAGTCTCTTCCGAGTTCACAGATGAACTACTTCCTTCAAGTCTCCAAATGGTTGTCATTGGCCATCGATAGCTACAAACTCCACTTCGACTACTATTCTTGTGAGTCTCTAAACTCAATGGCCTTCAATGTACAATGTGCAGAAATCTATTGTTAAAAGCAATCTTAAATGTTGTTTTTTTAAAAAAAAAAAAAGAGGGAGAAGAAGGAAAGAAGGAAGAGAAGAGGGGAACGATTAAATCCTAAGTTGCTCATGTCAGTAAGTGGGGCACTCTACAGATTAGTGTTAGAGACTCAGACATAAGATCCAGGATCTCATTAATGCTAAATTGGTTCAATTGGATTTCATTCAGACTCCTACTCCTAACATAGGTAACAACCTTCTACTGGATCATGGAAATTCAATCAATATGATCATAGCTGATGTTTTTGAACAAAAGATTGATCTAAACAGTCTCCCTATCACCATTGAGGAGATAGCTTAGAATTTAAGGCAAGCCAGATACTTATAGCAAATGAATCTTAGGGATAGAACCTGGACTAGACTGGCAATATATCAACTGCTGAAGGATAGGAAGATAAAGAAAGCTAATATCATGGCAATGATGATCCTAAAACCACGAAAAAGAAGAACTCAAAAGGAGCTTAGAAAAAGATATGAAGTCGGTGATCTAACGATTGATACCCTAGGAGAACCGTTAGGGAAGTTTAAGTATTTAGTGGATTACGTCGGTTCACCTATTGTATATGCTAACACGCCACCCACTAGATAGGGTCCATAATTTGAGGAAGAAGATAGACTTATTACAGAAGCCAAAAAGGCAATTGAGATGGTGGGAATGATTGGAGATGGACTCAAGCCATTGGTTTTTGAGTGTGATGGGAAGATTAAGAAGGTTGAGAAATTGGGAAAGCCTAAGAAGATTGCTTTCAATATCCTAATAGCCCTAGAGAATTACAAAGCAGCACCTTTGGATTACCAAGTGATGACTCAGATAGCTAGGGCCTCATCTCCTATGGTTGGTAGGCTTACGTGCTTGGGACGATTTTATGATCAGAATGAGAAAGCCAAAAGGAAGACTACTGTGGAAGAGGCTTCTCTAGAGATCTTTGAAGATATGGATAATAAAGATCAGAATATTGTTAAGAAAATAGTAAAGGCTAGTGAATACAAGAATTGGACTAGCTAGCTAAAGTACTGGCTTAGATCTCTCTAATGGGCTTGCTGTTGTCATCAGATACTTACCAAGAGACATTAATTAAAATTCTGAAAGATATCAAAGTACCTAAAGGGATTTCCACTAAGAAGCTAGGATTGGTAGTGAACTTGATATTTATGATGGATCAGATTTCATTCTTACTAGATGAGCTAGGTAAAGAAGGAGACCAGCATACGAAGCCCCTCTTCATAGTAGTTAAGTGTGCAGGGAAAGTGGTTGCTCAAGTTCTAATAGATAATGGGTTTTCATTGAATATGTGTCCCTTAGTGATACTAAATTTACTCGGAATCGATGCAATTGAGATAAAGCCCAGCTCAATTTCAGTAAGAGCTTTCGATGGATCAAAAAGAGAGATAATTGGAGAAATTGGGTTGCAAGTTGAGATTGTCCCATAAATGTTCACTATTCCCTTTCAAGTTTTAGATATATCGCAAACTTTCAACCTTCTGTTAGGAAGACCGTAGATTCATTTAACAGGGGCAATTTTGTCTAGTTTGCATTAGAAGGTGAAATTCATAGCCAACGGGTAATTGATTACTATTCTTGGGGAGAAAGGCTACGAGATTTACAAAGAGACAATTACTCCCTATGTCAGGGATGAAGAATTAGAAGAACTAGGGTTACAGATTTTCGACGAAGTTAATGTGATCAAAGAAGTAAGATAGGGGGCATAAGGTTGTTCAGAATAGCCTAAGCAACAGATTGGAACGTTTGGGCTTAGGTATGAGCCCACTAAAGAGGAGATTCAAGAAATGAAGGCTAAAACTAGAAGCAAGAGAGGAGATCAACTGTACCATGCTTACATTGAATTTGTGAACATCCATCAAGTGTTCTTAATATGAGCTAGTGTTCAAGAACCCAAAGTAGCCAGTTTATCCAAGGCTTGGACTCAGCAATACAACATTGGTCTAGACAAGAAGGAAGATAATGGCATACCAATTTCCTTATGCAATTGGTTTTCCATTCCCATTGTCTCTTTAGAAACGTAAAATTAGATTGATTAGGAACATTCAATTTTGATAATTAGTCCGATTAGTTAGACTTTTCCTTTTAGATAATTTGAATTTATTCATTCAATAAAATTCATTCCTTTCTTTCTATCAATTCTTCTTTATTTATTCATTGTCCTTTTCTTTTTTTTTTTCTTTTTTCTTTAGATTTGATAAAAATAATTAACGTAATGGATATCTCATGCATGTAAATGATGAAAGTACCAATATTACCTTTAGCCTTGCTAGGTCAGATGTCGAAGATGATTTTGAGACTTTAAATAAAATTTAGAAGAGTTGGCATTAACATAAACAGTGTAGAGTGATTATTGACAAACCGATGGTTGTAATCAATTTAGGGACGGAAGAGAATCTATGAAACTTGAAAATTGGCGGTAATTTAATGGATAATCGGAAACAGGAGTTGTCATGATTGCTATTAGAATATTTAGACAAAATTGCTTAGTCTTATGAAGATATGCTCGGTTTAAATTCGTCTATTGTAGTTCACAATAAAGCTTAGATGATTTAGGCCAAACATACTCCTCAAAATAAAAGAAGTGAAGAAGATGTTAGAAGTTAGGTTTATAGAAGTGTTAGATTACCTCGAACGGGTGGCCATTGTGGTGCTACTGTTGAAGAAAAATGGGAAAGTTAGGGTGTGCGTAGATTTTTGTGATTTAAACCAAGCGACACTAAATGATAACTTTCCTTTACCACGTATTGATGCATTAGTGGATAATACAGCCGGGAATTATCTTTTCTTATTCATAGATGGTTTCTTGGGGTATAATCAAATTAAAATGGTAGAAGAAGATAAAATCAAAACAACTTTCATTACCACTTGGGGAACGTTTTATTATTGTGTGATGCCTTTTGGGTTGAAGAATGCTGGGGCAAATCTTTGTTTTATGACATGATGCATCAAGAAATCAAGGTTTACGTAAATGACATGATCATAAAGTCTAAAGAGGATGAAAATCATGTAAATATTTTACATAAACTATTTAAACGATTGAGAAAGTTTCAATTGAAGTTAAATCCTAAAAAGTGCACCTTTGGAGTAACTTTAGGAAAATTGTTAGATTTTGTAGTTAGTAGAAAAGGAATCGAAGTAGACCTAGATAAATCAAGGCAATCATAAACATGCTAGCACCTAAGATTGTAAAAGAAGTTCGGAGACTATTAGGAAGGCTGAATTACATCACCTAGTTTGTATCGTAGTTAATTGATAGATGTAAGCCGTTATTTAAACTTTTGAGGAAAAATGTGGTCATCGAATGGGGTGAAGAGTATAAGCGAGCATTTATTGAAATCAAAGAGTATCTCATGAATCCTCTTGTACTGGTCACTCCTATACTAGGATGGCCCTTGATCCTTTACTCAATGATTCTTCTTGAATTGATGGGATGCATGTTGGGATAGAAACACAAAACAAGAAGAAAAGAGTATCCTATATATTATCAAAGTGAGAAATTTATAGAAAGCAAACAAAAATACTCAAAAGTGGAAAGCCAACGTTGATTAGGAGAGTATTGAAGTGGTAAATGCTACTCTCTGAATTTGATATCAAGTACGTAAGTTAGAGTTCAGTTAAAGGGTAAGCGATGGTTGATCAGTTGGCAAAATACCCATTAGAAGATGAGGATAATGGTTCGAAAACACAATTTCCTAATGAAAATGTGACGATGGCAAATGAATTGAATGATGAGAAATTGGGATGGAGAATGTGTTTTGATGGAGTAGCTAACATGTTTGGATGTGGGATTAGAGTAATATTGGTATCACCTAAGGGTAACCATTTCCCTGTGGCAGCAAGATTAACATTTCTATATACCAACAACATGGTAGAATACGAAGCCTGCATTTTGGAGCTTGAAATGGCGTTAGATAAAGGAATACAAAAACTTGAAGTATACGAAGATTTTTCTCTCATAATTCTCTAGATCTTAGGAGAATATATGACGAAAGATGAGAAATTGATACCTTACCACGAATATTTAGGAAAGCTAATTGAAAAATTCCAAGAGATTTCATTCACTTACATTCCAAGGATTTAGAATCAATTTGCCGATGCATTGGCTACGTTAGTGTTAATGGTGAAAATCATAGATGGGATAGAAATTCAATCCTTGAAGATTAAGATAGGGGGAAAATCGACTTTTTGCCTTACAGTTGAGGAGAAAGAATCGAAAGAACCTTAGTATCATGATGTTGAAAGGTTACTTCAAATGGGGGAATTCCTTAAGGATGTCGATAGAAAAGATAGAAAAACTTTAAAAAGGTTGGCTACTCATTTCTTATTAAGTGGAGCCACATTGTACAAGAGATCACCAAATGCAACACTGCTAAGGTGTGTAAATGAAGAAGAAGTCGAGAAATTGATGAAAGAAGTGCATGAGGGAGTCTGTACCCTCCACATGAATTGGTACATGTTAGTTAGAAAAATCATGAGAATGGGGTATTTTTGGATGACGGTGGAATCAGATTGTATCAAGCACATAAGTTACTCTCACCTATACTAGGTGTATGCTAATAAAATCAATGCTCCTCCCCAAGAATTGCATATGTTATCAACTCCTTAGCCTTTCTCGATGTGAGGAATTGACATGATTGGTTCAATTTCGCCAATAGCTTTAAATGGGCACAGATTCATTTTAGTCTCAATCTACTATTTCACCAAGTGGGTAAAAGCAGCTTCGTATGCCATGGTAATGAAAGGAGTAGTGGTAAAATTCTTAAAAACAAATATTATTGCAAGATACGGTGCACTCGAGTCTATTACTACAGGCAATAGGACGAATTTGAATAACAAGTTGATGGATGAAGTATGCCACTGGTTCAAGATCTATCACATAAACTCAACTCCATATTGACCTCAGATGAATGGAGCAGTTGAAGCTACTAATAAGAACATTAAAAGAATCATTGAGAAGACGGCAATCACTTATAAGGACTGGCATGAGATATTTCCCTTTGCTCTCATGGCCTACAAAATCTTAGTTAGAACCTCTACTTATGCGACATCGTATTAATTGGTGTATGGAACTGAAGCAGTACTACCAACGAAAATAGAAATACCTTCGTTCCTAGTATTGGTAGAAACTCAGCTCGATGAAGCAGAATAGGTGAAGAAGTGGATGAAACATTTGAACCTCCTAGGTGAAAGGAGGCTTGCAACAATATGTCATGGTCGGTGCTACCAACAATGGATGAACTGAGCTTTTAGCAAGAAAGTATGCCCGAGGCACTTTAAAGAAGGAGACTTGGTGTTGAAGAAAATATTTCCAAACGCAAAAGACCTTAGAGGCAATTTTGCTCTAAATTATGAAGGCCATTATGTGGTGAAAAGGGTATTATTAGGAGGTACATTAGTGTTGATAAAGATGGATGGCCTGGAATTAAGGTGACCAGTGAATTCAAATGTAGTCAAGTTGTATTATCAATGAAAACTAGGTTCAATAAAGATTTCAATTTTTCTTGAATAAGTTTGTGGTCAATCTTTCATCATTTACAAGTAAAGTTGATATCTGTGAATGTTTTTGAATTTAGATGGTCATTCACCAATAAACCTTTGAGTACCATGTTTTTCTAGCCTCATAAACTTAAAGACCAGAACCTTACCAAGGAATCTGAATCACTAAATAAATGAAATTGAATGTTCTTAATAATTTAATCTTGTTCCTTTTGAAAAAAAATTTTCTTTCAGAAGTCATGAAGAGTGGAAACTGAAATTTGGTGTCAAACAAAGTAAATTCAAGGCATAAGCATGGTCCAGTTATAAGACTTAAAAGTTTAGGAGATTTCAAAAAAGAAAAAAGGAAAAGAAGAAAAGAGTAAAAAAGACAGAAGAAGCAATCACAGTCCTGGTGTAATTTTGCTAATTGAATGAGTGAATATCGGGATTCAATTTAAGCATGCCAATCAGTTGCTATCTAAGAAATTCTTCAGTCCTAGAAAAAATAGTCTTAAAAGTCTTTGGAAGGAGATATTTAGAAGAATTAAGTTAGCTTTAGAAACTAAGTTGAATCTCGAAGAGATCTATCCTCTTCAAATAAACCAAAACCAATCTTAAAGAGATATGTCCTCTTCGAGTTAACCAAAACCAATTTCGAAGAGATTTATGAGATTTATCCACTTTGAATTAGCCAAAATTAATCTCGAAGAGATCTATCCTCTTCAGATTAACTAAAACCAATCTTGAAGAGATCTATCCTTTTTGGATTAGTCAAAATCAATCTCGAAGAAATCTATCCTTTTTGGATTAACCAAAACCAATCTCAAAGAGATCTATTCTCTTCGGATTAGCTAAAATCAATCTCGATAAGATATATCCTCTTCGGATTAACTAAATCAAATTTTGAAGAGATCTATTCTCTTCGAATTAGCTAAAATCACCAAATTGAATTTTGAAGAGATTTATCCTCTTTGGGTTAACTAAAACTTATTTTGAAGAGATCTATCCTCTTTAGATCAACCAAATTGAATTTTAAAGAGATCTATTCTCTTTAGATTAGTCATTAAAGTCAAAATGAATCTCGAAGAGATCTATCCTCTTTAGGTCATTCACTAACTAAAGCAAAATGAATCTCGAAGAGATCTATCCTCTTCGAGTCACTAAAGTTAAATAAGCTTTTGAAGAGATCTGTCCTCTTTAGATTACAAGTCAAAATTTATCTCGAAGAGATCTATCCTCTTTAGATTAAACCAAAACAAATTTTGAAGAGATCTATCCTCTTCAGATTATCCAAGTTGAGTCTAGCAAAAAAGGGTATGTCTTTTGTCTTTATAGTGAAGCTCTAATCGAACTTTACTATAAAGAGGGGCAGCTGTACACATTTCATTTTTGCCAATTATTTTATTTTATTTTTTATTAATTGAGCCAGGTTAATAAATAAACAGAAAAAATAGAAAAATAAAAATAAAAAATAAAAAACGAAAATTAAAAGAAATAAAAAAAGAAGATTAAGTCAAGTCATAGCAAGTTGAGTCATGAGTTGAGTCATGTCAAGTTGAATTAAGTGAGGTTATTAAATTAGGTGACGAGATGGGTTTAATTAATTAATTTTAGGCCATATCAATATAGAATAAAAATTCATCTAATTTAAGGGTTCAAATCAAGATTTATTGAGTTATCAAGCTATATTTAATTAAGATCGGATTAAGCCTAAAATAAATAGGGTTTGTAGAAGCTAGGGTAAATCTTGGAAGAATCACAATTGTATCTTCCATATCTTTAATATGAAAGATTCGATTTTGAGCTTCTAAATAGCACATTGATGGGGGATTTAAAGTGGTTTTTTTAATCACACTCCTTTACAAACACCTAAATTACCATACGTAACCACCACACACGTTACTTAAAACACCTACATGTGCTACCTAAACCACCACTCGCTCTGCTAGCATCACCGGAGCCATTGCCTAGCACTACCCACACGTGGCGCCCAACACCACTCAAACCACCACTACTGCTACCCAATCTAATGGACACCACTGCACCAACCATTGCAACACCATGTGCCATTACCCAGCCTACTGCCGCGTCACGCGTAGTATGGCCTAATGTCAACTACAACATTACCTAGTGTTAACCACAGCATCGCCCAATGTCAACCAGAGCACTGCCTAGTGTTGCCTACAGTGTTTCCCATCATTGGCCAACCATTACCTAGTGTCGCCTACTGCACCGCCTAGTGTCGCCCAAGCCATCGCCTATTACCGCTTAGGCTATCATCCAATCACCACCCAATCTATTGCCCAAAATCGCCCGTACTCTCGCCTATTCATTACCTAGTCCATCGCCTAGTGTCACTTGTGCTTTCGCCTAATGTCGCCTGTGCTTTCATTTAGTATCGCCCATGCTTTTGCCCAGTATCACTTGTGCATGCCCAGTATCACCTGCACTCACCCAGATCTACACCCATGCTCACCTAACGTACACCAATGCTCACCCAATGTACACTAACTCTCGCTTAGCCATCTCCTAGCCTCGCACACATGCTTGCCTAACACCAACGTGATTCGACCTAAGTAAATTTTTAGTAATATTTTTATTATTTTATATTATTTCATTAATTTTTGTTAAAATTTTTAGTTATTTTTTTTCCCTTATTAATTTATTTCTTTTGTTTAAGTGCATGTTTTTTCTTGGTCATTATTTATTTTGTTGCAATTTTTTAGTTAAATTAAGTTTGTTTTTAAATCATGTTTTTTAATAATATAAAATATTTTTAACATATAGTGGTTTTAAAAAATAAAAAAAAACTTAAATTGAGTTTTTTTTTTTCAAAATGATTTAGTTAGTTATAGTTTTTTTTTATTTGGAAAAATTAGATTTCTTAGGATTTTTAAAATAATAAATTGATAAAAAACATAAATTTAGCTTAGTTTTCGAAATAAAAATAACTCACATACTAAAAATTTTATGAAAAAGAATTACGGTTGGTTTAATTCCGACTAACAGGTAAGTACATACTTTTAGGGCAATGATATAAAAAATAAAAAAAAAATTCCCTTTTTTCTTTAAGAAATTCGTAATAAAAAAAATAATAAAAGAATCATTTTTAATTACATTTTGTGAACTTAGGTATATTTTTAATATTTTTAGAAAAATTAGAAAAATAACCCCCATAAAGTTTTTTTTTTTTTAATTTTTCACATAGTAACTTAGTCTTAATTGGTTAGCCCCTAAACTTAATATTTTGGTTTTATTTTTCTAAAAATTATTTTTTAAAAATATCTATAGATTAATGGTCAAATTAGCATTTTCCCATCGAAAAACCCCAATTTTATTTTTTTACCAATTAAACTGGTTGGTGACTCCAATTTTTAAAATTTCTTTAAAAGTATTTCCTTAGTTTAATGTCGAGTAATTTATATTAAACGGGCTAACTTGATATAAGTTAAATTAAGGAAATCGGAATAGGACTCAACGCTTAATTTTTAATGGATAATAATTTTACTTGAATGAGCATATAGCTATTAATCTATATAACATGATAACAATTTGATTTGCATAATTTATGATGGATTCTATTTTCCCACAATTCTCAATTGATTGTTTAATTTTAGATATTTTATATTTATTTTCTTTTCAATAGTTTTAGGGTCATTATTAGATTAATTAGTTTAATTTTGATTGCTTGAATATTGATAAGAACTAGCATAGGATTAGTAATTTCTTAGTGCTTGAGGGATCAATAACCTTACTTACTCTGTATTACTTGATTTTGACCTAGTATACTTGCTAGAGTATTTGTGATTTATTTTTTATATATAGTTTAAGCGAATCAATAACACTTTATATGCTTCAGGTAGTTATAGCTCATATGCGTTGTCATTAATTCGACATGAGTCCTTGAAGAGACCATCCGACTAGGGGGATAACTTGCTTAATCTCTTCTTTAGGAATCTTTCCTACTAAGGTGAACCTAAACTAGGTTTCTCGGGTTATAGACAAAATTCTTCTATACTCGATCACCTTGTTCTTATTGCTAGGCCACTATCTTAGCTAATTGCTTGGCCATCTTCTTATGTAACCATTGAAACTCCTTGGTACGTTGTAGGTTGAATTAGCTCTCATTAGGATAGGGCTAGTGATCATGTCTAGTAGCATGTTTGGGTTGAGTCCATAAATGGCTTCAAAGGGTAACTTTCCTATTAAGCTGTGGGTAGAGCAATTGTACGCGAACTCAATGATGGGTAGACAAAAATCCCAATCATGCAAATTCTTCCCAACAGTGGCTCGTAGTAAGCTTCCAACTATACCTTTCACTAGCTTAGTTTGGCCATTTGTTTATGGGTAGTAGGAGGTACTGAACATGAGCTTGGTAATAAGCTTCTTCTACAAAGTTTGCTAAAAGTAGCTTATAAATTTTGTATCTCAATCTAAAATGATACTCTTGGGGATTCTATGAAGTCACTCATCTTCTTGTAAAAAAAGGTTAATTACAAATAAAGAATCATTAATTTTATGGAAGGGAATAAAGTCGCTCATTTTGTTGAATTGATCGATGACCACCATAATAGAATCATGTTTCAGAGTTGTTCGGGTTAGCTCAAGGATGAAATCTATACTTAGGTCAATCTACGACCAATTAGGCATTTGTAGAGGTATGTAACCCCCATAGGGCTCCTTCCTTCCCTTCACTCGCTTATACACCTTGCACCATTCTAAAACGTTATGCGCACCCTTCAGCATCTTAGCTAATAAAAGTGCTCCTTCAGTAGTTTAAGCATCCTCTATTCCCCAAAAAGGCTAACTTAGCCACTTGTATGTGCTTCTCATATTAATAGTTTTTGGGTTAAGTTATTCGATACACTTACACACCTAAATTTCATAAAAAATCCTTTGTTCCAATAGAACCCATCCACTAAGCCTCCATAACTACACTTAGCTACAATGGGCCCAAATAAAGGATCTTGCTTGTAATGATTTGGAAGAGTACCAAGCTTAAGTATGTGAGCTTAAAGGGTCATCACAAGTATCTATCGACATGATAAGGCATCAACTATAGTGTTTGAACTTCCTTTCTTGTACTTGATTACATAGCAAAAGATTTTTGGAAACTTTACCAACTTGGCATGGCATCAAGAGAGCTTTTGCTGACCTTTGAGGTGTTTAAGGGACTCATGGTCCATATAGATAATAAACTCCCTAAGTAGCAAATAATGTTGCCAGTTTTGGAGAGCTCAGACAAGAGCATAAAATTCCTCATTATATGTTGAGTAATTTAGAGTGGCACCACTGAGCTTCACATTGAAGTATGGAAGTGGTCGGTAGTCATGCCTAAGTACGACACCAATGGCTACTCTAGATGCATCATACTCCAATTCAAAGACTTTCTCAAAGTTTTGTAAAGCAAGTACTAGGCTAGAAGTCAACTTAGACTTAATCTCATCAAAAATTTTCTGAGCATTCTCTGAACAATTAAATTTAGAGTTCTTTTTGGTTAGCTTGGTGAATAGTGTAGCTATGGAAATGAAGTTCCAAATGAATCTTCAATAAAATGAAGCCAACCCATGAAAACTCCTCACATTTGATGCATTAGTTAGCGTCAGCTACTCAAGAATAGCTCTAACCTTTTCATCATCAATGCAGATGCATTTTTCAAATAAAACATATCTAAGAAACACCACCTCTCTCTAGTAGAATACACATTTCTTCATGTTGGCGAGTAAATGTTTAACTCGGAGGAGTTGAGCTCGACACTTGTAATGTCCTACTATCTAGACTTGCTAGCTTTCATGAAGTTACACTCATTGTAGCTAATAATAAAAATTTTGATGCACTTACTTTACCAAACACCTAATAATAAAAATTTTTGAATATCTTCATATATTCAAACAATAGACTATACAAGATTCTTATATGGGAAATTTTCAAAATATGATCAAAGATCAAAGTCCTTAAAATCTAACTATACTAATTCAAATATTACTTGACGTACCGAATATGTAAGGTCTCTAAAATTTCCTAATTATAAATGCAATATTAAATCTATAAACTCTACTTACTTAGTAATATCATATTATTTAGTTTAGTAATTCTTAGGATAGAACAAAGTACAGTAAATTAACTTGTAAATTATGATATTATGAGTATATCATTTATTAAGAAAAGTGTACTTAGGACTTTGTCTTAGAATGTAAGATCAATGAAAAATTAGTTTTGAATAAGACCAAATGATAATATGAGTCTCTTAAAAGTTAGAAAGAATAGTCATATAAAATTAGATTTTAAAAATAATTTGAAAGGCAATTAATATAAATAATAACATAATGTTTATCGAGTTAAATTTTTATTAGTCTAGAAGTAGAAATTTTAGATTAGATGTATAATATAATATTCTATTATTTTTGAAGTATATTATGGAGCTTTATAAATGACTGATCATGATAAAATTATACCTGAAAAGTCACATAAAATATGATCAACACAAATATATATATATATATATATCACCCCCTTAATTAAGGTGATGAAGGCTACTTATAGATTATGGCTACTAAATCATATGGGGGGAGAGGTAGCAAATAGACACATAATTAGAGAGAGAGAGAGAGAGAGAGAGAATAAAAGGAAAGAAAGATAAAAAAAAGGTATGTAAGTTTTAATTTTGTTATTTTGTTAAATTTTTGTAATTTATAAATTATTATCATTTCTTACCGACTTCATCTACATATATGCATGTTTATAATGTATGTATCAGTATATATATGTATATGTGTATGTATACGTGTATGTATACATATTATTTTAGAACAACTATTCATATATGTGTGTACATAACTTTTATTCGTTACTTAATGGTATGGTGTATGTAAAATATTTAGGGATGTCACATCAAACATGGAAAGATGAGTTTATTATTAATTATATAAAAAATTCTTAAAAAAAAAAGAGATTTGTTCTCATATTTTCATAACATTGTGGAAAATATCATTCTATGGCATTTTCTTCCAAACTTAAACATGACTTCGTAAATATAATCTATGATTTGTTACAAACATATAATGGTATGTTTTACGTAATACTTGTCTAGCTACACCAAAATATATATATATATATATATATGTATGTATTATTGAAGAGATAATTCCTATACCATAAACTACATATATATATATATATATATATATGTACATATAAAATACGTAAAACATTAGATGTCATCATATACAGGTACTTGTGTTAGTTTGATAAATAGGTATATTGACATCATAACTTTTACAACTAGCATTCTATGCTACCTTATGTACCTCATATTTATTTTAAATAGCTTATATGTAGCTACAAGATTATATCTATTTTATTACTTACACCAATGTGGAACATATTACTATGTATGTGTATGTATATATATATATATACACTTATCATTAAGCAAAATAAAATCATATATATTATATATCTATGAATATATATATATGCCATTGACTCTTATCTAAATTCCCTATATATATTTACTATGTATTAATAATTTATGTATTGGAATCATAAATATACCTTAATAATATATTCACAAGCATTCACTTAGCTAATTAGTATTCAAGTAGCTATACAAATAAAATATGTCTATCATAGATACAAATGAACAATATACACATTATATGTATATACATATATATATATATATATGTATAGATATTCCTTCATAAGTGTATATGTTAGGTATATTACCTTAATGTTCGACGATAATGGGAATTCAATAGACTATAATAAATAAGATTTATTAATACTCAATATCTTTAGTGAGTAGCTAAAAAGACATAATCATAAGTTACAATGAATTACATTGAATAATATTTTAGTAAGTTTTACAAATCTTGAAGTTTTGTTATGCTATATAGGGGAATTCAAGCTTAAAAAATAGTGCCATGGTCAACTTGGAGCACTAAGACTAAAACTAGTGCCAAGTAAGTGGGATCAGTGTTTCACTGCACTTCAAAGTGTTATTTCAAAATACTTAGAGACTTTGGTATTTACTTGCCCGTGATTGTATTTAGTTGTTTGTATGTGTGTGGCACAAGTGTTTGAATCTGATTTGTTGTGGTGGGAGTTGAAATCCATGTTATGTTTACTTTATGAATATTGCCCTCTTTGGCCTGTTTGAGCTTGTTTGATCACCCTAAACACATGCTAACTTGAACTTGGTGTAATGTCTAATTTGACATGCATTGTAATCCATTAGGGGTAATGGCTAGGATTCTTAAGCCAAATATAGACCCTTTTGATAAGGATAGTTCAAATGGACTTTTCCTTACCTTAGTTGGACTAAATGATAGGAGAGAAGATTGTGGCAAGGTTATGGGGCCATGGTTTGAGGGTCATCTTAGGCGAAGGGTGTTCTCTGTTGTACAAGCCTTGGTTTGGTTTTGATATACAAGTGTACGACATCAAACTTCTTAACCCGAATTAGAGTAAGCATAATTTCTTTTTTCTTATGATGGATTGGATAATATCGTACGATGACATTTGCTTGTATATACATTGCAACTAACTAATTTAGTTGAAACCTCACTTGTGATGCGTTGAATGCATACTTTTGTCTCATTCCCACTTACTAAGTGGGTTATTGCTTATTCCCCTATAGTCTATTTGCAGTTCCATTCTAGAATTATAAGTATTGCACTTAAAACTAGAACTTTACCAAATGGGGTTGAAGATTAAGGATCAAGAAGAATCTGGCTAAATTTTGTTCTTATTATTGACTTTTTCCTACTTGTTAAGAAAATTACCTGAGTTTTCTCAAGTGCTTAGTTGGTTTTGAATCTTTTGATCTATATACCAAATAACATGTACCTATGGGTTTTACGAGTATTCTTTTGAAAAGTTAAACTACAAGTTTGCTTTATCAATTATTTCCAAAAATTATTCCATAAGTTTATATCAAGCAGGTATTAAACTAGATGCTTTAAAGTAGTAGAGTTAAGTATGATTGGTGTGAACTAAGTATAAGATAGCATTTGTAAGGTCAGTTTTTATCTTAGGATGGCACAAACAACAAGACTATTACGACTTCACCTTTTTGAGGTGTAACAACACTATACAATAAGATATTGTCAAATAAACCACAACACACTTACTTATTAAGGATCTCAAAACATGATTCATAAGTTGTATAAAGGTGATCGTTGCATTGATAAGTACAAAAGGCATTACTAACCACTTAAAGAGACTATCCTTCACTTTGAAAATTATCTTCTACTTCTCTCCTCACCTTATTTGGATTTAGAGGTAGCCACTTTTCATATCCTCCATTAAAAGGATCTACACACCATATAATTCATCTAGCATGTCATCTAATCGAGATATTAGATACCTGTACTTGATAATGATTTGTATGATAGCTTAGTTGTCAATGTACATCGATTATAAGCCATCCTTCTATGGTATAAGTATAGTTGGCACAACACAAGGGCTTATAATTTCTCTAACATAACCCCAATCAATTAGCTCATTTACTTGTTTTTTGAGCTCAGCTGCTTACTCTAGATTAAGCCTATAGGTAGGTCTTTTAGGTAGAGATGCTCTATATTCGAGATTAATGCAATGCTTGATGCTTTTGATAGGGGCTAATCATTTTAGTAGCTCATCAAGAAACAAGTCAGCATAGTCTTGGAGTAAAGCTTGCACTTCGGTTGGTAATGCTCTAACCTCTTTCATCTTAAGTAGTTTTTTGATCAATAGAAAGATAAACTCCTTAGACTTAATGGCCTTAGAGAATCGAGCTTAAGAAATCACTAGCGACTTCTTTTATAAGGACTTAAATATCTTAGCTTAGGGTTCTTGAACATTTTTAAGGCTCATTAGGGTCAATACCACTTTCTTGCCTTCCTTCTCGAACATGTATGTGTTTTGATATCCATCGTGGAGTACTCTCGAGTCAAATAGCCATGGTCAACTAAGCAGTGTGTGTGAGGTACACATAGGCAAGATGTTGTACGGTACCTCCTTGTATCTATCACCAATAGAGATCGACACTTTGACTTGCTTTTGATGTGCTTGATTTTTTTCCAATTTTTATAAATTAGTTTTCTTGAAACCAATCAGTATTAAATCTTACCCATTTAATACTGACTCTCCATTAGGATTTAAAGTAAACCAACTCTTTTAACTTTGAAAAAGTTTTTGGAGTTGTCACTTAACTGAAGTCGAGAAAAAGAGTTAAGATATAATTAATTGGGTGGATTAATTATAACATAGCTACTGATTTTTTGAGAAAACCAATTTTTTTGTTAAAGTTTTTTTGAAAACCAAAGATTTGGATCTGGAGGCTAATTTTGAAAACCCTAATGGGTACCACTTTTAATCGCTCCGAATTTAAATTTACTTTTTAATATACACTTATAATGAAATCTATCTACATGAGACTTAATTTAATTCTAAAGAGGAAAAAGTGATCGATCATTTATAAAACAAAGAAAAAGAAAAAAACTTCATCTTTTAAGTCACCTCATGTATGCGAGTGCCTATGTACCCACTATTCGAGAACAGACTTCCTTAGTTCGTTTTTAATGAAAACTTTAGTGGCTTGAGTTGATTTTAATTTTGAAAAAAGGTCGGGTTTACATTTTTACCCTTTTCAAGTTTATTTATGAAAAATTTTCTAAGGGTCTTAATTAGGGTTTTATTTTTAGAAATTCTAAAATAGTCTTAATTTGGAAATGGTCTATTTATTTTATTTATTTTTGGAAAACCTAATTTTTCTATGTGTAAAAAAAAAATTTTATTCACTAACCTATTTATTTATTTATTTTTATTTTTATTTTTATTATTATTATCTTATTTATTTATTATTTTATTTTATCTATTATGCTTTAAATAAAAAGAATAAAAATAAAATATCCTTTTCTTTCTTTTTTGTTTCTTTTTTTTTATTTTCATTTACATTTATAATGAAATAATTAAGGATAAATAAATAAAAAGTAAAAAAATAGATAAAAGAAATAACTAAAGCTGGATCGAAGGATGGATTAGGTGTGTAGGTTAAGGCATAGGTTGGAGCTAGGCGCAGAGTTGGATTAAGTCGAGTTAGATTCAATCGAATTCAGGTCAAATGACCCAATTATGTTGAAGAAGTTGTGGCTTTGGCAAGGGGTGATCTAAGACTATTTGGGGGGAATTTTTTGTGGGTGATAACGAATTTGTGTGTAGTTTATTAGGCTTGGGGGGTTTGGGATCACTACTGCAATGTTTAGGTGGTGTTTGGGTATGGCGATTGGCGATGGTTGATGTGGTGCTCGGATGGTGCTTGCTGGGGTTGAATGGATGGTTAGGGTTAGGGTTTTGAATCACCACAAAGTTAGTCGTGGTGGTGGCTTTGGGTGAGGAAGCTTAAAGAGAGATTCTAGAGAAGGGAAAATCTTGATTGTGAAGAGAAAGAGAGAGTGATTGAAGAAGTGAGAAAGGGTGTTCGTAAGTGATTTTGCTGCTTGTGTCTATCTAAATGAAGTTCTAAAGCCCCTTTTTATACTTAAAATCAACATAGTAGGCAAGGAAAGTTAAAATCAGATTGAATGAGAATTTTTAGAAATTCAGTTTTTTTTTTTCTTCCAATTTTACAACATCAATTTGAATGCTCAAATGCATGAATTTGTATGTGTTCTTAGGTTTTATTCGAAGTATGCCATGCGTAGAACATGGCTAGACTAAAAAAGTGTGCTCATATGTGGAATTTATGTAAAAAATGGATCCAAATTGACGAGTATAGGCTGTTTTCATGCCAAGAAAGTTAGGGAAAAAGAGGGAAAGGGGGAGAAAGAGAAAGGAAAGGGAGAGAAAGGGGTTGATGTGGCATTGACATAGCACTACATCAACCTATGTAATCTAATCCTAAGATCCTATATGTCCCACAATGATACTTAGCAACTGATGTGGCATAAGGGCACTGATGTAGCATGCTAGGTGTTATACTACGTAGTGCTACATCAACTTTGTCCAATTCGAGGGCGCTACGTATCTGGATACGTGGTACAGTAAAACCCGGACACATGGTAGTGTAGTGTGTGTTGAGGAAAAAAGAGAAAGCTAGTTTTTGCCTTTAACAAGATTTAAACCCCTAACCTCAAGCTTAAACCTAATACTTTATTTATACACTTATTCGTTAGGCTATTGGCATGTACCTTAAATTGCACATATGGACAATGTCAACCTAGGCTACATTCAAATCTAAGTTTAAACCCAATTACCTTCTCTTTATTTTATCTAAATTAAAAGTTATGTTCTACTAAATTATCTAAAAGATTTATTATTTTCTAAATTTCCTAAATCTTCTATTTTTCTATTTTTTATATTTTTGTGATTTTTTCCTAAATTTATTGATTTTTTTTCTTTCTTTTTTATTTTTCTAAATTTTTTATATTTTGGGTTTTTTTTCTTATTTTTCTATTTTTTTTTTATTTTTCCTATTTTATGACCCTTTAACCTATTCTAAAAATTTTGAAAAATAAATGGGGAAAAAACGGATTGTCTATAGCTTAGTAATTGAAAGTCTATTCTTCTCATTAAGCTAATTTATCTTGTAAGGTATGGGGAGAGAACGGGTAGACAACTTCAAAGCTTTCACTACTCCTTATGCTATCACATTGGTATAACTTCCTTTGTCAATAATGAGGGCATAAAGGTTGCCATTTATGTAGCCATTCATATGGAAAAGATTCTCTCCCTATTCATTCTTGTTAGTAGCAATAGCATTGAGGGATCTACAGACAACCAAACAATATTCCCTAAGTTCAGGTCAGGTTAAGTTGTTATAATCCTCTTAAAACTCATCAATAGATGTCTAACATCTACCTCCTCCTCTCTTTCACTCACACTCTTTACCTCAATTTGTAAGGTCTCACCCTTGATGGATATCATACATTTGTTCAAACATTGACTAGTAACATGTCTAAAGTTGAGACACTTGAAACACTTAATTTCTTTAGTCTTTTGTCCTAAGCTCTAACCTTAGTCCTTCTTGACCTTAGGCTCCTTAGCCTTAGCCTTACCTTGGTCTTCATCAGGTTTTATCGGAGCTTGACCTTGGCGATCAACCTTAGAACTATATTGGGCCTGGTCATATTTAGGTTGGCTTGACATGTTAGGTTTGCTCAAGATATCAAGTGGGCTGCTTAGAGCATGACTAAACTGACTTCACCTCTGCCTTTTAACTTTCTAAGAGACTCATATAGTTTCATCTAGATTTTCAAGCCCTTGCACCTCTATTATATTTTTTATCTTAGGTCGCGAACCAGAAATGAACTTTATGATAGTTCATGCTTTGGGTTTGTCAACATCACATCAGATCATCACTAACTGGAATTCTCGAACATACTAATCTATAGGTCGGTTACCCTGCTTGAGCTCTTGAAGGCATTGAAAAGTATCATACTTGTAGTGTTTGGAATCAAACTTGTTCCTCATAACTCACTTTATTTCATGCTAGGTTCTTATCTCACTTTAGGCTCATTGACACACGGTTTGCACCTTCTTCCATTACATCATAGTATACCTAGAAAACTCTAATACAGCTACACGGATACACACTACATCTTCATAGTCATAGAAATCAAATATCTTTTCTACCTTTTCTTCCCAATCTATGTAGTCATTAATGTGCTCGGTCCTTCGGGGGGCTTGAACCTCACATTCATCATATTTATGGAACTACTCATCCTTGCCTTTACCATCTTCTACATCCTTAACTTCTCTTAACTCAAGTCTTCATCATGCACGTCCTTTAGCTTAGATAGGTTACACTTGTAGTGCATTCATAGCACTGGGAGCTTGAATTTCCACACCTTATCATTTCAGCCGATTTTATACCCCTAGTTCTCATTCGACATTTCTTTCTTAAGGTTAAGCTTCAACTAATCTTTACATGGTCATAGCTAAGTTGGTTACAATGGTAGTGAGGTTTTGTATACGTTTGTTTGTGGTTCAAGGGGTCTGCTGTTCAATATGACCATGACCAAGAACATTACTCTCAACATTACCTATCTCTCCTTATACACTAAGGTTCAACATTCTCACAACAAAACTTCAACAAGTTCACAACTTAATAGAAGATTCCACACAACACTTGTTAGAAACTGTAGCATACAACAACTTCAATAACTTGCTTTATTTCAAAATAGAGTATAATAGAGAATGAGAACTAATTTAGGAAACAGCCATTACAACACTTAACTTTTGGTCGTAACCTTAAGCTTTAACACTAGAGTATATGATGTGCCTAAGAGCTAAGTTATCACTACGTATTATCATAGAGTTAAATAGTAGATCTTTTAAGATATTAAAGAAAGTAAGAATGGTTGACAAAATGAAGATAGTAGCTTCATGAAGCTACTCTTTGGATGTCACTTACCAAGGAACACTACATGGCTTAGTCTTTACTTGATATTACTCATAAGTAAGGAGCTAAGGTCCATTCACCATTAACTTTGAGCTATTAACAAGATTAGATAAGAGTGTAAAGGATATACTTGGAGAAGGTATCTTGCAAAAACCAAAGTGAATATTCATTAGCAATAAGGATGATGATTTTAGTTAAAATGAATAAGCGTTATTTACGGTAATCCCCTAGGATTACAAACATGCATGTGAAATGACATAAAGGGTAATATGAAATAAAGAAATTTTTGTACAATGCAAAAAGGGTAAATGGGACAAATAAGATAAAGGGAATATAATACAATATAAAAAATGAGAATGACAAGTGGCATGGTGTTATTGCAGCCATACTAAAGATGGTAGGGTACTATAGTCCTACTGTTGAGTTATTATGATGAGTGTTGTTGAGGTGCTCGAACGAGGCAGTAATTCAACAAAGTGGGGTATGATCGAAGGGCATAAGAGAGCTTAAAGGTTAGTGTTAGGGAGTTTGGCCTTAGCACTAGGTAAGTAAGCATCTAGCTTCCTAGCACTTGATAGGTAGTCATTAAGAAGCTTGGCATCTAAGCAAGGGAATGAGTAAAGCAAATTGTATCCGAGCTGGGCATTTAGGGAATTCAACAATGTGCCTTCTTTATATTAGAGTTCATTGTGATCAAATTAGGAAGATTAAATTCTTTAGGCGAGGCCTTGCAAAGCTCTAAGGTGAGTAGTTCAAAGGCAGTAGTCCATCACTTGTCATTTCCTTTAACTCCTCTACGTCATTGATTCCGAATTGGGTACATAAGTTTATCCAACACTTATTCCTTTTGTATCTAGCTCTTTACCTCCGTGAAATAGGTTTGGCATCTAATGGGGTAGCTACAATAAGTTAGGCATCATACCTTGTAGCTTTGGTAAGTCTCATATTGGTATTTACCACATAAACATATTCATTTCGGCCACCATGTTGACTAAGTCATCAATCTTCTCATCGGTAGTTCTAGGGTTTGGTTGCCTTGCCTATCTCAACCATTGGCATCACTCTTAGCATCCATAATACCACCGTGAACACTTGGATTCAACATTTTCTAGTTGCTCAACCTTTACAACTTCCTTCTCTTAAGCTACATGCACATAGCAACTTAATACAACCCTAAATACTTCCACAACTCCACCAATGCTTTCAAAATGACTTAACTTCCCTTGTTACTTAAGTGTAACATTAACAACAACAACAATTACATAGTTACCAACTCCAAGAAAAATCTTAATCAAGTTAATATACAACACAACTTCAAACACCATTACAACAACCTAAAACACCAACAACATTACTTCAATCTTCATTGTAGCTACTCAAATCATTGGACAATACGATCAAACTCATTCAAAGCTCTCTTGGCCAAAACCTTAGGATTTAATACCCAAATAATGATGATGTGCCTTATAGCTCAATTAATTACTAGGGCTTATTAAATGTTTGATGGGCCATTCTCAAAGTGAAGAAAAAATAGAGTAGAAATAGCAAACTTGAGAGCTAATCCTTAGATATTACTCGCTAGGAACCACTTACAAACTTACTAGAGAATTAGATAAGAGTGAAGGAACTCTTGAAGCTAAGCAAAGCTTGCAAGAAAACCTAAAAAAGTTGTAAATATTCAATATTTAAGAAGACAAGATGATGTTGGCATTACATGGAGCCCTTTTATACGTACTAATTAAGGCAACTTTCCTAAAAGAGAAAATGTCTAAAAGGATACAATCTAATAGAAAATGTTACATGTACAATTCAAGTGAAAGGGGAATAATGAGGAAAGAATCTTCATTAGCTGCAATGAACTAACAACCCATTTGATCATGTGTCTCATTGGTGTTAGCAATGCATATAATAGAAGGGACAACTTGTACAGTAATAGAAATTTCTAAAATTAGGAGTGTGCTCTTTAAAGAGATCAAAATCCATCTTAGGGCCCAAATGTCTAGCACTTTCTAAGTTTATGTAAATTTAGGTTGGGTAAATCGAGCTATTTAGGCTCTTTAGGTAGGTCGAAGGGCTTGGAAGGATTAAATCTATTTAGTTGATTGGAATCATGTTTCTGATTGTACTCAATGGTCAAAGTGAGAGTGAAACAAGTCAACTGGTGGTATCGCTTGTTCCCATGGACTAATTCTAGCTCATCCTCTATAGGGTGTTTACCTAACAGCCATGCCACCATGTTTTGTAAGCCTCGAAGTCCATCTCCAATAAGGGGTTTAGAGTTTGGCTAGTATGGTATGTAGGTTGGTGAGTAGGGTAAAGAGTTCAAATTCCCATCATAGAGTGCATGAATTATGGCTGTTCATAAAACAAAATTAAACTTAGTAGAACCAAAAAGGCACTAAACTATAACTTACGGGTTTTAAGACTTGAGAAGTACAATAAAGAGGTAGCTTTAGATTTAAGGTTCCATCTTATGTACTTAAGTCATTTCTTTTCTATTTAGTAAAATATTTCTTAGCTAAAAGAATGTATCGTAACTATTTATTTTTCAATTATTAATGTTATTGAATAATTTTTACAAGGTAGGTATAGGGTACACTGGAATTTGTACCCTTTTATGAGTATAGGATGTGAATACATTGTACATAGATTCTACCTCCGTGGGAATAAGTTCCAAGAAATTGCTACCTAAAGTTTATCATGTGATATTCAATACCTATCTAAACTTACCCAGTTGAGTCGAATAAGGAAAGGGTGGTTGTTCCATACAATAAAGTTATCCCCTTACTTGTATTTGTTAATATTCTTGTTAGAAATTAATGGTTTATAGGTTATATTAAGTCACTTATATTATAGTTTTGCAATTTTGTTTCCGTTTAATGAATAAGCTAACTTAAGTTTAGATTCTATTTATGAATCCATTCTTTATTTAAATTAGTAAGATTACCTTAGCATATCATAATTAGATCTCATATTTCTTATTGAATTATGTTTTTAGGATTTTAGATACATATAGTTAGAATCAACTTGGACATGGCATAACACAAATATGAATAGGTATTTTGCCTTAGTTTTAACATCTAAAGCCATAAACAAACTCATTTAATAAAGGGGTCACATACATATGTTTAGATTTGACATGGGAACACGTTTAAATTAAGACTTTCAACATTTTGAGTTTAATTAGATACTCTACTATTTTATTACATTTTTAGCTTTTTCTCTAGCTTACAAACAAATACTCTACTATTTTAACAAATACGCATTGTTAGAGGGTTTATAGAATTGGAACATAAAATTAAAATGTAGAAATGAAAGATTTTATAACCTGTGTAAAATAACTATAAAAAAAATTATAAATATGCTTATAGTAATTATAAAAAAAATCAAATGCATGATGCAAATAAAGTGAATAAATAAATTGAGTTCTTTTTCCATAAAAAAAATTTAATCTATAATTTAACATTCACCATAGAAGCACAATAAGTTTTCCTAACTTCAATTACTAGTTTGAAAAAAATATATCTCATTTAAATTGAAGATTGAACTTTTGATATATGCGACCCTTTTTTAATCCAATAAAGGAGGACATTAATAAATATCAAACAAGGATCCAACCAATTGAATAATTTTTTTAAAATTATCTTTTTCCTTTAAATTGCACTTTTAGTGAGGTAGGGGGGTTGGTAAAAAAAGAACAAACTATAAAAGAAATAGCTAATTTGATGGAATATTAGATTGTTTTTATGCCTTTTGTCATTTTTGAAACTAGAGAGTCATAATAGTACCATCGTATAAACCAACCTAAGTTAGAAGCTTATCATTTTAGCCACTAATATAGATATAGCTTACACCAGGCCCTTACTATTCTATAGCTTTGAGTCATCCAATTTAATACTTATTTGCTATCAACTTATGATGTAACTTTCTAAAATAATTTTTGAAAGATATTTTATGGTATAAAAGCTTGAGAAGAAAATAAGTTTTATAAATAATTTAAGGAAAATGTCATAATAAAGATTTATAAAAGTATACAGGTTTATAGAATATAGTACAAGTAATAATAATTGAAAACTAGAGGTCACCTAAAGGGACCTTATTAGTTTTTCTAGAGGTTAGTAAAGTCAATAAATAAAATAGGAATCCAGCTAATTGGTCTCGAATCTCACTCCTTTACCCCACTCTTTACACTTTTAGAACTTGGAGTAATAATAGTATATCTATCAAAAACCTGCAAAACAAGTATAGGGCAATGAGCGACAATTTACTTAGTAAGTGGGACGGAGATAATAGTACATATTTGACACAAAACAACTAGGGCTATTAAGCAAGTTTTCTTAGATGCTATGCATGTATAAGCAAGCGCCATTGTACTATATTATCTTATTCGTCATGAGGTTAGAGAAATTGCGCTTTCACTAATTCGGGTTAAAGAGTTTGACATTGCGCACTTTGTTAATTAGAACCAAACTAGAGCCTATACAATGGAGAAACATGGTCCGCCAGATACTTCACTTTGAACCATGGTCCCTAACCTTACTACTATCTCTTCTCTTGTCACTTAGTTCGACTAAGAGTAGGGAAAAGACAATTTCAGCTATCCTTATTGAAGGGTCCATATTTAGCCTAAGAATCATAGCAATTCTCTTAGTAGGTTGTAATGCATGTTCAATTAGAAGTTAGGTTAAGTTTTAGTTAGATTGCTTTTAGGGTGATTAAGCAATTTCACATAGTTCAATCAACTAACATCATAAAACAACCAATACATAAAATCTAGCACTCTAAATAACAAAACATTATTCAAGCATACATGATGCATATGCATAAGCAACTAACTTACAATCATAATCAAGACATATATTAAGGTCCCCAAGTTTCTTTAGTAATACTTCAAAGTGCAGTGGAGCATTGATCCTACTTACCTAGTAATGTGATGCTCAAGAGTCATGATAGTTGATCTCGTCTACTTTAACTGTTCTCTCTAAAAAAAATACAATTGCTTTAGTTTTACTAAATAAAGTGAATAAGTTTATTTTAATAATTTAAATGTGATTATGACTTATCTTTGATAACTCGTATAAGCTTGGTATTGAGTTCCATCTTGTTATTGAAGTCTCTGTATAAGTTTTTGAAAGCTTGCTTAGTACCAAGTTTTGATCTTAGAACCTTCTGATGAAGTCGCTAAAGTTACTCCAATTATACTCCTTACTTTTATCAACCTTCTAAGCAAGCCTTTAAAGCTATTGTAATACCTCGAGTTTTCTAGCCAATACGATAACCTTAAGATCTAAGCTCCTAAATTTAGGACATTGGATAAAATTATTTGTTTTAGTTTAAACTTTACAATAAAGCTAGAAAAAGTTAGATGAAATATTATAGTAAAGTCAATTTTTTAAATAAGCTATATAAAATGATTAATTTAAGGAAAATATTAATTTATCGATAAAGTCAATAAATATTGAAAATGTGAAATTCGAGATTTTAGATATAGCAAGATATTTGAGATAAGTTATTTAACTTATAAAAATAATAAATGAAGTTGAATTAGATATACTATATGTGTATTTACGTAGATTATGCATTCTATGTATTAAATATGTATATCTATTAATATAAAAATTATCAAATATAGGAAAATGATATAAAATTTGGTGAAAATTATCCACAAATAGGTTGATGAGTCATCAAACCTATGTGGCAACACAATATAAGTTAAAAAACATGAGCAGTCTCAAGATAATTAAGGAAATGACATATGGCTCTTAGTTAATGTGTAGGAAAATAGGAGAATGACATGTGGTATTTGACTTTTTAATATGCAAAAATCTTAAAACCTATAATTAGGACCCCAAACCTCATTTGTATTGTTTTAGAAACCTAGAAACACAAGAACATAATTTTATAAAATTATGAAAATTTAGAAAAAAAAAAAGAAAATAGTGGGAAAATAAGGTGAAATACAGTTTGTAAAGCTACAAGCAACCTAACAAGGAGCCACTTGGGACTTAGACTTATGGTGGAGAGAGAAAGTGGGTTGACATAGGGTGGTGGTCAGATGGTGGTCGGAGCACTATACATTAGTAAGTCAAATTTTAGTATGCGATTTTCATTAATATGCTAAAAATAACAAATCGACTTAAAAAATTATGAAATTTGGCTTCTCTTAGTTATTTACCATGTTCTTTCATGTGGAAATTTTATTTTATTAAAATAACATTGATTTAGTGTACTTGCTTAAGAGCATACTCTGTTCTAACGAATTTTAAATAAATTTTTCAAAATATTAAATAATGTTATCTCAGATTGAAAATTTTTGTATAACACATTTATATAATTTATTAAATTTCATTAATAATAATTTTAGAAAATTTCTATGTTTACTATTTATTATAATTATTTTGGATAAAATTGTTAATTTGTTGTTTTGTTGGATTAATTAGTTTATGATAAAATCAATATATGAGCCTTATATATTCTAACTTCTAGAAGTTTATGATGATGTTTGGAACAATTTCTTTTTATTTTATAATTAAATTCACTCATTTTCCTAATTTTCACTAATTTTAAGTTAAAACGCTATTTTCAGAAATGTAGTTGATAAACTAATTTAGTACAATTGATGGTCAATATCTAAACTATATATTTTTTTTTGAGTTTATAGTATTTTTTTTATAATTAATCAAGCTTGTATACTATTTATTATGTATTTTTTTGGTACAAACCTTTATATTAGCCTAATATATAACATAGTAATTAGTACTGGTGAGATATTTATTGAATTTGTAAAAGACTAATATTTTGATACATAATTGATGCTGATCATATTAGGAAATATGAAATTTTAGGATTTTAATTTAGGATTAGAGTTTATTTGAATCAACGAATTTACGATAACATATGATTAAGTCATTAGTGAGAAAGGATAGTTTTAGAATTGTAGCTTTGTTGATTAGTTTTGATTCTTAAGATATCTTAATAGTACTCAAAATAATGATTGTAACAATATAAAATTTATTAAAATTGGATATGAAACGAATAAGATATGTTTAGAAGAAACTTAGAAACGCGATAGTAAAAGTTATGAGAGGTTGGTTTCGACCCGTACTTGACTTGAAGATTCTGTTTTTATTTTCCTAAGTATGATAAGTAAGGAAGGACTACGTAGCAAAGTTTAGGATTTTGTACTACTGTTAAGCCTAGGTAAGTGGATTTAACCCATGCTTGAAGTAGATGTATTGCCACTCATAGTACTGCGTATTGTTTGATGCTGTGTTTATTGAATATGAATATATCTTGGGTGAACTGATATGTTACTATAATGATTGCTGATGTGGTGATTTTGAATAACTATAACTTTATCATGGTTAAACCGTTATGTTACTATGTTAAGTATTGATGTGATGTTTACAAATGATTGTACTAACTTAGAAAATTGAGTAATTACTAACCCAATCTTTAGGTGTTCACCTAAGTGAACCCTAAGTGAGATGTTAGACTTCCATTAGGAAGAGATCGAAAACTAAACTCAAATAACTAAGTTGAATAAAACTTAAAGACTGGTTGTGTTGAATGATATATTTAGGTGGTTATAGCATAGCATGGCATGACATTGCATAAAAGAGACCTATGGGTCAAAATTTTCAAAATGAGGCTTCTAAGTAATCAAGAAAAATCATGGCTTTATTAACTCAGTTTCTAGAAGCATATAGATTCTCATTGCTCGAACAACTTAACTATTTTGATAGTTTGATTTGGTAGACTACAGTGTATAATCTAATTTGGTAAAACAAAGTTAGGTGTCCTACTCCCAAGCAGCTCCTTGCTACCTTTAGGTTCATAGACATTGTATCCAAATGCTCAGGTATGTCAACTAACTAGATGAGTATATTGAAAAGGTATAGGATATCAATATTGATGCATGCTATGTACATGAGCATGACATGCTACATTACTAGCAATAGATGCCTAATTGGACTAATGTTTATGTGAAGCCGAACCTATTGGTTATAATTGAAATATTTCAGTTGTGATATTGCTCATATTGTATTGTTAGTTATCCACTCTCACTTAGCTTTAGTAGTTGAGGAGATAAAATGTTTTATCCTCAGGTTAGCAGTATTGTAAAGGGACTAACATACAAAGGGATGTATTCTAAGAGCATTAATCAGAGTCAAGCACTTTTGAAGAACCCTTCTTGTGCTTTGATCTTAGTTCGATGAAGGATTTGTACATATTTAAAAAGAAAAAAGGAATGGTTAATGTTTTGATGTAAATATTAGGCTATACTTATAAGTTGTGACTAAATATCTAGTTGAACTCTGATGTAATACCCCCGTTATCACCAAAACAAAGTTTTCTTTTGATGAATGATTATATTGAGTTAGTTTTTAACAAGTATTCTTGTATAATGATGCATTCCATACTATGCTGGGATGTGACAATCTCCTTTAAGTATTCCATACTAATCAAACCTAGGATCATGTCTTGAAGCCATTTCGACCAAATTTTCCTTACCAAATACTTCCCAAACAAGTTTATGATAGGTTATAGTTAAGTCCCTTTTACTATCTAACTTTCTAATCAACTCTCTAAACTAGAGATTAAGTCCCCTCCTTACAGACCAACCCCCTAAAGATATCTTTGAAGTGATTTCATCTAAACCCTTCTAATTTAGCCAACTCTCTAGTTAAGTCTCTAAACATGATACAATCACCTTTCATCTACTAAACAACTTCTTAAAATGAAACTCCAACATATTTAGAGTTAAAGTCATTTAATCCACCAACCTTCTGAACATGTCTTTGAAGTCATCATAACCAAGCTTCTTTTACTAAACATTGTCCTAACCATGACCCTAACATTATTGTATTCAAGATTTTTACACAATTTAACCTTTTGGTTAAGCATCTGTACCAAGATTTGAAGTCACTCCTTTATTAGATCAATCATCAAAAGAACTCTCTATACAGACAAACTTCACTAGTTTGCATATCACAACTCACTCCAACATCATATTATAGGTTACAAACACAGTATAACATGATTATGCAACAAATTCATCATACCTTCAATTACTAGATTACCAAATTCTCAAATCCACATATCTTTGCCTTTATACATATAGTCCATAACTAGTGATTTATGCATATCTCAAATATCTCATTCAATCTAACCATCCCTAGACTACTATCCATAGAGACTTATACCATAATCAATCTCCAAATCTGTTGCATATTACTTTTCACAAGGTTAATTATACAAAATTTCTAAAAAATAGTGTTTGTTATCAATTTAGAGATTAAAAAATTACTAAAAATTATAGAAAATATTTTTGGTTGAAATATTTTCATAGGATCCAAACGTGAAGTATAGGAAAGCTAAAAAAAAAAATTAGTTTTGAAACATCAACAATAGGATTATTTTAAATAATTTTGAAAATTGTTAGGTTTATATGATTTCTAAAGGAGTTCATAAATCTACTTAAAATTTTTACAATCTATTTTTTCTCTAAAAGAACATGTAAAAACATGCCAAAATAATTTTTTCCATGATTTTTGGAATTAATTTGATATTTTTACAAATTTTGTGAAAATCGGGTTAAATTCGAAACCCACTGGAAAGTAGTCATTTAGCCTCTACCTTCCACCAATACTACGTCAGCTCACCTAAGCGCTACTCTCACTACTAGTTGGTGGTGGTGCTTTGTACCTAGGTTACCTTTAGTCCCTCACTCCTTGGATTTGCTTGGTTCACACTATCTTCCTTTAAAGTTTTCAAGAATTTCTCCTTTAAGCTTTCTCCTTTTCCCTTAAATTTTCATCTAATCCTAACACACTCAAGAACAAGCAAAGGATTGTGGAGATTTTTTTCTAAGTTGCTACATGAGAGAATGGTAAATTTTCTCTCTTGTCACCCTTTTTATATCCCTTTTTATTTGCTTATCTAGGTATCTACTTGCCTAAGTTCTATACTCACAATTGTCCTTCATCATTCTATGCTACTTGTACTTATTTCCCATTTTCTTATAGTTTTTAAGAAATCTTCCTATTATTCTTAATAATTTTTAGTTAATTTTGCATTATTTTAAATATTTTATGCATTTTTAGATATATAATTATATATAATAATCACACCCGAGGCATACATACTATTTTTATATATTAAACTATGTCACTTTATAATCTTAGTGTCCAAATAATTTATCTCTAAAGTTTGGTTAATTTCCATTACCTAATTTACACGTTTATTGCAAGTAAATTATAATATAATATAATTTAATAAAATAATCTATTTTTAGCTATAACACTATTATTTTATTATATTTTTATAATCCCAACTCATGGAGTGTGCTCGTTTAACTCTTAGGACTTATTTGTAAAATATCATCTTAATTAGCTAACTTCCATGTATACCTTAAATTATTCACTTAGAAATAGCTATGTGAAGTTACGGGACTCAAATTTTCACCCTCTTTTAGAAAAGTTTTGTCCTCAAAACTTGAATTATCCTTCTTACCTATTTACATCTAAAGACTTCAATATTCATTCATATATCATTAATCAGGATAAAAGGTGTATCATCAACTTGATATCTAAAACAATTATGTCTAAATCTTGTAGTCTCTAAATCTATTTATCAAGTATCTAAATAGGTTTCTCTTTCACTATACAATCTTCTTATAGATCTATTAGCTTTATTGTTAATTAGTTTAGCTTACAGCTATCTCCTTATTGTACTTTCACATACCTTATGTTTTGATTTCTTGATTTCTGGAGGTTTATTTATCCAGTATTTGTATAAATGATTCCTTTAGTATATTATTTTATTGTAGGCCCATTGGTTTAATTCTCATATTGCATTTGAATTTTTCTTGAGTTTACATACTATCACCATGTAGTACACTTCATGATATTTTTCTAAACTCATAGGTAAGGTAAGTCTACATATTACGTTTAACCTTTCCTACGAAATGTCATTAGGTATTTACTTTATATCACTGGTACCCATTGTCAATATATTGTCCATCGACTATAGTATAAGTCTATAGTTACAATAGATCTATCTATTATTACATAGATTGCTTTTATGTTAGTAAGTCTACAGAGTTTTGCTTCATTTCCTGCTCATCTCCTATTTACTCATACCTTTTGAACTAGGTTTTGAAGTAGTATGTTCGCTTGGTTCCTGATTTCAATCACTTTTAAATTTGAATTCTAAGTCTTTTAGATCTACAGTTCTTAAATATAATAGTTTCATACCATTTTCTAATCTTGAATCTAAATAGAATCTCACTTCTAACAATCTTGCAACCCAATTCTTAGCACTCATGCATATCTTATCTTCCATCATTATTCCATGTCTTACTCATTAACTTTTTGAATTTGATTATCTCTTAAGTTGATTAGTTGTCTCTTATCATGAATTCTTAGTTAAGTTTATTGATTTTTTAACTTTATCACATTAGTTAGATGCACCTCAAAATTTCTATTGCCTTCACAACTTAAGGTTTAAGTATTCCTTTAACCAGCACATATCATCACAAAGTAGAGTTTAGCAAATATTAATCCTTTTATACATACTCAAAAGGAGATAAAACTAACTCGACAGATTATTTTACGTTGAAGCTGACACAATTTAGAACTACTAAGATATTGATGAGTTTTATGACTAACACAATATGTTTGAATTAACTCCAAATAAATAATTCATAGAATGAGATGAATGACTTTTAAGAGATTTTGTAAGAGGAATATAGGAATCACAAATTTGCCATGTCCTCTTCTCGTACATTTATATGTACTCAAATTATATTTAAGGATACCATTGTTTTACCATTGTAGTTTAATCCAGTAATATCCATTTCTATTTCTCACTTACTATTGTGATCAACATATAGTGTACAACTTCATTAATTACTTCGTAGCCTATCCTAGCTACACAAAATTTATTACTCCCTTATTTCCATGAATCATTCTAATTCCTTTTTATCATCCTCACACAATTTCTTGTAATAACATTCTTTTATCTTCAACTAGTTTTTATCTCTTTGAACATAGCTCCATTCATCTTTTTCTTGATCTTAATTCCATATGTTTATGAGGATCTTCTACTTATTGTTTCTAGAATATATTGATTATGAGTTGTTCAAGTTTACCAAGTATTCAAAATGTCTTCATCATGTCTCTAATTTAATCCTTATTCAAATTTGTTAAGCTTCCGAGTATATTCTCAACTTGTCTACCTCTAATGTAATTGCTTTTTCCCTCTATTACTTTTAACCATAGCTTATCCATTTTCCATAAACAACTTGATCCAACTCCTAGTCGTATCTTAAGTCTCTATTTTATTCTTACTTTAGGTCCTTAAAATCATGTCAACACCTTACCTTTACAATCCAATACACTCTTAGTCCTCATTTTTGGACACGTTAGGGTATGTAACATCAGATAGTAAGAAACTTTTAGCTTACTTATGCTCTTACCAAGGTAAACTCAAACTTTAACTTTATGTAAAAGGGGTTTATATTTCATATCTGACTATGAATTCCCTATTCACTATCATTTGTCCTACTATTTTTCTCCAAATTATTTTGGAAGTACTCCTTTTAGATTTCTTCTCAAATGTTGACCTATTTATTGATATATCTAAGTCTTGGGATCCTTAAATCCTTTAAAATCCAACTCTTATTTTTGACTCAAATGCTTTATATATCTTCTTTGGTACTTATGAATTTCAAATACTTATAACCTAATTCAATCTAGGCTATTTTGTTTTTGTTTAAAGTATGTTTTTCCTATATCATCTTGAAAATATCAATTCATCTAAACCAATTTGAAATGTTTGATACTTCTTAAGATCAAGCTCCTAAGGCACTATTTGTTGTACTTGAACCCAAGACATTCACATCAACTAATAACTACTGTAGCAACATTCTCAATTGCATGGGTATCTACATTGATTGTCACCTATCCAATTTATGTTCGGTCTATCAACTTAAGAGAGGGCTAAAAATTAATTTTTCAACATATTCCAAAGTATTAGAGTATCTAGTAATAAGTTTTCATCCTCTAATCATTTCCTTAGGTCTCTCACTACTTCATTAACCAAATAACTCACTTCCACAAATGATTGGTTATTTTACATTTGATCATATAGGACTTGCGAATAAGTATACAATTCGATTTCAATTGTCTCATTCGAATGAAGATCTCTTGCTCTACTAATATCATAGAAATTGCACAATGTAGGTTTTGATCATTTTTTTTTTCTAATATTCATATAGTAGTTGTGATAAGTATGTTCTCCTATACAAGTAATATTAATGGAATGCACCTAAGTAGAGGTAAATTCATGTATTCAATTTTGAAACTTAACATAGAACTCAAGTCTCTGTACTACCCTCTGAAATAATCATTCCTATCAATCTAATGTCATATAGTTCATGACAATTAGTTTTTCTTTGAGATTTTAGTATTCACAAATCATCCTTCTTAAACATATCCTATATTTCACCAAATACTGCAAAGTATTCCTCGTAATATCCAAGTCTCTACTTATTAGGAATCAAGTACTAACTAATACCTATAATTATCACACTACATGTATTTATACCTATAATATAATAACATTTGCATTCCTAACATGTCGTAATTTCTTTCTATTGTAGGATAGTAACAAAAGTTCCCTTAGCAATTACTATATTTTAAATTCTACTCACCAGTGATTCCTTTGCTTGAGTCAGTCTTTACAAATACAAATTCCAGTACATTTTAACTTCATTTAGAGCCATATACTCCTTGCCTCTTATATCCTTCAAATTTCTACTTTCCAATACTTAATCGACTTATGCAAGTTCTCATATACTCATCTTAAAGTGCTTTTAACTTCATTTCAGATCATATACCTCAAATCTCAGCTTATGATTTCATAAATACATATTAGAATCTAAACTTACCTTAGAAAAGTGAAGTTCAAAACTTAGCTTGACACTACAGGAGAATTTCATTGACATTAACTTTCATCTAATAAGGATCTACGTAAAAGTTTCCATTCACATGAAAGATCACGTATTCTCTTCTTAAGTACTGTTTTTTAACTACATCCTCAATTAATTAATTATAGAATCATGACCAAGCTAGCAAGAGGATTGAAATAAATCAAAATTTGAACTTTGCTTTACAAATTTATGTCAAGTCTTAATTTCATATTAGAATTAATCCTTTACATAAACAAGAACCATGTAGATAACTTCCACATATATTTAACAAAAGATCACATATTTTCCTTCCAAATTCTCTCCATTTATTACTACAATAACTTATAAAGATAAGATCATATCTATGCTAATAGAAGAGGTTAAACATTCCAGCCGATACAAAGCTCATTAAACAACAAGAGTCTATTTTGAATAGAATAACCACTACATGTTAAAAGTAATCAAGTTCCCAATTCATGATTTTATCATAAAAAAATTAATTACTCAAAGTTATCTCAAAATCTTACTAATTGTTAACCAACAAACTACTATGCTCTTTAGAATTTACTACATTTATCTAATAAAATTCTATTTCTATGCTGATTTACAAGTATATCACTATCCCTAAGTCGAAGTTAGAACTGTTTACTACCTATTTCAGGATCCAAAAAATTATATTTTGCTACACTTCTCTATTATCCTCAATATTTTAATTAAGTTTCATTTTATAATTTCACTCTTTAGTTCTCAAACAATCTACTATTTTAAGTCTTTAGAAATAATTTTCTACCTAAGGTTCTCCTTTTTCCTCTACTCTACACTTTTAAATATTTATATCTAACTTTTCCATCCTTTAGTTTTCAACTCATGTCATTACAACATTTAAGTCATTTTCAAAAGCTTCTTCAAAACCTTCATTTAACTTCTAATAAGTTGCCTTTACATTTTTAGAGTACTATAGAGGTTTTTTCTTAAAATTTAATTAGGAACTTAGATTTATGAAAGTGGGTTTTCTTTGCTAATGTTCTCTAAATGGAAGATTATAAAACCATACAATGATATAACGAGGAAATCTCTAAAAATGTGGATTATTTTATTATAAAACAATTATAATTTCCACAATAATTTATTCTCGACTCTTTAATGGTTGTAAATTGCTTCATCAACACTAATGTAATCTAGTCTCTCTACTCGACAAGTATTCTTTCTCCAAGTAACAATGGTAGTATAAATCTCCCATTATTTTCTAGTACTTCCAATTATCTAACGTCTATAAAATGATTCTCAATACAAATACGCATATCATATAATTTCACTAGAAACATAAAACAATATTTGATTAGTCCATCTCAAAACAATTCTAATAATTAAACCTCACAATCCCTAAGCTCCTCACCATCTATTATCGTCTTCAAGCATAAATAAGTTAATGATTTAGAATTCGACAGTAAGTATAAAATAAGTTAGATTGGTATTACCTATTTCTTATTATTGCTTTACATTTATATGATCTTATACATATATATAACTTACATATAAACTTATAAGTCTAAATCTTTTATATCCCCTTTACTTTCCTCTACTCTTAACATTCCTAAAGTGTTCTAATTCATTTTAGTTATGGCATCATAAAGTTAGTTTAGAAGAGTCATGCTTTAAGGGACTGGTTGAGAACTAAGCTTTAATACCACTTTAAACTCTCATGCTCCAAACTAAGGAGTTGTAAATGCTCAATCTTGTAAACCAACATAAGCTAGAAACCAACCACTTTAGCCGCTAACTTAGGTATAGCTTACACTAGGCCTTTATTACTCTACATCTTTAAATCATCCAATTTAACATCCATTTGGTATCATCTTGTGGTGAAACTTTCTAAAATAACTTTTAAAAAAGATTAGGTAGAATAAAAGCTTGAGAAGAAAACAAGTTTTATAAATAACTTAAAAAAAAATGACATAGTAAGGATTTATAAAAGTTTACAAGTATACAAAACATAATATATGTAACAATAATTGAAAACTAGAGGTCACCTAATGAAACTCTATTAGTTTTCTTAGAGGTTAGTAAAGTCAATAAACAAAATAAGAATCCAACTAATTGGTCTTGAATCTCACTCCCTGACTCTATTCTCTACACTTCTAGAACTTGGAGTAATACTAACGTATCTACTAGGAACTTGCAATGCAACTATAGAGGATTAAGTGACAACTTGCTCAATAAGTAGGATAGAGACAATAGTGCATATCTGGCACAAACCAACTTAGGTTATCAAGAAAGTTTGGTTAGATGTTATGCATGTATGAGCAAGTACCATTACACGATGTTATTTGGTCTATCGTAAGATTAGAGAAATTATGCTCGCTCTAATCCAAGTTGAGAATTTTGATGATGCGCAATTTGTGAATTAGAACCTAATTGAGGCTTATGCAATGGAGAAATACACGCTCCACACGAGACTTTACTTCGAGCTATGGTCCTTGATACGGGTAATGATGTAGGTGAACACACGTTAACCTATATGGCATGACCCAATGAGGTGGTCTGGACTACAAGATGGTCCGAAGGATAAATGATAGTCGAAGGTTAAGCAGGGGTTCCTATGTACCAACGATAGATATGATACACTAACGCTTCATACGAGCTTAGGTTACACTTGATATGATGCACAAGTATGGCCAGAGGTCATTAGTCGCTAGTCCACACTCAATGGGCTAGATAAGAGTAACTTATGAATAAGTAGAAGATCACTTAGCTCTAGAGTGTGTATCTACAAGTTCAATGTATTCTCTGTCTTGTTGTTGCGGCCATTACAATATACAAGTATTTATATAACCCAATTAAGGTAATTCCTAGGTTGAAGTAAATTACAAAAAGGATTCCTACTAGTAAAGGAAAAAGGAATAATTTATAGTGTTAACATCGTAATCATACAAAAAGAATATCTAGTAGTCGAAAAAGACAGTACGAATCTTAGAAAAAGGACAACATACGTATCAATGCTCATTCTATGGTCCCATTGACACTGCTAGTTGAGTAGGGGTGGATCCTGATTAAGTCGATTCGGTGTTAGCAATTTGGCAGCTTAAACAGTTGGGATTGGATAGGGAATGGTTCATGGATGACTCATCTTCGTGTTAGTCTTGGGTAGTTGGCTCCTGGTAGCTGTTAGATTGGCTTTGGCATGGATTAGGTTGGCAGTACCCTAATTTAATGCTTAGATTGGTGTTTGGCAAAGAGGTTAGCTCAATACATTACGTTGGTTGGTTACCTCGACAACTTCTTGGGTGGTGTAGAGAGCGAAGTAACTTAGCAGGATAGATTGGGGGATGTACTGCTCCTCGATACTTAATTTACCTCAAAAACATCAGCGAATCATTTGAGCAAGCCAACGAGCTTAGGAGTGCATGACGGTCCGTGATCCCTATCAGTTCCCAACCTTATCGTGACCTTCTCTCTCATTACTTAGTTCAACTAATGGTGGGAAAAGGACTATTTTAGTTATCCTCATTGAAGGTTCCATGTTTAACCTTAGAATCCTAGTCATTCCGTTAGTAAGTTGTGATGCATGTTTAGTTAGAAGTTAGGCCAAGATTTAGTTAGATTGCTTTTGGGGTGATGAAGTAATTTCATACAGTTCAATAAACCAACATCATATAGCAACCAATACATAAAATTCAACACTCTAAATAGCAAGACATTATTCGAGCTCACACGTTACATACACATAGGCAACTAAGTTACAATCACAACCAAGATATATGCCAAGGCCCCTAAGTATCCTTAATAATACTTCCAAGTATGATCAAACACTAATCCTACTTACTAAGTCGTGTGATGCTCAAGAGCTTTGATGGTTGATGTCGTTTGCTTTAACTATTCTCCCTAAAATATATAATATAATTGCTTTAGTTTTACTAAATAAAGTGAATAATTTTATTTTAATAATTTAAGTATGATTATGAGTTATCTTTAACAAATTGTATAAGCTTGGTAATGAGTTCCATCTTTTTATTGAAGTCTCTGTAACTTGCTTAATACCAAGTTTTAGAAAACTTGCTTAATACTAAGTTTTGGTCTCAAAACCTTTAGATGAAGTCTTTGAAGTTACCCTAGTTATACTCCTTACTCTTATCAACCTTCTAAGCAAGTCTCTAAAGCTATCTCCTCTAAGAATTCCACACCAATCAAACCTCAGACCAAGTCCCGAAGTCATTCTGACTAAATTTCTCTTACTAAATACTTCTAAAACGAGTTTGTGATGTTGTATAGTTAAGTCCCTTTTACTATCCAACTTTCTAATGAACTCTTTGAACTAAAGATTAAGTCATCTCTTTACAAACCAACCTTCTAAAGATATCTTGGAAGCTATTTCATCTAAACCCTTCTAATTCAGCTAGCCTTCTATTTAAGTCTCTAAACTTAATATAATCACCCTTATTCCATCAAACAACTCCTTAAACAAAGCTCCAATATATTTAGAGTTAAAGCCCTTTTCATCCACCAACATGATGAATATGTCTCTAAAGTTATCATATCCATGCTTCTTTTACCAAATGTTGTCCTAACCAAGACCTTGATATTATTATATTTAAGATTCTTATACAAGTTAACTCTTTTGTTAAGCTTCTGTGTTATGATTTTAAGTTACTCTTTTACCAAATCAATCATTTGAAGAACTCTCTAAACAAATTAACTTCACAAGTTTGTATATCACGACTTGCTCCAACATCATATTATAGGTTACAAACATGGTATAACATGATTATACAATGGATTCATCATACCCTTCATCACCATATTACAAAATTCTCAAATGTTCATATCTTCACCTTAATACATATAATCCATAACTAGTGATTTGTGCATATATCCAATATCTCATTCATTCCAACCATCCAATATCACTCTCCATAAAGAAATATACCACAATCAACCTCTATATCTATTACATGTTATTTTCTACAAGGTTAATTGGACAAAATTTCCAAAAATTAACATTTTCCATCAATTTATAAGTTAAAAAATTATTAAAAATTATAGAAAATATTTTGAGCTAAAATCTTTTCATAAGATCTAAACATGCAGTATAAGAAAGTTCTAGAAAAAATTTAGTTTCGAAACATCAACAATAGGATTATTTTAAACAATTCTTAAAATTGTTCAATCTTATGCAATTTCTAAAGGAAGACATAAATTCCCTTAAAATTTTTACAATCTAATATTTTTCTCTAAAAGTACTTGTAAAAATATTCTAACATAATTTTCCCATAATTTTTTTGAATTAATTTGGTATTTTTACTAATCTTGGGAAAATTGGGTTAAATTCAAAACTCACTGGAAAGTAGTTGTTTGGCCTCCACCTTCTACTACCATTGTATCGGCCTACCTAAGCACTACTCCCCCTGTTAGTTGGTGGTGTTGGTTTGTAACTAGGTCACCCTTAGTCTCTTATTCCATGGTTTTGCTCGATTTGCACTATCCTCCTTTAAATTTTTCAAGAATTTCTCCTTTAAGCTTTCTCCTTTTCCCTTAAATTTTCATCTAATCTTAACACACCCAGGAACATGTAGAGGATTCAAGAGATTTTTTTTTCTAAGTTGATACATGAGAGAATGGTGAATTTTCTCTCTCCTTACCCCTTTTATATCCCTTTTTATTTGCTTGTGTAAGTATCTACTTGCATGAGTTCTATACTCACAATTGTCCTTCATCATTCTACACCACTTGTACCTGTTTCCCATAGATTCTCATAGTTTTTAATAATTTTTCCTATTTTTCTTAATAATTTTTAGTTAATTTTGCATTATTTTGGACATTTTAAGCATTTTTGAATATATAATTATATATAATAATCAAACCCAAGGTACATGCACTATTTTTATATATTAATCTAGGTTGATTTATGGTGTACCTAGAAGCTTAGTTATTACTAGGACTTATCGTGAAAAATCTGAACTAAAATGGATCCTTCAAAATATTGAAGAAATTAGAGGGAAATGGTCCATAGACGAATAAGCGTAGCTAATGTAAAGTTGCTATGTGGATGTGACTCACCAACAAATATAACATGACTTGATACTTCACTTGATATGACGCACAAGTTGATGTCAAGGTCCCTCTACCACTAATCCTAAGCTACTTATCAAGATTAGATTAGAGTGTATAAAAGATGAACTTAGGGAGGGTTGTCTCACAAGAACAGAGCATTTAATCTTAATTGTAAGTTAGCTGTGGCTTACAAGGGAAATAGACTATTTATAGTAAGTCCTTATGGTAACATTACAAATAAAAAAATTACAAGAAAGTATGTACAAAAAGAGAATTCCTAATACATAAGAAAAAGGGTAAAAAGGACAAAAAACAAAAATGGAAAGGTAGTACAATGTTAGATGAGGTAGACAGATCATAGTGCAACATTGGTCCTGTACAAAGATTCTCTGAATATAGCAAGTGAGAGGGATCAAGATATTGTTGCAATAAAGGGGCCAAGATGAGAGAAATGGTAGTATGCCAAGAGAAAACTATTTGTCCAATAAGTGAGTCTGTTGTCACTCGGCAAGAATCTCTCATTAAAAGTTGGTTGGATTACTTAATATAGGATCCTTGGTAAGTAAATGGTCGGCAACATCACTACCGAGGGTATAAATCAATGTATAATATTTCGGGGAGCTCAAGAAGTTTAGCTACACTCCTTTAGTGTAAAGTTTCTCATCATCAATAGGTTGCCAAGAGAGGATTCTTTAGGTAAGGGATTGGAGTCCTTGGAGCCATGTGAAGATTTGCCCTCAAATCTTGGTCTTCATCATCATCAGGCATACAGGGAATCAGATTGACGACGTTAAATGTGGTAGATACGCCAAAACCTTCGGGTAGCTCAATCTCATAGGTGTTATCATTAATGCACCTTAGGATCCTGTAGGGTCCATCTGTTCTAGGAGATAGTTTGTTTGTCCTCTTGCTAGGGAAGCGTTCCTTACTAAGATGGATCAAGATAAGGTCCTTAAGGGTATAAATGACTCGCTTCCTTCTATGGTTTCCTGCTTCCTTCTGTCGGGCTATAGTTTTGGCCAATTGCTCGGCAATCTTCCAATGTAACCTTTGGAACTCCTTGGTATGCTGTAGGTCGGATTGACTTTCCCCTTGTGTAGTCAGACTGTCAATTAAATCTAAGGGTAAGTTCAAGTTAAGTCCATAAATAACCTCAAATGGTGATGTTCCAGTTGAGCTATAAGTTGAATGATAGTAAGCAAATTCAATGATGGGTAGACATAAATCTCAATCATGAGAGTTCTTTCCAACGGTAGCACGTAGGAGGTTACCGATGGTTCTATTCACTACTTCAGTTTAGTTGTCTGTCTGGGGATGACAAGAGGTATTGAATAGGAGCTTAGTGCCAAGCTACCTCCATAGGGTCTTCCAAAAAAAGCTCATGAATTTTAAATCATGGTCGGATACAATACTTCTTAGCACTCCATGTAGTTACACAATTTCCTACAAAAAGAGATTAGCGATAAATAAAACATCATTAGTTCTATAGCAGGGAATGAAGTAGCCCATCTTACTGAACCGATCAACCACCACCATGATTGAGTTATGTCTTCTAGGTATGTAGGGAAAGCTGAGTATGAAATTTATGCTTAGATCTATCCACGGCCGCTCTAAAATTGGTAGTGATGTATATTCTCCATAGGGCTTTCTCCTTCCCTTTTCATATTTACATACTTTACACCTCTTAAGTATTCAATATACATCCTTCATCATCCTAAGCTAGTAAAAATGCTCCTTCGATATATCAATCATCCTCTTTTCCCCAAAATGGTTGATTAAACCCCTGGCATAAGCTTCTTGAACGAGTAGCACCCTTGTAGAACCACTCGGCACGCATCCACCAAGTTTCTTCCTTTTTCAACACTAGAAGTGCCGGCATGGCACAAGAGCTGAGACTTTCTTTGACATAACCTCTCTCCAGCAACTCATTAACTTGATGTTGGAGCTTAGAAGCCTATTCAGGATTAATCCAATAGGCTGGTCTATTCGGTAGTGTGATGTTGGGTAATAAGTTAATGTAGTGTTTAATGCCTCAAGTTAGGGTTAACCTCTCGGGTAACTATTTTAGGAACAGATCAACATACTTGTCCAACAACGCTTTTATTTCTAGGGGTAGTTCACCTCGCTCCTTCATTTCTAGTAGTCGCCTGACCAACATAAGGGTTAGGTTATTAGCATCAATGGCCTCTTAGAGCTTGGCTCCACTCATCCCTAGAGCCTTCTTCGATCCTTAAGCAAGTTTTGTTTGTAGTTTGTTAACTTCTCTTGGTGGCATCGGGTTCATTGCAATCTTTTGATCATCCTTCTCGAACATATACATATTCTTGTAGCCATCATGGATAACTCTCTTATCAAATAACCACAGTCTATCTAGCAACACATGGGAAGTACACATGGGTAGCATGTCGCAGAGAATCTAGTCAAAGTAATTTCCGATAATGATCAATAGTAGTATTTGTTGAGTGACATGTAGTGCTCCTTTCTCACTCAATTAGTGTAACTTATACAGCTTCGGGTGTGCAATAGTTGGCAACTTCAGCTTTGAAATAAGATTGGCTGATGCTACATTGGTATAACAACCACTATCCATAATAAGGGCACATACTTGATCATTTACCTTACAGGTGGTATGAAACAAGTTCTCCCTCTACTCCTCATGTAAGGGTTTCATATTCATTGTGTATCAGAAAACCATGATCAACTAGTCCAAGTCCTCAGCGAAGAAGTCCTACTCAATGAGTTCCTTCTCGGCAGTAATCACCTCCTCAGGTTCCTCATTAGTACTTTTGACTCGGTTTGTACTACACCATTAGGTTGACCTTTCAGTTTGACTTGGACATCTATCTTTCTACTTAGCTCTGTACTTAACAAAGCTTGATAACTTCCCTATCCGGGTCAACTAGTTAGCATTCTAGTCGGTACTTAGCTTCTTCTCTACCTCTTTACTTGCTGGACCATTCTAATGGCTACATCCATTGTGTTGAATCATTGGAGTTCCATAACGTCTTAAATGTCACCTCTTAATCCAGTGATGAACCTAGACATTGTTTATGCTGGTGGTTCCTCCACTTCACATTGAATCATGAGCATTTGGAATTCCTAAACATACTTAGCAACTGTTTGGCCTCCTTATCTTAGCTCTTGAAGCCGTGTAAAAGTGTTTGCCACGAACCTATTTCTGAGTGTTCTCTTCATTTTAAGCTAAGTATTAATCTCTTCATAGCCCTCTCATCTCCTCATAACCTGGAAATTCTTCCACCACATGGTGGCATATCTGAAGAACTCAATAGTAGCAGTTCTCACTTTCTTGTAATCTTTGTACTGATAATATTAAAAAATACGCTCCACTTTCTCTTCCTATTCTAAATACTTATCAGTACTCCCAAATCCATTGAAGCTCATAATCTAGAGCTTCACATGGTCAGATGCTCTAAGAACTCTTGTTCACTCTTCTTCGAAGTACTCTTCCTTGTCCTCTTCATTTAGTTCCCTTAAGTCTATCCTTCGTCTTACTCATCCACCTACTCCTTTACCTTAAACTGGTTAAGCTGGGTTCTGATCTCTAACAGGTTGAGCAGCTTGTGGGGTATTTTATGCAGCCTCAGTCAGTCGACAAGCCAATGCATGAACAGCTCGGGCTAGATCTACTAAGAGATTAGCCACCTCATCTAGTCTCTTATCAGTACTCCTAAGGGTTCCTTGAGATTGTTGTCCATGAGGAATAACTCCACTCTTGTCATATCCAACACTAAGGTTCACAATTGGGTTAGTCATTTTCTCCAAAGATTTAAAGCTCAGATTCTTCAAAGAGGTGTTATGACAAACACTTTCATAAACTAGAAAAGTACTAGCTAACAAATACAGCAACCAAACGATACAATAACTTGCTCTTTTCACACATGCAAAATAAGGTATAAATAGAACTTGAAACACAAACCACAACTCAAATAATACCTCTGCTCTGATACCAAGATAATGTAGACTGCGATCAAGAATAAACAAGGCCGGTTGTCGAGATGGGTCTAAGCTTACCAAAAGCTTGAAAGGAGTAGTAGGGAATGGCATAAAAGGACAAATGACAAATGAAAAAGTAATAAAAAATGCACAAATAGCCCCAACGAATATGACATACCAATGGAACTTTCAAGGACTTATGACATAATTTAATATAATGCATGAATTAGTTCGATGAGGTTATTCACCACTTAGCCTTGCTCAAGGGTTAGGATAAGAGTGATGTCGAAAGTAAATAAGCAATGTTTATGTAAGGACCGAAAAACACTCAAAGTGTATTAATGTTAATCAATTTGTTGATGTTTACAACTACTAGTACAAAGGGTATTTATACTTAAGAATTTAAGGTAACATACCTAAAAGGGAAAAGACAAAAAAGGGTATTACCTTAAAGAAGTAATGTATAAGAATAGAAAAGAGTAAAAATGAATATTCCAACAAAGCAATAACTAGTGTAACGAATTCTACACATGATCCTGTACATGTAGCAATGTTGTATTGGTGAGGCTATTAAAACATGTGGACAAAAAGTATGGTTAGTTGGCTTATCCATGTAGAGGTGGCATAATCAGTCCAAAGATTCTCTCTCGGCATATCGGTAAGGGTGATATTGAGTAAGTAATTAGTCATGCATGAGTGAGAGTGAGGATTGGTTGTTGTCTCGGCCTTCTACTTCTCGGCATACTATCTATGAGAAATAGGGAGTCATTTGGCTTGGAATGCAGAACAAGTTGGCAAGGAGATACTTAACTTCGATAGGAGTCGACTAGGGTAGGAGAATTTGCCATACCAGGCCTTCCAGTCTTTAGGCTGGGTTGTGGGTCAATAGTCCATTAGCTCGATTCCCATCAGATGAGTGTATCAGTTGCAATGGCAAAGCATGGAGATGACAAAGATTTAAAGAAGCAACAACTATGCAACAGATACTACCATATTAAGCATACTTGAATGTTGGAGCCATAGCTATTTAAGGATGAAGTGATCAAATGAGTAAGACATTAGGGAAGAAAAAGAATATATTGGAGTTTAAGAACTACACAAGTTTTCATAACATTATTGTTTATTTGAGCTTACATACGTTTATCTAATTTAAGAGAAAAGCTCAAAGCTTGAGAATTTTATATTGCTAAACAACAATACGATGGTATAAGAAAATCCATTGTAATGCTTAGAGGAGTTACAAATTTCTTTAAAAATTAGTGTTAGACTATTGAAAAGAACTTAGGAAGGAGATTTTGTAGACTTGTGATTTGGAGGCAAGTTAGTATTGTGGGGATGGATGGCCTTTATGTAAATTTTTTTTCCCCCTAAATAATGGAAGTATAGTGTAGATAACTATATCCCTAGTGGCGAGTTAGAAGAGTGGACTAATGTATATGATGAAACCATTATATGTGCTTGCTTGATCTTCTAATCCCTACATTCTCTATTTACTCACTGTTTATTCATTGTTTATGAGATATATTGCTCAATTGTTTATCATAATCATCTACATGAGATTAAGTTTAAGATTAGAAGCATGAACCAAATAGTCAATTTATTTGAAGGATTAGATTATTAAGTATTAGAAAGGTTTTCATGCATAAATCTCTAATCTAAATTTGTATTTCTAATACATCGAGAATTAAGAACAAGTTTAGTAAATGTTATCAATAGTAAATATCAAGAAGTAAAAATTGGTTAAGTATAGACATTTTGCAGCAATCAATTCAACCTCCCTTCTTGATTGTTTGTTAGGACTAACAATTGGTACTAAAGTAGGTCACTTAAGAGAAAACAAATATCTTTTCTGATATATCTAAAATAGCACACATTTATCATAGTAGTTATTATGATTGATTTCCTTAGATTAACAGTTTTTGAAAAGAATTTAATGTAAAATACAAAATGATAGAAAGAGCTAATGAATGAAATTTTTGCAATGAAAGGATGAAGAATGTCAAATTGATATTTATGCTAAAATAGAAAATCTTAAAGCAACAAATAAGATATCTAGGTTGGAAAGGGAAAGCAAACTTCTAAAGAAGAGAAAGACAAGATAATGTAATATAAACTACACTGAGTGGAATGGAAAATCTTAAAAGGAAACATGATGAAATAGCACAAACCAATAATGAGTTGGGAAAAGAGAATGAAAAACTCAAGAATGATAATGAAATAAAGGGAGAACAAATAAACACAAATTTCGTAGGAAGACAAAAGGATCATGGTGATTGTGCAAAAGATGTAAATGATCTCAAAAAAATATGAAGTTAGATAAGAAAGCACTAAGAATGAGAATCAAAATAAAAAATATCATAAGTAAGTACAAAGGGAAATGATTATAAACAACCAATCAAGAAGGCCATACATTAGACTTATAAAGATTGTTCTAAACCAATACGATTGAAAGATTGCCTACGATTCTGATGCAAAACATCATCAAAGAAAATGGAAAGTCAACCATGGAGAATCATTTTAAAAGCTATTTATCAATGGTATATCAAAACTTACTTGTTGTAAACATCCAATTTTTGCTCTCTTATTTTATTTTATTTTTTTCTTTAATCAATCCTAAATTAGGAAAAACACAAAAATACAGGAAATTAAAGAAAATCCAAAAAATAAAGAAATTTAGAAAAAATAAGAAAAAAAAGAAATTTAGAAAATAAAAAATTGAAAAAAATTTAGAAAATTGAAAATTCATAAAAAAACACAAAACATTGAAAAAAAAAAAGGAAGATTTTAGGGAATAACATTTTAATAAGGTAGATTTTTTTATTTTGAAATAGGTTTAGAAGTTGAGCTATTGGGCTTAATCTAATATTTAAATCTAGCTCAAGCTGACCTGGTTTATATGTGCAATTTAATTACATATATGGATAAGATATAAGCTAGCAATCTAACGGTTAAACATTTAGACTTGGCATTGGGTTTGGGCATGAGGTTAGGGGTTTGAATCTTGGTGAAGACATACAAAGTTTTTTTTTATTTTTATCACATCAAAAACTGTTACATGTCAGGATCTCATTATACTACATGTCCTGATATGTGGCAGCATCAGATTGAACATGTGCTGACGTGGCACCACGTGGCATGCCTCGTCAGCTACCATGTGTTACGTAATGACATATGGCAAGTTGTGAATGGACGATGCAACTAACATAGCGCCATGTCAACATTTTCCTTTTCTTTCTCCCTTCTTTCTCTTGATTTCCTTCATTTTCCCCAGTTTCTCCTGCAGTTTCTTTCCTGAGTAATGCACTTTAGGGGCATATTTAGTTCCTTTTTTCCTTGCGATTTCATCAAATTAGTGATGAGATTGTGAAGCACACTTAGCCTACTATGAATTGCTATAAAAAACGCGTTTGGATTAAGTCAATTGAGCATTCAAATCTAGCTCCAAAAATTGAAAAAAAACTTAATTTTTAGACATTTTCATTTACTTTAATTTTTTACTTTTCTTGATTTCTAGGTTAAATTCATGTATAAAAAGGGTGTTGAAAGACATTCGAATAACAGACAACCATATACAATCGGGAAATTTATTTACAAATCCTCTTTCTCTCATTTTCTCTATCTAACCATAACCCTCTCTCTCTCTAGCTCGAAACTTAGCTATGGTGGCTCTTAGAAGAAATCAACACCATGGTCGCAATCCCTATGCTCCTAGCTTTCCCTCACTACCCCCCACCACTATTGTTATGCTCTTAAAACTTCATAACCACCACTTAGGCCAAAACCCTAGGCATTGCGATCTACCATCAAAACCACCACCTTCGACCCTCTCCAACCCGAACTAACCATACGACCAAACTCCTGGCAACCCAAAACCACCAACCCCATACTTTACTCAACTCTAGCAATCACCAGCAATGAGAAGCTCTGCCACCGCCATTACCCACAATTTGACCACCACCCAAATGGCCACAGTAAGCTATGACAACCTCCCTACCTCTACTATCTCCAATAAAATACACACAAAACACTCCTTAACCATGAAAAATTCTACTTAAATCGCCTTAAATCACCCTTTACCCACACTGTTGTTGAAGTCATTGAAAGCTCGACTTGAATCTAGTGGATCTTATTCAATCCCAACCTAAATCTGACTCGAGATTTAACTTAGTGCCCGATTCGACTTGTGCTTCTCCCTAGTTCGACCCAATTTTGATCTGCATATATTTTGTATTTATTTTACTTATTTTATTTACTCATTTTTCTTTCCAATTGTAAGTGTAAAAGAAAAAAAAAAGAGAAGAAAAAAAAACAAGTAAAAAGAAAAAAAAAAGTTTATTTATTTTAGTATAATGAAAATGGATAAAAAATAAGTAAATTAAAAAAATATGGGATAAAAAATAAATAAATAAGGAAAAATAAATCAAATAAGAATAAAAATAATTAGGTTGACGTATGAACAATTGTCTTATCACTTAAAAAAGCATTCTTCCAAATAAAAAAAATAAATCAATCCATATTCAAATTTAGGACATTTTTTAAGTTTTCAAAAATAAAGAGTTCCAATTTAGGACCCTTTTTTTTTATAGAAATTTTCTCAAATAAGCCGAATTAAATTAAAACGTAAATCCAACGTATTTTCAAAATTAAAACAAAACCAACCCACTAAAGTTTTACAAAAAGAATTGCGTACGTCTAATCTCAAATAGCAGGTATGTAGGTACCTATACGACAATGATAAAAATTAAAAAACCTAATTTTCCATTTTTAGTTTAGATTACTTCATTTATCTAATTAGAGTAATTAATAATCAAGTTTTGTTTTATGAAATTAAAAGGTGATTTCTAAGATTAAAGTTAAATTTGGAAAGTTAATGGAAGTTGTAAGGGTTTAAAATTCCTAAACCCTGAATCCAAATCTTTTGTTTTAAGATCGTTTTTCAATATCAGTTTTTTATCTAAAGACTAAAGGCTTAGTTATGATCAATCTACCAAATTGATTATAACTTAACTATTTTTCCTAACTTTGGTCGAGTAGCAACTCCAAAATGATTTCAAGATATAAAGGAATTGGTTTTCTTTAAATCCTAGTTGAGGAATAGTATTAAATGAGAAGGGTTTAATACTGGTCAGTTTAAAGAAGACTTGATTTTATAAAAAAACTAGGAGGTGAAAAACCAGGCTTAACACTTGTGTTTTTATTACAACAAAATTAGCCATGTATAAGTGAATTGTCATTCTAAATGAAAAAAATTGGATAGAAAAATTTTTAGAATACCAAAAATGGTATGGGTAAAAGAGGAATAATATATTTTAAAAAATCTTTACCATTCTAACTAACAAAATAGGTTATTGATCTTCTCGTAAGATTCACATAGTAAACAATCTCTAAACCTTAAAATCTTCATATATTTAAAACACTGCACCTAAGAAAAGAACTTCAATTTTCAAACTTTCGGAAACCAAAAGGAAGAAGTCAAGAGTTCATTAAAAAAGAAAAAAAAAGGACAAAGTAAAGAAAGGGCCATTTAGTGACTTGATAAGTTTTGCAAATTCCCAACCCTTAGAGATGAATCATGTTGATTTTAATTTCTCCAAATTCTATTGGGATAGATATCAAAACTTTGTTGAAAGCATATCGATAGTTTAGCTTATGTGATTAGAAAAATCCAGTATATAGTGAAGCAATAGCTAAATTTCATGTGAAATTAAAGATAGGTAAATAAAAAAATTGAATTTGTGGGTGACTAACTAAAAAGTAATAATCATAAAAGAAAGCATTCAAAAATGTTTTTGGGATAAAGAAGGTTAGGGCTCATGATTTTCAGAGAATGTAGAGTAAAGAAGAGCCCTTTAGTAAATTAAATGATGGACAAGCATTTGAATGCTCAACTAAAGACCTTACATTTAGAATTTTCCAATAGGAATTAGGATTCTTTGCGCAATAATACTTAAATGCCTACTATTGAAGAGGCAAAAATTATAACTCTTGATTAAACAAAAGTATTATTAGCACTCTATTATAGATATGTATTGGATTTGGCAAAAAGGATGATTAAACATATCTATGAGATGAGAAATCAAGGGAACATGGTAATTGGAAATATTATCATGAAATTGATGAAATACAAAGAATTGAAGTTTAAGGAACTAGCCTTTACATTGAATTCTCCAAGTGCATTGGAAAAGAAACCTCTTTAAGTATGAAATGGAGAAGCATTTATGAATAAAATACAAGAAAGGAGAGAAACATTAGACAAAGGAGAAAATTTGGTAGAGGAATAGGAAGAACTGAACTTTGGAAAGTTAAGTCCACAAGACCTAATGAAGGGAATAGTTGAAAGATAGAGAGAAATGGGTGATCAAAAGAATAGATATATTGAGGATGAAGAGAGAAGAAGGGAGGAAATCCAAAATTTTGGGTTAAAAGGAATTATTAACTCTCTCAAAGAACTAAGAAAGGCTAGAATTCTTCCATCTTTTATGCAGGGAAGAGGTCTATCGATAAGAGATGAGTGGAGAAGTTCCATGTTATCGAATTCTGATGAAGAAGTCTTGGAAGAACTCAAAAGAAAATGTGAATGTGGAGAACCTTCAAATCTACCTCTAAGGAAAGAATCACCTAAATTAGGAAAAAGAATAAGAGATTTCCAAACTTTTTTACTTCACCTTAATTTAAGGATCATTGAGCAAGACTCAACAAAATGGTGTTTAGAAAAATGAGTGGTAGCTAATGTTGTTATTTCATATGAGGAGAGATCTTTGGAAGTTTTATTAATATAAAATGAGGGGAAACAACAACAATCTTATATGAGAAGAGTGGATAAGGAACAAGATCTACCAATGATGATATACTAATATACTAAGTAGATCTTTTCAAAGGAACTACATTGAAGTATTAAGAGAATGTGCACAAAGGGAAAAGAAGAAAATGATAAAGAACATAGGATATAATAATAAGAGAAATGCATGACCTACACGATGATCTAAAGATAAATATAATAAATATTGATGGAGAACTTAAGACTAGCAAGTCATTAGGGAACAATGAGACAAATTTATAGGTACTTAAACGTTCCTTAGAACTTCCTATAAAGAATAAGAGAACATAAGATCTAGATAATTGAATAAAAGAGGTCTTATAATTGAATAAGATAGGGGGGAAGCATTAATATTGCAACTAACATTTTTGAGTTAAGAAGAAGAGTTCTCAAAATTTATGATTCTGACATAATGCTTGTTATATGCATGAAGTGATTTTGAAAGAATTAATCTTCAAAATTATTTAAATATCTAAATCCTAATCTAACTTGTAGAAAAGCAAAAGTCTTAAAGAGACTAGAACTATGCTCTAGATACTAATCAATTTTAAGTAGGAATATATTAGAATAATGATTGCAAAATAGAGATTAAAATATTTATACTCTTGGATTTGATAGCAATTTTTGATCATTTTTTTTATAGGGATTATATTAGAACCTGTTATGGAAGTTCTGATTGAATAAACACTATGATATGGTATATTCGATGAACGACTCTAAAATGATATATCTCATGAGTAATTTGAGAAATTAGACGAGTTCAATAATAATCATGACATAATTGAATTTCTTAAACACATTTGATACGACATCTTGATATATTAACTAATTTAAAGAGTAAATTAGATGAAGTTAGGAGTGTGATTATTTCTGATGAATGGTCTAACATTGCATATCATATGTTATGCTATGATATCATAAATGTTCTGAAATGATACATATAATGATATGATAAGTATAATATTATCACTCCTTATGATGAATATGATATGATTTCAATGCTTAAGAAAGAATTTGATAATATGAAAAAAAATACAATATCAAAATTCTCATAAATTTAGGGCTAGAGAATATAAAATTAAGATGTAATAGTATTTCTATGATATATTTATAATTCCAAGAACCGTTATGAACTCCTTGTTATTTTTTATGACAACAAAAAGAGCAAGAAAACTATAATGAAAGGGGAAATAGTATAAAGGGAGAAAAGTACAAAAAATGATTATAAGGAAGCTTACAAAAGAAAATTTTAGTTGAAATGAAATATAAAGAGGAAGATATCAAAAAATTTTGTAAATTTAAACGTTAGTATTCATACAAGGGGAGATAACATTAAATACTAGTACAATTCATGAAAAGAAGAAAAACTTGAAAATATAAGAGGTTACTTATTGAAAGAACAACTGTTTAAATATTGGCTTCATCATTTTTTGATTGAAAGAAATAAATAATTTGTTATCATAAAAATGGGAGAGATTATTAGAGTAAGAACTTGAATGAAAAATATTGTTGATGATAAATCTCGAATTGCATGCATTTTGATGATAACAAAATATATTTTAAAATAAATGAAAGGTATTTTGGCATTACTAATCAACGTATTGAGTGTACAATACAATTAATTATATTCTTGAAGGTACTTGAGAAGAACAAGAATTGAATGATGAGAAGTCGACAAGGTCAAGAGTTAGTTGAAGAACTAGAATATATGAAAAACCAACAATCAACAGTAGATGTTGAATCAAAATCTACTATTATTAGAAGCTTGTCAAACTTAAGACAAAAAGAAAAGAATAATACATGTCTTTATCAACATGAATCAAAAGCACAAGACATGGCTACATTATTTTCAAGATGAATGAAGAAAAAAAAATATTGATTAAAAGATAAGACTAACTAGAAGCATTAGACTGAATAGAACCACATATATCAAAAGCATACAAGATGTGTTAGAAGCAAGACATGATCATAAGCATTTTAGAATAACTATTAGGTTAAGACCTATCACTGTAGAGGTATATTTGGGTAATATATTTGGTTAAACCAAGTAATACAAAAGGAATACTTATGAAGATTACAGAAGCGTAAGATGCAACTGACTAATGGAATTTTTCAATTATATGAAGCAACTAAAAGGAAAGTATCACATAATAGATGAGCGTGTCAACTGTGACAAACCATACCAAACCATAAAAATGTGGTTCAGTTTTTTGTAGCTTTAAATCAAACCGTATGTTTCTAAACTATGAAATTTTAGTTTAGTTTGATTTGATTTACGCATTAAATCATATCTTTTAGTTTAGAAAAGTATATTTGTATAACATATAATATTAAGGAAAGAGTATTGAATTAATTTAAAAATAATAATAATATTATAATAGAGATTGATAAAATTAATAATGATAAGATTAAATATTTTCAAATGTTTATTAATAGCTAATTTTATTTATAAAAATAGCATATAATACAAACTTTGAGCTAAATTACATATTGTAGAGGGATAAATTTGACAGTTTCAAGCCTAATAACGACATAGATTTGACCCTTTGGGCTAAGGTGATAGGACCTGGAGAGTCAAGCTTATAAAAAATTCGAGATGATCAAGGGAGATTTAGCATGGTAAGCTTGGAGTAGGGCCTGTAGAATTAGTCTGTTTAATCCAACCTTTCTTGGTTTGGCTCACACTAAAAGATAATAAAGCCCTTTATTTAAGCCTAAACCCATAGAAAAAGTTCACCTGATACTCATATAAAAGACTTCAATCCTAGCTATTGATCAACATCATGATTGAATTGATTGAATCCACCTACCATCTCTTATAAATATCCTATTCATTTCTTCATTAAAGGGCAAACAAAATTCCCACTAACACTGTTACTCTATTGGAATCCTGTCTCATAGATCAAAACACTTAAACACCTCAAGAATACCACCTCATTCTTCATCTATAATGGAGTTTGATGCCATCGTGCTCCTCCATCTACCATCCGACATGTTAGAGCCTACTAAGACTACTTACTCCTCCTCCCTATCCTAACTCGCTCGATCATCCCATACAAGAAAGTCAAATCATTTTCTTAATCACATGTAGCACGATTTATTATGCAACATGCATGTGAACTCTCCCGATATCAAACCTACCCCCCTCCTTCCCAAATACATTTCTTTGTTGACTCCACTAAGGACGAAGGATTTGACATTCACATCATGGTACCTCCATGAAGAAAGCTTGCTGATCCTATAAACACCAATGATCAAGAATAAGATGGTACTATTTTTATCAATAATTAGAATCCATGTCCAATAGGAGCTACGAATCAAGGAGATGGTGCTCAAGAAGTTGTTCCCAACAATGCGCAACTAGCATGAGAGCTGCAATAAACTAATTAGAATATGAATGAGCTTAGGGCAATGTTTGCCCAATGTATACCTATTTTGGATGCTTTTGCTACTACGTAACAAGGGGCAATTGCTACAAGACCTCCTAATATGATGCAATAATATGTTACACCAACTTCCTAACCACTCAATCCCTCTATTATTGGCAAGCAAGTTGCTCTTAAAGTTGAGGAACAACCTCCTACAATGGAACCTATACCTACGCAGCATACCCCACCTAAACTATTAAATCAAAGAATTCAAATAGGAGGCTCATTGTCTTCACATGTGACTCTACATGTTATGATTGTAGAGTCTATGTACCTTACCTCTATGAGTTCAACTTCAACGAATTCTATTCTTGTAAACTTCACCAACCATGCTTTGGCGATGCTAGTAAGGATAGAAGCATCTACTCAAAGGGCTTCATTTGTGACTAAAGAGGATTTAGATGTGTACATGAGGGAGATACAAGCAAAATCTACATCAACCGTCTTGGAATTGAAGCTCCCATATCATTCATGCATTGCTATTAAGCCATATCCAAAGGACTATGTGAATTCAAAGTTCATGTTGTTTAATAAGAAGAAGGGGAGCGCCAAGGAACATTTATTGAAATTCATTGAGACCTTAGAGGTCTATGGCTTAGATGACGATTTGAAGTTGAAGGAATTCTCAAAATCTCTTAAGGAAAAGACTTATACTTAGTATGTCAATCTCCTACTAGGATCAGTTGATTCGTTGGGAGGAATGTACAGGATGTTTCTATAAAAATTCTTCTCCTCTAAAGAAAGGGAGACTCTTACTAATATGGGACGAATTTGTCAGAAGTCTAAGGAGAATCTCATAGATTATATTGAGCTATTTAGAGAACAATCTTTAGATACACAAGATGTTTGTGATGAGAGAGAACTAATTAAGATTTGTATTCAAGGGATGCTCCTTGAATACGCGGTCTATCTCGAGAACCTATCATTGGCTTCTTTTGTTGCATTAGTCGAGAATACGCAAAGGACCAACAATTCGGTGGCTCGACAAAGGAATGAAGATAGAAGATTCAATAAGCGTACCTCATCTGTGAATGCTGCTCAAAGCGAGTCACAAAAGGAAACAAAGAACCTATAAATGATAAGTCTTATGAATCTAGGCTTACACCAACATATCCATATCCAATGACTAAGGTACATCAGATGCTAGATCAATGGTTGCACGATGAAAATCTCAAGCTCATAAGGGAATGTTTCTCTACAAATGAGGAGAAGAGCAATCTTAAGTATTGTAGATTCCATCAAACTATTGATCATCTAACTAAGGATTGTTTCACTCAAAAGAGAATATTCAGTAAATGAGTTGCACATGGAGAGTTGATTATAGACAACAATGATGGTAGAAATAATCCGATTCTGGCTCATAATAACTAAAGAGGAGTTGTCAATGCCATCAGCCATGACCCTTCCATGATTGAAGTGGTCAATGTACAGCCCCCCAGGAGGAAGGAAAAATCAATGGAAGTTCATGATATGCACCTCTTGTCACAGCATTATTAAAGACTACAAACTTTAGAAACTTGTTTGACTTATTAGGATTTGATGAAAATGCCAGGCTTTTAGCTGTAGTTGCACTTATGCAAATCTCTAAAGGTCAATATGCAAAGTGTAGCACAGCATAGCCCATAAAAAGAATGGCTAAGGCACATGAAACTGCTTATTTACTGAAGCAGACATGTGTGTGAAAAGCCTTAATGATAATCGTCCATTATATGTAGAAGGTGTTCTTAATGGCTATCTAGTTAAAATAACTTTCATTGACAATGGTTCTTCCTTGAATATAATGTCAATGAATACATTCAAAGTTGCAAGGATTGATATTTAACGCTTAATTAGACAACCTATATTAATAAATGGCTTTAGTCATGCCCTTACTAACTCTTTTGGATATGTTAATGTTGATCTTAAAGTTAGGCCCATTCATAGCACCACTACTTTTCATGTGATCAATACGCCTATGCAATATCACTTACTTATAGGTAAGAAGTGACTGTACGATCACAATTTGGTTCCTTCAACATTACACTAGTGTATTAAAGGACATTAGAATGGGAAAGATGTGTTTATTCCAACTACGAAGAATCCTTTTGAGCAATACGAGTCTTATTTTATTGAATCGAGATTCTTTGATGAATTTGCTGTGGATAAGGAAACAGCCATAGCCAAGCCGTTTGGTATTCCCTTGCCTATATGGGAGGAAACTCAAGATGACCAATGAAAGAAGAGAAGGATGTGTGAATGTCATAGAGGAAGGAAAAAGAATAAGCAATTTACTAAAATCAAAAGTTTCATTAGAGAAGATGGATGACGTATGTACCGTTTATGACAATTTGAGGGATCTGAGGAAGTGTGCCTATCCTCTTCAAATCCTACACCAGTGCAAGAAGTTTAGCTTGCCCTATAATAATTATAATATCAAATGAAGCCTTGGGTCGAGGAAATAGAAGAATTGGACTTAATACAATCAGGGGAGTCATAACGGCTAATCTTCATTAGTAAGAGTCTCCTACAAGAAATGAAGGTTCTTATTACTGAGTTATTGAATGAGTATAGAGACGTGTTTGCATGGGCTTATGAAGAGATGCTTAGGTTGGATCCTAGCCTTATAGTACATAGACTGAATATTGTTGTCGGGGTTACGCTTGTAAAGCAAGGACAAAGAGTTTTCCATCCTGAGATTAAAGCGCAAATCGAGCAAGAGGTAGAGAAATTGTTACAAGCTGGATCCTAGCCTTATAGTACATAGACTGAATATAGTTTGTCAACAACAAGGTGATGCTATCCATGCCCTTATGATTATGCTTCATAGTGTTACAACCCTTTGGCCTTTCCATACATGGGCATTCGATCTCATTGGACCTATACATCCTCCATCAAAGGGTTATATTTGGATCTTAGTTGGAATAGAGTGCTTTACAAAATGGGTGGAGCCAATTCCCCTAAAGAAAGCAATAGGGCCAGTTGTGGTAACTTTTATAAAGGAGAACATTATATGGCAATTTAGGATCCTGAAGCACATCATTTCCGATAATGGAACTATTTTCATTAATTCTTGTGTTCAATAATTATTGGCTTCCTACAGTATCGATCATATTAAATGCATTCCTTACTATCCAAAAGGGAATGAGTAAGCTAAGGCAACAAACAAAAGTTTATTGAGAGTCCTTAGTTGTATGGTACAAGACAATCATAAGGAATGGCATGATAAGCTGCTATTAGTGCTTTGGGCTTATAGGACGTCAAAACGAAGGTCAACACAAACAACTCCCTTTTCATTAGTGTACGAGGCTAAGGCGGTGGTTCCAATAGAAGTTTTGATTCCATTTGCCAGATTAGCCATAAATGCCGATATACTACGAATGATAGACCTAGAAGCATTAGACAAGAGGCGTAATACTACCAAACGTAATCTCATTAACTATCAACATATACTTAGAGTGGCTTATGATCGCTTAGTGTAGAAGAGATCATTTCAAAAGGACAATGTTGTACTTCGTACAGCCGAGCATGTATGTTAAGGTATTTTAGTGTTGAAATTTACACCCAAGTGGGAAAAGGCCTTTCATCGTTGAAGAGGTACATGAGAGTAGGTATTACAAGCTTTAGAACCCCAGGATTGATGCCATCACAGCAACTATAAACTTCCAATACATAAAAAAGTTTCATATGTAAAAAAGTATGATATAGCACAATCTAAATGAAATATGTAGCTCTAGTTATATGAGCTTACTATCAGTCAATTGTTTTTCTAATCAACACTTATCTAAAGTAAATATGTTGTCACTGCTACTTAGTACGAGCTTTGCCTCTTAAGTATGCGATAGCTTTGGGTTCATGTTATGCTAACTAGTAAGAGTGTTGTCTCTTGGGCGCTTGACATGACACCTTTTATACATAACTCAAATTCACTATCTTATGCTTTACACATAATCATATCAATGGGTTTAAGAAGTAGGTAATACCCCCTTAACACGTTAAATGCTGTTTTTATCAATGACGGATTGAAAATTATGGTCAAATGTTGCTTGTACGTAAGATGCACAACATTCTATTCTTTATTCTTTTAAATGAATTCTTAAAGCCCGATCTAAAGTTATTATGACATACATCATGATTGTGCTGCTAAAAACAACACGCACTATAACCATTATGACATCCTTAATGTTCGTAAAAGAATTGAGTTAGTACGATGATTCATTCAATGATATTATAAAAAAAAAAAAGCATGAGAAAGTCCAAGTAATACAAGGGAAGTGTTCCCTCATTCAGTTTCGATAAACATGCATAAAAGTCCAAAGCATAGATAAAGAGATTCAAATAAGGATCACTCAATGACGAAGCATTGATCTAATAGAAGTTTTGTGATCTATGTCCCCAATACGTTTTTGCATTTCCAACTTAACCACCTTAAGCTCAGCTTCAAGTTGATCATGTTGTTCTATGATGTCTTGTGATTCTAACATTTTTGAGCTTTAGAGGCGACCACTTCCATATTTGGTAATTTGAATTTTAAGCCAAAAGCTCCAACAACAGTGCTTACCAATAGCTACAAGTCTCGAATAGGTACTGATTCCTAAGATTTGTTTAGAAGTGACGAAGATATCCTGAGGAAAGTTATTATAGTATTTGTCACCTTAGAACCAAGATAGATCAATCCAACCCAGAAATCACCCTCCATCGCCTGTAAGTCTTCAAGTGGTTGTAAAAGATTTGGTGGAACTGTAAATCCATGCAATGAAGAATACGCACTAAAAGGCTAAGGTGTCTCCACTACTACTGTATAAGGTAAACCTACCTCAATTTGCTTTAGTACCTCAATAGCTACAATAAGATCGGTATGGTCATGAGCCATTAGTGAAGGAATCTGACTGTATAATGGGGTGATATCATCAACCACAACGGTAGCTGAAGAAATGCCATCTACTATACTATTCGGCTAGCTATCAAAGAGTCCAACTACCCTCAAGACCTTAGTATACTCCTGGATATCATCCTCCTCTAAGTGTATGGCCTCATGGTCCTCTTGATCAACAATATTGCTTAACTCTTTCAAAGCTTCAGTTTGTTTCTCAATTGGCTGATCTGCTTCAATGACAGCTTGGTATTGAATTTCCTCTTAATCACTAATACTACCTGATAGACCATCTCCATCGTTATCTTCATCCATGTCGTTAGGAGATTCATCAGTATCTAAAGACTCATCATCACTCTCACTATCATCGGCAACCTCAATAGGATGATCGCTTGCTTGAGGTGTTTTCCCAAAGCCATCTTGGATAAGGAAAAGAGAAAGAATGGAAGGGAGCTTCTTAGATGTCTTGTCATTCTTGACAGTAAGAGTAACATTCCTATTGTCCTCATCCTACAAAGAAACAAAGAAAAGTTATGAGTAAATAATTCATGAGATACAAAGTGTAAATACCGAAAGGATGATATTAACGAGATACCTCACAAATTTGTGAATGCTTGATTTGTTTGATGGCTGGTAATTTAGGGGTAGAATGGTCTTTCTTGTTCTCGCTTCTTGCATGAGGATGGCTTCTTCTTCTCACTAAGAGCTCGAAATAGGAATTCATCCTTATAAATAGTCCTTACCGAAAGCTCACTCTCGACTAGTGTAGTCACATATTTCTTAAAGTCTTTTAGGCAACCTGTTCAATACGTAAGCTAACTAGTGGAGGCAATCCCACAGTAATTGATAGATGGAAAAAACAACTATCTCACTCCCAATTGGATATTTCTAAAGTCATTTGGACTCAATGATCTATGGTACTCATCAAAGTCATCATCAACTGATATTTTTTAGGGGACCCCTTAGTTGAAACCAAATTGGTGAGCGACCCGATGTAGTATGTATAACATCACCCTACACTCTAGATAATGATTGCATGAGTCACCCCAATCAAGTAAAGAAGGGAGACCTTTGGGCGAGCAATAAAGGATGAAACTAGCTTCAGCAGCATCGAGTCTTTCCCTTACACCAAGTAAATTCATGATATATTTTGATCCTTTTAGGTAAAAATGTGGGAACCACAAATATCCGAGTATCTTGCTGGCATAGGGGTGAAAAGTGACTTTTTTATAGTTGTCCAAAGCATCCAATAAAGTGCCTAAAGGTCACTTATTGACTTATGCCCAAGCTCACGACTCACTACATTTGGGCTCGTTAAGACAGGATCTATAGTATCCCTTATACTGCTCATAAAACAAATATGCAAGAATACTACATCTATGTGGGACACGATAGCATATTAACCCATCGATTGAATGGAGGCCTCGTGATAGAGATCGAGATGCCGATACAATGATCCTAAGTAAAATAGTCCTTGGATAAAACCTTCTCCATGTGTTATATGGATCACCAAGTGAAATAAATGTGGGCTCAAACAATCTTCCAGACCACCAGGAAACACATACAACGATAGCCAACAAGCAATAAAAGCCTTTAATTCATACTTACAAGAAGAGACCGTTCATGAGATAACTTAATTAAATTCACAAAATTAAATAACAAAAGTAAGAGTGTTGATACTTACTTGTATTCTTCATTCCCTTTGAAGAAATATCTCACCCAAGCATTAAAAGTAGCTTTGCTAAAAGTGTCTATGGCTTTCTTTCTTTTAGCCTCCAAAGTCAAGATTATGTCTCAGTCCTCTTTAAAGATCGTAGAGGTGGTGATATCAGTCACAACAAAATCATGAAGATATAGAAGTGTGCTAATGTCTTCAAGGGTGGGTATGATCTCATCCCTCATAGTCACAAATGTATGTGTTTGAGTGCTCCAACAACACATCAACGCCCTCTAAACCTCCATGTCATTGGAACAAGGAAAACTAAAATGAGAGGAAATGTACATTCACCTTCATGTATGTGTCTGAGTGCTCAAAATGTGATTTACCCAATTAGCCCAGCTGGCTATGGGTATTCGAGGGGAGTGAAATAAGCTTTCAAATAGAAGGACTTCTTTTCTTTCATTTCTAAATTAGAGCATTGAATCTCCTTTTATATTTTACCTCTCGTACACTTGGGGTTCTCGCTTGATGAAGTGTAAGGCACCTTGAACGATTGATTGTTTGTATAAGTCTTTCTTTCTTACGTCACCCCAAAAGGAATCTTCTTTTATCGTTGTATTAGGCCATTTGTCCCCTGTAGTAAAGGTAAGGTCAGAATGTAACTATCTTGGATAGTTAACACTTGCTTGCCATTTTTCTTCTTAAGCATCTTCTTCATGTGATGAAAAGAAGAAAGTTCAACACAAAGCAAACAAAATAAATTGAATAAAGAGACCATACAAGGTATAATGAAGCTCGGTTTAATTAAATGCAAGATACACAATAAGATAGTTGCAAACATAAAAGAAGTGTTATTTCAAAGAAAAGTCTACGTATTGGATGGGGTAAAGAAATATAGGCAGTAAGAGAACTTGAATACAAAGAAATTCATAAGGTGAATAAAATGAATTAAATAAATGAAGGCATGTAAGGTAAAATGAAACTAAGATCAATTCAATATAGATCTACATAATGAACCTGTCTTGAAAATGAAAGAAGTAACATCTACCATTTCTAAGGCTACACATCACTTAATTGGTCCAAGGTCTTAAGGCAGCACAAAAGCATTAATGTACCAGTATGAATTTAAGGCATAAATGGATGAGGAAGGAAAGCGTACTATCATATGAATTTGGGTTTAGGTAATAAATAAGGAGGCTCTTTAGATAGAGTTTAATATATAATATATTTTTTATTTGGCCAAAGAATGGAAATGGTATTGCTCTAGTCCTTTTCAATTCTCTCAATTAGTATATATATTTTTTTAATGCACTTCAAAATTTAGTAGATCTCCAAAAGTATAGGAGCAAGTGGTGATCCTTTCATGCCTTAAAGTTTCAAATGTTTCTTTCTTTTAAAAAAAATAGAGGGGGAAGATTGGAAGGTGCGATAGCACTCTACCCTAGGATCGAGCGCTAAATCTCTCAATTGTTGGGTCTACACCATTCTAATTGAGCTAATGACTTAAATTCACACTTCTTACCAATCCTTACCACGAATATAGTACAGCATTTTGTCCATATAAACACTTGAATTAGTATCTCTTTTACCCTCTTAGTCTTGTCTACTTACCCCACTATCACAGAGATTCATATTTCCCTCTCTTTTAGCCTTGTCACTTCTGTCCACAGTAATCTCTACACAAATGTCCACTATCTCTTTGGCTTCAAGCATTTTGCCCCACTCTCTCTCTCTCTTCATACATTTCCTCTTTACATTCTACACTCATGCAAAACTTGGTTCATATCTCACTCTCTCTCCTACTCATGTACTCCTTTCTTTGGCTGATAGTGAACCCTTTCATTTTGTCTCCTCTCTTTCTAGCTCCTGCTTGGTTCAGTTGCAGCTCTTAAACACACTCACATCGACCTTTCCTTAACAAGAAAAACACATACTAATCCACTTTCAACTTTCCCCCTCTCGACTTTAAATTAATCCACCCCCAGCAAACACACTAATTCAAACCCTATCTCCGATTTAGGGATCATAAAGGAATAGGTGTCTTGAGCTACCACGGTAGTTTAAATTGTCACATATGGGGAGAAATGGTCTACAGGACTTAAAAGAAGTAATACTGCAAGGTGTTCGTGAGCAAAATTCCAATGATGTGACAATAGGACTGGGAACAAGAAGCAAGAGTAGACTCCATCCACATTAAGGAGTTTTAAGGGTTTGAATGAAGTCTTTAAGGTTAGTAAAAAGTATACTCAACTTATTTGATGAAATATGCCTAGGGTAAGCCAAGTTTGTTTGATGAGGGTAAGGCATGAATTGATGTAGGTAGAAATGTTACTTTGAGGATATGTATTGGATAAATTTGTCACTGTATGTACTATATCAAGAAAATGACTAAGAAGGACATGGATGTAGGTATAATGTAGCATAAGCATTTGATAAAGGTTCCTTGAACCAATTGTTTAAGTATGGCTTTGAATAGGTAGATAAGAAGAAAATTTAGAGAGTATAGAAATTGAGTTACCCATTAAAGTGATTTGATGAAGAAGCTGCTATATAGGAAAACTGACATCGATTATGTTGACTTTACTCTAAATTTTGGTTATAGGAAGTATTTTGCATCTTTAAGACTGTCTCGTAGGAAGTTAGGCATACTAAAGGTCATCATTTTTGCTCAATATTCTCTAAAGAATGAAACAGATTTATCCTTTTATATATATCCACCAAATCACAAGTGTGAGGAAGAATACTATCAATATTTCTTATGAGCTTAGATTATATCTACCTCCTAACTACACGGGTCATAGTTCCTAAAGTCTACTAAAGTATGGGTCAAATTGTTGAATGTTAGTGAATTAAAGACAAGCAAGGGATCTAAAGATAAGCGAGTTATGAAGTTTAGGATGTTTGTTTGTATAGCTTTGAGCAAAATGAATGTACCAACATGGTTGGTAACCATAGTCCCCTATCAAATTGTTTATAATCACTTTACATGCGTCAATACAATCTGGAGGATGACATCACAAATGAAATTACTATCAAAGCTAAACGTCATGCTTTACTGTAGCCGTAAGATGTAATTATCAAGAGTGAACTCAAATTGTTTGAAATCATCATTAGAAAGCACCAGAGCATCAAAGGAAAAATAGCAAAAACTGGAAAAGCATAGTGGCACTCTTTGATTAGGGATGGATTTCATGGAAGTAGTTAATCCACATTAGGCAATTATATATATATATATATATATATATATATATCTTAAGGTAGTGTATTTTGTTTGGTTACATGATATGCACAAAACTATGAAGAAAAAGAAAATACAGGAAACAAACATCCAAAATGAAAGTGACCACTTTAATAATTTACAAGGTTATGCTATTAGTCAAGATTAAGGCATAAACAACCTAATAGGGGACCATAAACAATAAGAATCAGCCAAGACAAAGCATGGTATATGTGGGCATAAAACTTGAGCAATAAATTCAAGGAAACTCAAAGTACTTCAAAGATTAACCTATTAGTTGAAGTAAGTGTTGCGATTAGTCACTAGCTCTTAAGTGGTAGGTTTATGCTGCTTTGATCAATTCAAGATGTTGGATAAATAACGTCTAAATTTTGACTCTAAAAGGGCACCTACGACATGAACAAAGAAATGAGGAATATAAATAATAGTGGAGAGTATAAGCAGTGTAACAAAGGTTATTAAGTGAAATAAAGCATATATACTAAGAATCTTGAAGGATCAACTATGGTCTTCGATGATTGTCTCTAGTAGCTACTATAGCTTGCTATTCTCAGTCTTTGATTATTTTTTTTTATAGGACAAAAGAAAAGTTACTATGTGCTGACTTACTAGGTAAAGAGTGGAGGAAATTGAAATCAAAGATGTATATAGGTTGGAAGTAAATGAAATCAATGAAGAGTATGTATGAAGCAAGATGTGAGTAGAATCGAAAACGAAGGTGTATAATAGAAGAATTTTTGTAGAATCTATAAAGTAGGGGAAGAGATGAGAAGTGAAATCACAAGGTGGAGTGCCGAAGGAGAATAAGAAAATTTGAGGAAGTAGATGCACATGAAGAATTGAAGTAGAGCATTAATGAAGAAAGCTTGGAAGATAGTGGAATAGAATGAGAAGAATGAGAAGAAGAGTGAAACAAAGAAGGCAATGCATTCAAAGGAAATAATGATGAATGAGTGAAAAGAGAGATATGGAAGAAGTATATATGGGGAAATTGCTGATGAAAGCTAAAGTATGTAATGAATTCAATGAAATGAAAACAGAAAGATGTAGGGGGATTGAAATGAAATCAAGAAGGACTGTATATAGGATGGAATAAATTCAATGAAGTGGAAAAGAGGACTAGAAGAATCACCGGGAGTGAATATAATAGATGATTATGTGACGATATGGCTTAGATAATTGTGAAAGGAGTAAAGATGCTGATATATATAAAAAGGAAGCAATAACAGAAAAATATTCTTTAGTATCTTCTGTGCAATTAAAGTGTGACACTTCGATTTAGAATTTTGGAAGCATGTGCTTGTGCAGTCAATGTCTTTTCAAGGCACACACCATTACAAATGATTCATGTATTAAGAAATCTCTTGAGAATGTAGTCAATCTACTCTATATATGGATATCTAATTCATTCAAGTCATGCCTTCCATAATAAACACTGCCATGACAACTTTTTTACCTTGTACTCTAGGGCTATATATGTTATTTTCAAATGAAATATATATATATATATAAATCTAAGTCAATCAATAAGTAAATAAAAATGAAGGAAAGAACGAAGTGGTTGATGCTTCAATTTGCAACATCTATTGAGGGGCAAAATATGTCCAAGTGGAAGGGAATCTCTAACGATCATTTATCATGAATTTCGTGAAACTGGTATACACTCCGTAATTAGCAAATGGGAATTATTATTTTGCATTGACATCATGTTTGGCTCAATATCAAATAGGAAATAATTCAAAATCTTCAATTATAGTAATGATTACAAGAACCAAGAAGGTAATATACACATGTGGTGAAAGATGTAAGTTGATTCCAACCACATTGATTAGGCATTAAAGAAAGCGTATTTGGTGTATACATGTGTCTGTGGGGGGCATTCAAATTATATATAAAATTGCCACTTCACCATCAAGAAGAAGATCCTGCCTTAGGAGCAATATGATTTTGATTAGTTCAAGGCAAGGTAGGCATATTACATGGTGTTACAAAATTTGTATTGTAAAGAACTTTAGCTATCTTAGAATGTTGGCAACTGAATCATACAAGAGAAATAAAATGAAATGATGATCAGGATCCTCAACATGGATGATCATGTTCTAAGCTAGTAAAGGGAGTTTAAGTATAATTTGTTTATTGAAGAAAAGCTGGTTAGACTTAGAATGTTTATCATGAGAAGAAAATCAAGATGACATCGATATATGGAGTCATCTAAATGAGATCACTAATGTGAATTTAGCGAATAAATTCAATGCAACGAAACCAATGACTTATGAAGATCGAATTGAAGAAATGAATTAGCTTAAAAATGGACAACTTAAAGATGATTTACTTCAATATTGTTGTGAAGGCAATGTACAACTCAATCTAATCAAGGCATGATGCACGAGTAAGAGGTGCCGCAAATTTGCGCACTAAGCCAATTCTTGAACAAATTTAGTGGTAGCATAGTTGTTCAATAGCACGCATGCGCTAAAGTTAATTGAAATGCTTATTTGATGCTCAAATCCCTTTCGACTTCATCCGAAGGACTTTAGTCAAGGAGTAAAATATAGAGGGCTAAATCTGACTCATGGGCTTTAAGCCTAATAACGATTTGAATTTGACTCTTTAAGCTAAGATGACATAGCCTGGAGTGTCAAGCCTATAAAAAATTCGAGATGATCAAGGAGATTTGGCATAATGGGCTTAGAGTAGGGCCTATTGGATAGGTTCATTCGATCTAACCTTTCTTAGTTTAATCCACACTAAAAGATAATAAAGCCCTTTATTTGGGCTTAAACCATAGAAAAAGCCCACTTAATACCAATATATAAAAGGCTTCAATCCTAACCATTAATCAACATCATGATTCAATTGATCGAATCCACTTACCATCTCCTATAAATACCCCATTCATTTCTTCATTAAGGGGTAGATAAAATTCCCATTAACACCGTTACTCTACTAAAATCTTATTTCAAAGACCAAAACACTTAGACATCTCAAGAATACCACCCTATTCTTCATCTATAATGGAGTTTAATGCCATCATGCTCCTCCATTTATCACTTGATGTATTAGAGCCTACTAAAACTATTTACTCGTCCTCTCTATCCTAACTCACTCGATCATCCCATACGTGTAAGTCAAATCATTTCTTTAGTCACGTGTAGTGTAATCTATCACGCAATACGTACGTGATCTCTCCCGATATCGAACCCCCCCTATACATATGCAATTTGTACATTATGGTTATTGAAAGTTCAATACATATATACTTCAATAATTACAAATAAGAAATTCTTTTAAGTACTATAGTATAACAAAAAACATTTTTTTGGTTGAAGTAAATTATTATTATGTTTTTTATAAAATGATTTTGTCCAATTTATCCTTCCAAATCAACTCTAAATTAGTTTAGTTTGGATTGCGAATTTTCTAAATTAAATTGTAAGAAAAACCATATTTTTAGTTTGGTTTAGTTCGGTTTGCAGATTGGTTTGGTTTAGTCGATTCTTTTACCCACCCTTGACTATAACAACCAAGGTAAAATATCATAAGGATTTGAAGAAGCAATGACTACTAGCATATTGAGAACATTTGAATGTTGGAGTTAAGATCAAGTGATTAAAAGAGAAATAAAGCAAAGAAGAAAAAGAATATTTTAAAGTTTAAGAGCTACACAAGTTCTGATGATATTATTGTTTGGTTGAGCTTACTTACGTTTATTTAATCTAAGAAAAAAAAAAAGCTCACAACTTGAGAATTTTATATTACTGAATAATTGTACAAAAGTGCAAGAAAATCAATTATAATCCTTAAAGGAGTTACTAATTTTGTTAAAAACTAGTGTGAGACAAATTGAGAGAACTTAAGAGGGTGATTCTATAGACTTGTGAATTGGAGGAAATATAGAATTGTAGGAACTGTTGACCTTTGTGTAAGGCTTTCATTAATAGTGGAAGTACAAATTTCTTATCAACAAATGGGGGCCTATGTTCAAAATTTCTTATCAACAAATTCCTTATACATCAATTTAGGAGATAAATTTTTAACCTTAGAAAACTATACAAACTATGAAAAATCTAAATATAATGACATAGATGTAAAAAAAATAATTATAATAATTTGCCAAAACCTTTTGGTATGTAAATTTGTATATTGTAATTTATTACTTTATGAAATTATCTTAAGATTGAATATATATTAATTTCATGTGAGAACACAAAAAACACATAAGAAAGGTTAAGGTAAGTAAAGATCCAAATTCCTAAATTAAGATGACATGCGACTTATACTTCATTAACATTTGAATATGGATGCCTGGATAGCCTACTCTCTATAATTAATAGCAACCCAATAGTAAATCACAAAGAAATCAAAGGCTGAAACCCAATCAAGTAGAGTAATAATGATGATAAAGTATGACATAGCCAATTAAACAATCTTTACAGTTTATTGTTTGTTCAACTTGATAATTTAGACATTTTAAAAGTAAAACTTTGACTATAGTCAAAGTGATTTTTGATGGGGAGAAAAAGGGTATGAGGTATCTATAGAATGTAAACAAAAGCTTCATATTTCAAGTATACTTGCTAAAAATCTTAAATAATGAAAATGTTATTTTCAACAAGCAGGTGGTGTACAAGCATTATCATCAACTTTATGAACTTAATCTTGGCAAAGACAAAGCATCTATCTCATTCTCTACTTTTTGTAAAGTTCCAAATGATTAACAATATTAGTGTAATGCCCTAAGACCTGGGGAGTCACAGCCTGCCTCATGTCCCTATAATCTACTGATACTTCTAACATTTAAAATCACCTGCTACTATTTCCACATACTTATAACATCACTTACAACCTATATTTACATCCATTGCAACACATATCAAAGATGTCATGAAACGTCCTTAATTCGCCAATAAAACAAGAAATTGATTCCTTAAAATAATTTATTCAAACAAAATAACTCAACATAGTTCTTTAACATTTGCCTCATATGTCATGAAACAAAACTTAATATTTCAATTCTTTAACACTTGACAATTGAAAGACCATCAACTATCAAGGACTTGAGAAGTCTCAAGTGATTTCTTTAGACGTAAATAATAGAAATTGAAAGAAAATAACACATGTTTGATGACATAGAAGAGCAAGTCTTATAATTTAAAATAACTACATTTAACCATCTTTGAAATCATAGTAGTAGTCATAATAATTGGCTTAATCACTGTAATACCCATAATCATCATAATACTCCTCACAATCACCTATGCTTATGCCTACATCAAAAGCATGGGAAGTTAGGGGATAAGTAAAGCTTAGTACAGAGTACAATCACATGCACATGAATCAAACAAAGAGTGTACAACACATACACAACAACTAATTCAAATATCTAGATGCAATGATGATAAGTTATTTATTTTATTTAAGTTTAGTAAACCATATAGTTCTAGTGTGCTGAAACTTGAAGTAATTTATGACTTTGGAACACAATATATAATATACATATAGATATTGGTGTAGGTCCTCCCTAACACCCTAGTAACCATGTCACATCCTAAATTTACTCAAATCATTTCCAAGCATGACTCCAATTAGGACATTGCTATGCAAGGATCATTGGGGTGCCTCCCTAAGGTTTGGTGCTTACAGTCTCTTATATCCTGCTAAGCACAAGCAGTACACTTATTTAAGCTGAGTTTTCATTAAGTCCATTTAATATTACTATATCCTATTCACACGTAAACAACATTTAAAATAAGTACCCAACTATAATGCTTGATCGCAATTTGACATGAGAACCTTACAACCTATTAACAAGATAACATTACAATCTCTCAGATTTAGAACTACGAACTAGTCTAATAGTATTCTCATCATAACAACCTAATTGGCTCATGTTAACATTAAGAATCATATATGAAATCTAAGACCACTCGATTGTTAAGTCAATTTGCAAACTGTTTCAAGGGATGATTCTTGATTTGAAAAAAGTTATAGGAAAGGTTTAGATTTAGAAAAACAACTTCAAAGAACCTTTAGAAATTTTTTATTTGCTAGTCAAAAATACATTTCTACGAGTTTATGATTTTATAATATTTTTCTTAGTTAAAATAGATATAAAATTATTTATGTGCAGACTTTTAGTAAGGTTATGAACTTTCTTATACGATTCTATAAATTTGCAATTTTACCAGTTTTGTATGATTTTATACAATTCTACTAATTCTATAATTTTTGTATGAATAGAAAAATCACAATTTTGATAACTATGCTTACCTTGACAACAAACAACAACCAACTCACTTAAAACATAAAACAAAATGTCATCACAATCACAACTCATCCCAACATCATCAACCTTCAATTTCAATGTAGTAAACTAGCAAGAACACAATGTGATCAGAAATTACTACTTATTGATTGATACTAGCTCGTCCACCACCACACAAACACTATAGGACAGTTGCAAGATATCGTAAAATCATTTTACTTGCTATCTTTACGTAAAAAAAAAAAAAAAAAAGAAATCTCTTTAGGAAAATTCATCATAACTTAAAGGAAATGCAATACACATCTTACTTTAGAATTTCATAACCTTAGACATGCTTTCTCCAAACGCAATTTGTTGTAGAACACCCAAGAAGACTCCTCAATTTCGTGTTAAGGCTGACCTATACAAAAAAGTAGATGTCTTGGTAAGAAAACATGGAAAATTACAATTACAAGATGTGGTACTATCCCTACCTTTGATCGCTCAACCCAAAATCGCTTAAACTTTGATGTTCTCACTTCATAGTGTCAAGAATGTGTAGAAACCCTTATGAGCAGATGCTGTACATGTGGAAAAAGAGTGAGAAAAGGGTTTCCAAAAACCCTAAAGACCCTTTATATAGGTAGGGTTTACTAATCTTTTCCTGTACCCATAATATCCTTGCTTAACTTTTACAATACCATTTACGTGCTTTGCAATAATACTTTACATTATTGCTTTTCCCTATTTTATATTTTTATTTCTTTTTTTCTTTTTTTCTATCATATCAAGTTTTATAACTCTTCGCTCCATACAAAAACTTTCTTCCTTGAAAGTTGAAAGATCACATACCTTACTCTTGGAATAGCTTTGGATACTTCTTTCTTATTTCCTCTTCTAACTTTAAAATGGCTTCTCTTTCTAATTGTCTTACCCACTATACCTTTGTGTAAGGTATCTATCTTCTTCTCAATTCTTGAACCTTAGAGTTTACATTCTTTATGGGTCGCTCCATAACAAACGAATCTAGCTATTACTCTAACATCTCTACATCCACTACTTATACCTTATGCTGCTTTATCTCTTCCTATAGATTGGGCTTAAATTTTCTTAACATGGATACATGGAAGACATTATGGATGCCTTCCAAATTGGGAGGAAGTTCTAACCTATATACTACACTTCCGATCTTTTCTATTATTTTGAAGGGTCTAATATGCCTTGGGGATAACTTCTCTCTTAGATCGAATTTGAAAACTACTTTAGCTAAAGATACTTTTAATAGAATCTCACCTTTTACTTGAAATTCCAATAAGCATCTCTACTTATCAATACAGCTCTTTCAATGGCTCTGTGTGGTTTACATTGTCTTTTTGATCAACCTCACCTTGTCCACTGCTTCTTACACTAACTTTAGACTTAAAACCTATCTTTCTCTAAGCTTGACCCAATACAAAAGCGATCTACACTTTCTACCATATAGAGGTTTGTAAGGGGCCATTTAGATAATCGCTTACTAACTATTGTTATAGGCAAACTCTATCAAGGGTAAGTGCTCATCCTAATGGCCACTAAAGTCATATATACAAGCCTGAAACAAATCTTGGAGTATCTATGGAAGGCAGTACTAAACTACAACTTCATACCTAAGCTTTATATGGACTTCTCTAAAACCCGCCTATACAATGAGTGTCCATGTTTGATCTAATTTTGGCTAGTACTCCATGTAACCTCTCTACTTCCTTTACATAAAGCTTAGCTAACTTGTCCATAAGTACCTAATGTTAAAGGGAATGATGTACGTTGACTTTATTAGCTAATCTACAATCACCTAGACTACATCATGCTTACTCAAAGTCTTTGGTAACACCATTGCAATGTTTATGGTGACCTATTCCCACTTCCACTTTAGAATTAGTAACAGTTGTAATTCACTTACTTATCTCTTATGCTCAATTCTAATATGCTATAAGTTTGGCACCTCAACACATATTCTATAATCTGCCTCTTCACATTATTCCACCAATACTGTGCCTTAAGGTATCTATACATCTTTGTACTAACTAAGTGTATAGTATATCCTAAGTAATGTGCCTCTTTCAATAGTTCACTTCTCAACTCTGGTCTCACTAGCACATAAAATTAACCTCTATACCTAAGCACTTCATTAGCTTCTATGGTGAATTTTGCTACCTTTCCTACTTCTATCTTTCTTTTTATCTCATATATACCTTCATCTTCAACTTGAGCCACCTTAATCTTATCTATCAACAAGGGCTAAATCCATATATTCGCTAACTTAACACCTATTTCTCTAGTCAAAATCTCTAAATCTAGTCATCTCATGTCCTCTACTAGTAGCCTCTGCATCGTTAGCAAATTGGCCATATTCCTATGTCATTTACCACTCAAGGCATCTACCAGTACATTAGCTTTCCTAAGGTGATACTGTATATCTAAGTCTTAGTCCATTATTAGCTTTAGCCACCTTCGCTACCTCATGTTTAGATTTCACTAGGTGAAAAAGTACTTTGGACTCTTGTGATCTATAAGCACCTTTCACCTTTCCCCTATAAGGTAATACCCCTACAGCTTCAAGGCATGGATTACTACTACCAACTCTAAGTCATAGACTAGGTATTTCTTTTAATGTAGCCTTAGCTAATGTAATGCATATGCTATTACCTAATCATCCTGCATCGATGCATACCTAGCTACTTGGATTGATGCATCACTATAAATGACAAACTCCTCACCATTACGTGGCAAGGACAACACTAGAGTAGCCATAAGTCTCTCCTTTAACTACTAAAAGCTTTGCTCACATCAATCATCCCAAATAAACTTAACCTCTTTATGTGTTAATTGAGTTAAGGATGTTGCTAACCTAGAAAACCCTTCCATAAACTCCTTGTAATATCTAGCAAGCTCTAAGAACCTTCTGATCTAGGTTATCGTTTTTGGTCTCGGCTACTCCACAACTACCTTTATCTTTTTTAGATCTACTAATATGCCTTCACTATTTACAATGTAATATAGGAAGGCTACCTATTCTAACAAGAACTTATACTTGTTGAACTTAGTATATAGCCTCTCTACTCTGAGTTTACTTAACACACTCCTTAAATGTTGCTCATGCTCTTCCCAGCTCTTAGAGTATATGAGAATATCATTGATGAAGACCATAATGAATCTATCTAAATACTCTCGAAATATTCGGTTCATGAGGTCCATAAATGCCGTAGGCAAGTTAGTGAGGCTAAACGACATTACTAAGAACTCATATAACCTATATTTAGTTCTAAATGTTATTTTCTCTATATCTTCTACTTTCACTTTCAATTGATAGTAGCCTGACCCCAAATCCATCTTCAAGAAAACTTGAGCCCCTTATAATTGATCGAACAATTCGTCAATTCATAAAAATGGATACTTGTTCTTTATTGACACCTGATTCAAATCTCGATAGTCCACACACATTCTCATACTCTTATTTTTCTTCTTTACAAAAATAATCGAGGCTCCCTAACAAGACGAATTTGGTCTTATGAAACCTTTATCTTGTAGTACTAGCAACTATTTCTTCAACTTCATAAGTTCTATCGGCACCATTCTATACATTGGCTTTGAAATGGGCTTAGTGTATGGCACCATGTCTATCTTAAACTCGATTTCTCTATCAAGTGGTAAACTAAGTAGATCGTTTGAGAAGAAATCTTAGAATTCCTATACCATTGGCACTTGTCCCAATCTCAACTCCTCACCAATCCTTGAACTTAAGGATGCTATGGTAGGCTTTCCCCATACTCATAATCAATACAATTCACTAGCCTCTACCCTTCTACTTGATATTAAAAAGGCACTTCTCCTGGAGGCTCAAACATGATCATCATGTTGTGACAATCAAAGGTGGCATAATTCTTGCTAACCAATCTATACCCAAGATTACATTGAAATTAGACATGCCTAGCACTAACAAGTCAATTGGTAGGATCCTTCATCTACTATAATTTCTACATTTTGATATAATCTATTCACCAAGGGGGTATTCACAATCAAAGGGGAGTCCAAAAATACAGTAAAGAACATATAAACATTTACCAAGGATTAGTAATGTAAGAACAAGAAGATCCAGTATCAAAATAAAACAACTACACTTTGATTATAGAGAGTGAACATACTTACAAGAGTATTTGCCTCAAAAGTCTCCTGACTCTGAGTCTACTATTTAAGCAGAAAGACCCAACTAATGCTCTTTGGCAGGGTCCTAGTTGTAGTCCAGCAACTCTAGCTATGTTTTGAGTAATAGTTGGTTAGGTAGTCTGCATAAGCTAATTCCCTACATCTTTATAATCAATTGTCCAATGGCCCCCGCTGACTACATATGAAGCAGAAACCTTGGTACAGAACTGTCGACTCTTTGCAATCCTTACTAGCATGTACAGTCTTCGCGCAGAGAAAAAAGGTATCTAAAGTTCACTTACAATTTGCAACATCATGTGTTCTAAAACAATAGGTACACTTAATCAGCATTGGTATAGGTCAATGGTAGTCTACTACATTCTCTATCGCAATTCTTGGCATAAGTCTCTTGAACCACTCTAACTATCTATAACTTAGAATAAGCCTCTTACTTAAGGCCTTCCTCTCTCTATGGGCCAATAGCTCTTTCTTCCTCTTCATACCTTGCTCTACATTTATGGCTTACTCTACTATATCTGCATAAGTGCCTCTAAACCCTACCATCCCCTCTTGTAACTTAGGCTTTAACTTGAAGATGAACCATCCAGTGTGTGACCTCTTGTCTCATATGATTGGCTTAGGTAGGAAGTGAGCTAAGTAGTTTAACTCCATGTCATAATTTGACACTAATCTAATGTTCCTATTGCAAGGTTTGATAAGCTAGCTCCATCTTTCTTGGGTAATGTTAAGGAAGAACTTGTAAGGAACAATGGTTTGAATTCTTCCTAAGTGATAAGACTAGTTGCATTTTTATTGGTCGTAGGAGCACTCTCCTACCAATAGGCTATAGATCATTTCAAAAAGAATGTAGCATACATTACCTTCATATTATTTAGGACTTCTGCCACCGCAAAAGACTTCTCTACCTTGGTGATCCATTCCTCAACTCTTATTACATCATTTGGCTTATGGTAGAATGATTGAGCTATCTTCACAAATTAGTCAAAGGTACTTCTCTTGGTATGACCACTTATACCAACGTCTATGGTAGTTTGTCTTTTCTATTTTCATACCTTAGTATTTGCTTAAATGACTTACGTATCCCTCTATATCTACTACTATTGTTGTTGCAAAATTATAAACCCTAGAAAATCAATAGTCTGAATCCTAATTTAAGTTCGAGTGTTCTAAACTGTGTAATAAATCAATGAGGCTAGTAATAATAAAAGATTATGAAACTTAATAAATGGAATATAACACCGATAAGAAAAACCCTAGAAATTGATTGAAACCTTAAATCGCGTATTAAAACCTTAAATCTGATTTACGCACAATTAACCAAAATTGAATCCGAATTTGATCGAAACCCTAAAATTATAACTTTAAGCCAATAAAATTGTTAAATATCACTCAATAGTGATACAATTATAGTCAATTACAAATATCAATTAAATCGCGTAATCGCGTAGAATTTTAAATAAAATCATTACAATAACTTATAAAAATTATAATTTAATGGGTATCAATTAAATTGATAAATTTTCACAAAATTCCAAAATTAACTTATGATGTTTATTTTTATGGTTTTTAAGCTTAGAAAAATTATATATAATTATTTTAAATTTCTACTTTCTTCCTTTTGCTTTCTTTCTTTTCTTCTCTTTTCTTTCTTTTCTTCTTCTCTTCTATTTTCTTTATCTTATACATGAATTCCATCTAAAAAAAAAAAAAATTAGCAGCCTATGTGCGTAAATAAATGTACATGTGTCACAAATTTCAGGGGGAAAGGACAAAGTAATAAAGTAACTATCTTATCCTAATTAATACCTAAATGAAGAGGATAAGCTTCTCTATTTTTTTATATTATTTGCTTAAAAAATCAGAAGAATTTCACGCCCCCAAATCCTGGAAATATCAAACCAAAACTACAAAGTGGGAAAAACAAAAGAAAAGAAAAACAAAGTAAAAATGAAACAAAAGCAAAATTGAGAAGAACAAGAAGACTAAGAAGAAAAAGAGGAGGAAAGAGGAGAAAAAGAAGAAGCAAAAATTAAGATTTATACAAATATAATAAGATAAGTATATTTATTTTGGTTATACATATATATATTATATGGTATGTACATGTATATACTAAGTATTTTTGTTATATTTTACTAAATAATTCATTACATATACATGTACATATGCATGAGTAAATAACTTAAGATATATATATGTATGTATAAATATATGTATGTAGACATGTATATATATATATATATATATATATATATATACTATTAGGTAAAATATATGGTATATGAGTATACATATGTGTATAAATAAAAAATACATGAATATATGTATGTATACATAAGAATATGTCAAATAAGTATTTATTATTTTCACAAAATAAATATAGATATATACATATATGTGTGCACGTGAAATGATTATTTATGTATATATATATGAGAATATGTATTCGTATATTATATACATGTATTTTGTATTTACATATTCATATATACATGTTAGCTGTATTTTATGTATACATATATGTCTACATATGGCGTAAATATATGTATAACATATAGTATATATATAGTATATTGTATATTAAGTAGTATATATGATACAATAATATTTACTAAATAAAATAAATTCATAAATATGTAAGAAGTAGGTATATATATATATATATATATATATATTACCGTAAATTAGGAATTCTTAATTAAGTGAATTATAAAAATTAAAAAAATATAGTAATAAGTATATATATATGTGTGTGTATCATAAAATACAAATAAATAATAAGAAAATAATAAATAACAAAAATAATAATAATAATTGTAATAAGTCTAAAATCTCAAAAATAAGTAAAAAAGAGTAACTAAGGTAAAATATGCTTAAAATAATAAAATTATCAATTATATGATTTAAATAATTATTAAATCATAAATATATTAAGAAAAAACTAAAATTAATATTTTATAATTTTTTAAATTAAAATAATAAATTTTGTGATATTTTTATATCACAATTCAAACTGTGAGTCACAATATCCAAAACGAACTTCGCTATAAGAAAATATGCTCGAAAATGATCAAAATAGACTATAAGTTCATAACGATTCAAGCTAAAACGAAAAAGTTATAAACGATTCGATAAAAAACTTGAATCAACAATTTCCTATAACTAAATAAAGTAAACCTTACAAATTATGATACTAGTTTAGCTTTAAATTCCCAAACTTACAAATTTTTATTATTATTAAGTGATCTTGACATTGACCTTAAGTTGCCATCAAATTATTACGATTCTTGAGTTGACTATGACTGAGTAAGTTTTCTTAATGATTCCATATTTATTTGTGTTTGTAGTTAGTGAATACAAGTTATGATCAATAATGGAATGTTGTATGGGTTTGGATTATGCTTATTTATGATAATTGATTGTTAATGGTGAATTTACTTTAAATTACAATAATGTATTGATTGTTGTATAGTAGATTTACTAGAAATTGATTGTTTGTGTTTTTGAATAATCGCTGAATAATAAGATCTAATTTTACTTGACTAGAAAAAGTTAACTTGAAACATGCATAATCATACACCACATAACTAATTTCGGCAATCACATTACACGAAGGTAACAAGAGACCATACTTAGGTTGACTATTGATTGTTATAGATTTCTTACGGTACACACGTACGATATGACTTTACCCTAGCCCGCAGGATCACTAAGCATTGGAGGCGCCAACCGCCTAGTTAAGGGTTGAGTCTAGAGGCCTTCGTTTAAAAGTGAGTGAGGGTTATGTAAACCTACTCACAATCATATGTAAAACTCATTTTTAATAAAACTGATAATGGATATACCATTACATTTTAAATAAAAAACGTGAAGTTTCGTTATGAGATAAGTTTTAGTATGATACCCAGATCTAATTGTGCTAATATATCTCCAACCCTAACTTTGGAGGGCGTTAAATCTGAGTTACATGCAATACCTAGTCACTTGCATGTATTTGCTTGGCATATTGATTGACATGCATTCATTTGATTGAACTTAATTATTGTATAACTTGATTGCTGTATGGTTGAGGGGATTATCTCACAAAGCTAGTTAGCTTATACCCTTATAGTCTTCTTTCGTAGACTGAGTTATTCGTGAAGTCGGGTCATCGCAAGCCCGAGATTAGTTGTTCATCACGAGGTCAATGTGGGAGCAAGACGTGATCAAAGTGTACTTATGATAGTTTATTTAGATTATAGAGCTAATTATATAATCAAATGATACTAGTTTGACGTAAGAAATGCTTTAGATTTCTTATCTGTAAATTCTTACATAAATGGATTATATGTTATGTTTCTATATTTTATTATTGTTATCATGAAATGATATTACTTATGCTTGCACAACTCTTGTTAGCTGTAGCTGTAGCGGTAACTATAGCCGGAGCCGTAGCCATAGCCGTAGTCGTAGTTGTAGTCTTGTGTATCATATAAAGGGTCATTGATTGTAAGGGAATTTAATCTATAATCTTTTGTATAGTATCAGCCACGATTAGCCCCCTCGGATCATGACAAAAGCACCCCTATCATAGCATTCATTGAATGTAGAACTTGAGCAGCTATCATTTTGCTTGAACCCTATCCCTAATCATACTGTAGTTCGGTTGTATTTAGGGTAGGTATGCTCTAAGGAGGATAAGCATTCCTATAAACATAAACAAAAATAAGTAACACAAAATCACAACATGCTTATTTTGTGTTTATAGGAATGCCACTAGGGCATCCTTTTAGTCCTTTTATTTACAAGTTTGCTATTATATATAAATAGAACGCATGTATAGGGTTTTAGCCAAACTTTGACATATTAATAAAAATCCTTTGAGACTTTTCTCTTGGAAAACTCTTCTCTACTCGCTCTTACCAATCCTTTTAGCAAGAGTTATGGCGAGCAATCTTATCACTGGGATCGATACGTCACATCTAACGAGTCTTAGGTTGTGTAGGATCTTATTAGTGCATCATATCCAGCTAGATAACTTACGGATTTACTAAAACCTCCGTTTTTTTTTTTTCTTATTCGTTGTAGTACCTCTTCATGTGTAGGACCTTGAGACACATCAGTTTCACTAGTATTAAAGTGCTGTTTCGATAAGGGAGTGTATTAAGTTTCGTGAAGTTTTTGTTCATATACTATTAGTGGCCTACCACAGTAAGTGTGTTACTCTTGGGACTACTACAGTAAGTGTGTTAAAGTTACTAATTTGTATTTGAGAAAGTACTGGGTTTATCTATGAAATCCTTTTTGTGTGGTTTACTGAGGATTTGATTTGATAATTCTTTCGAAGGATTTGATTTGATAATTCTTTCAGTAGATTTGATACATATTTTATATATAAAGAAGGAATGAGAAGTTGTGATAGGAAATTAAGATTAGGGTTTCTTATTTGAATCGATGGGAGATTTGAGTATTGATGACTAAGGTTTATTGAGGATACTACTGTCATTTGTGTAGTGTGCTGGGTTACAGGAATTTGCACATTGGTGCAGTGGGTATTAGTTATGTATGAATGTGGCACTAATTTAAGAGTCGAATGTGGTTGAATTGATTCCCTATTGTTCTTGTGTATGGATTGTGAACACTACGTATAGTGTTGTGAAGGCAATAAAAGTGCTTAGTGGAGATTCTGCTGTTGTGGGTACAAATTGTAGTTAGGTTTCATAGTTGTAGTGAAGTGGATGTAGTGGTGCATGACTTTTGTTTGAGCAATGGCGATGTGGCCAGAACTGAGTATTTACTTCTATGGAATTTGTGAAGTGTTGTAATTGTGGTTGTGAACAGAGTGCACAATTGTGCAAGTGGGATTGAGGGTCTGCATGTTTAGTGATTTATATAGAGAAATTGTAGCAATTGTGTGGTTATAAAAGCTACAATGTTGCTGTGGAACGAATCATCACGGGTTCAAGAAGTTAAATTGTCAGTTGGCATGTGCAGTCGAGTCATGGAGAGGGTACTGTTATACGCGTGCGGTACTTGGTGAATGACTATAGTTACCATCGACGTACTATGTAGTATTTGAGTGACCCTTTCCATGGTGGAGCAATTCGCACTTGGATGCTACAATTTTTATTGTGTGTGATTTGTGCAGTTATGCGAAACTAAGTGTAGCGGTCGAAAGTAGTGACTGAGTGCTAGTGCTTGAGCTGTCACGAGTGGCTGTAACTGTAATTGGCAAGTGTATGAAGGCATGTGTAGGAAGTTTGAGCTCCCGAGCCAAGCTACGTCTTTGTGTACTAACAGGGAGTTGTAGTAAATTACCAAGCTATCTGGTCAGAAATTAAATTACAAAGTTATCACGTGCGCGCATACTGTCATGTCGCTGAATTGAAGTGTGTTTGTGCCGTACTCATGCTGTACTACTGTGTTGAAGTGTCCAAGCTTAGAGCTATAGAAATCCGAAGTGAACGACGAGTTGTACTGTCAGTGAAGAAGTGTCGATAGTGGTATGGTCCGAGCAAAGTTACTCCGAGCCATAGTCTAGTTATTGCTGAACTAAACAGTGCGTAATTGAGCTCAACTGATATAACTGTGATTTTGGAACTTCGATCCGAGCTTCTTGAGTGTGTTTACTGAAGTGTAGAGGCAACATGAACTGTGAGCTACTTTGTTGATTGTGTTTGTGCCGAGTTATGCGTAAAAGAGCGATTGTGTCGAGCTGAACTGAGTCGCACAACCGTCCTTATTTCCCGAGCTGTTTAAATTGAAGTTTGAGTTGCTAAATTTCACAAATAGCCGAGCTGAAGAACTAAAGTGTCTGAACTGAGCTGATGAAGTGTGAATCCGAGCTGACAAAGTGCTCTGACCCCAGCTGATTCAAATGTTGTTGAACTTGTGCTGAGCTACCTAAAGTGTAGAATCAACCTGCATGCACAATATGAGCCGATATATCATTGATCAAGCCGCTGAATTGTATTTGACCGAGTTGAGATTACATGATTGAGTCGTCAAGTCCGAGTTGAAGTATGTTGTACTATTCTTTAATTACCGAGCTTCCTTAAGTGAAAGTCACCAAGCCATTGGCCAAACTAAGTTTGTTGAAGCACACGATCCAAGCTCTTGGATGGTTAGTTGGTGCCGAGTTGGTGTGTTTAAGTTAAGCTGATCTGTTGCAGAAGTTTTCCAAACTATGTTGTGAGATAGAGGTACCTAATTTTCAAAGGACTTGTGCAGTAAATTTTACCTAAGTGCCATCCTATTTATGTATGCACTGAGGACTTGACAATAGCATCCGATCAAGAAGTACATGCCAAACAATTGTGCCACATGTCGAGCTATGGGCTTATTGAGCTAGTCTGAGAGAGTCGTGTTCCACTTGTGCTTGGTGGTGGACTTAAAGCTTGACAAGTGGCCGTAAGTGCTAAGTTGAGCAGCTGTCCTTAAGAATTGAATAGCCTAGCTCTTGGCTTGAAGCGTGTTAGTGAAATTGTTGAGTTGCTTATTATTAGACAATCGAGAATCAATCACCAAACTGTTGTTGTCGAGCTACAAGCAATGTTCAAAACTCTTCAAAAATTGTAGAGTCAGTAGTTGAATGCAACAGGTGTTTTCAAAGTACCGAGTTGGACTAGGAGTGTTAACTGTACCATTGCCGAGCTCGCAGTATTGCTGAGCTGAATTTCGAAGTAGTGCTGTCCACTTTTACTTTAAGGTTGCCGAGCTGACTAAGTCGAGTTGAATTGTTCAAGCTAACCTTGGTCTTACGTGTGGTAGCATTGAAAGTTGACATCATGTAGTGAATAGCAGAAAGAAGACTTGCTGTGCTGTCCTTATAATTGCCAAGCTGAAGCTATGAAACTTGGTCGATAGTTGTTGTTCTTGAGTGACATTAAATACCAAGCTTTGAAGTGCCAAAGTTATATAAATTTACAACTTATTGTGTACCTTTGGAATAGATTAGCAACATTATATCTTGTCCAATTCCTGATTTTATTTCAATATTATTGAATTGGAATTTATTCAGCATGACATCTAAAGCTCAACACAAGCATCATAATGCACGAAGCTTGAGGATGAAATCTTCTTACCAAGTTACAAATCCTACCTCCTCTTATGAACTGGAACAATTATAGATTCTACTTGTTGGCCTTAAGGAGATCAAGGTTGAAATAAGACAATAGAAGAACTATCAGTTAGAGAATATTGAGGAGAAGAGATATGGGGGAAAGGAAGTAAGAGTTGAGGATGCAAAGGAGGTTGATAAGAAGGGACAAGCACCCATGTTCCTGACATGGTTCCATTGCCATTAACACTTGCTGATATTGATTATCATAGGTACTACTATATTAGTCATCTACATGTAAGATTCTTTTATTTTGATCTACTGATAGGGTTATGTAGAGATGATATGTGTAGTAGTGTTGTGCCATTAAGAAGTTATAGGCTATTTATCGATGCTTTCCAAGATCATGGTGATGGATATTCTTATTGGGGTTGTGTTGTTCTTATCCTTAGTTCTCTTACATTGGAAGAATTTGAAGTATACAAATGGAGGAGAGAAGAATGGAGTTGTGAGCAAGTGAATGAGATGTCAACTATTGAAAATGAAGTTAAGGGGATAACATTAGGAAAGGATGAAGCTCAAAGGGTCGTTGAGGTAGAAAAGCAGTTTGAGGTCTTATAAGTTTAGATCCTCTGAGCATATGTCATGTTTGAACTTGAAGTTATTCTATTCTCATTGATTGATAGGTGCTAGAACTACTTAAGGGTAATTGACAGAATACATGATGAGTGGAAGGAAGACTGTCTAATGAAGAGTATGATTGATCGCAATCATGATGAGTGGAAAGAGTGCTGGATTGTGTTTACTTTGATCATTGAGCTAAGCTGTTGTAGTTTGCTTTTATTTTGCTCTAGTAGATTTGTTTTTGATCCAGGTAGAAGTTGGAGTAGTCCATTGTCAAGTTTTCGGTTGAAACTTTTTCAAGAGGGTGATGATGATAAGAATTAGAGTATCAATCCAACCAAATACTGAAGCCCAACTTGTCTACTCCTCATCTGGACATCTTATTCGTTTACTTATTTTTGTTTATGTGATTTAAACATCTTATTTCTTGTATTTTTTTTCTAAATTACCCTCATGCTTATTTTGTATTTACAGGAATACCATTAGGCATCCTTTTAGTCTTTTTATTTACAAGTTTGCTACTATGTATAAATAAAACAGATATATAGAGTTTTAGCCAGACTTTGACATATTAATGAAAAACCCTTGAGACTTTTTTCTTAAAAAATTATTTTCTACCTGCTTTTATCAATTCCTTTAGTAAGGATTGTAACGAGCAACCCTATTATTTAGCGAGTCTTCAGCCATGTAGGATCTTGTTGATGCATCATATCTACCTAAATAGCTCATAAATTTGCTAAAACCCCCATTTCATTTCTTTTTCTTGTTTGTTGTAGTGCCTCTCCATATGTACAACCCTAGAGATGCATCACCTATAATGCATTGACACGTTAGGCATCTAAAATCACCTACTACTATCTCTACATACTTAGATCATCACCTTCTACCTGAATTAACATCCCATGCTCAGCATATTTCAAGAATGTGATGAGACCTACTCAATTTGCTAACAAAATAAGAAATAGATTCCTCACTATAATTTATTCAAACAAAATAACTTAACATAATTCTTTAACATTTGTCTCATATGTCATAAAACATAACTTAACATTTCAATTCTTTAACACTTAACAACTTAAAGACCATCAACTAACAAGGACTTGAGAAGTCTCAAGTGACTTCTCTAGACCCAAATAACAAAAACTGAAAGTAAATAACATATGTTTGATGACATAAAAGAGCAAGTCTCACAATTCAAAATAACTACGTTAAACCATCTCTAAAATCACAGTGATAGTCATAGTAATCAGATCCATCATCGTAATACCTATAATTACTATAATACTCCTCACAATCACTTATACCTGTGCTTATATTTAAAACATAAAAAGCTAGGAGGTGAGCAAAGCTCGGTGTAAGGTACAATTACATGTGCATGAATCATACAAAGAATGCACAACATATATACAACAACAAATTCAAGTATCTTGATGCAATAACCACAAGTTATTTATCTTATTTAAGTCTAGCAAACAATACAATTTTGGTAACCCAAAACTTAAAGTAACTGATGACTCCAATACACAATATATAATATACGTATAAGTATTGGTGTAAGTCCACCCCAACACCTTATTAATCATGTCACATCCTAAATCTATTTAGATTATTTCCAAGCATAACTCCAATTAAGACATCATCACATGAGGATTATTTGGGTGCTACCCTAAGGTTTGGTCCTTTCAATCTCTTGAGCCTAGCCAAGCACAAGAAACACACTTATTTAAGTTGAATTTTCATTAAGTTTGTTTAATATTACTAAATCTTATGCATACATAAACAACATTCAAACCTTATACCTAACTATAGTAGTTGATCAGAATCTAGCACAAGAACCTCACAACCTATTAAGAAGAAAAAATTACACTCTCTTAGATTCAAAACTATGAACTTGACTAATGATATCTTCATCTCAACAATTCAACAGGCTCAAGTTAACATGAGGAATCATATATGAAATCTAGGATCACTAAATTAGTAAGTTGATTTGCAAACAGTTTCAAGGGATGACTCTTGATTTGAAAAAAGTTTAGGAAATGTTTAGATTTAGGAACACAACTTTGAAAGACCCTTAGAAAACCCCAAAGGAATGTTGTTGCAAGAACAAGGGTTGGGCATCCAAATGCTAGTCTATTTAGTATCTAGACACCATGCTCAAAAGAGCATGGCTTCAACCTTGGCATTCAAATGCTATAGGTGGGGGCATCTAGATGCTTGCTATAATTTGCAAATTTTTGCTAACTGTAGCGATGCATCAACCCCCCGAACAAACCTTAACCTTTGCTACTTTAAAAACTAACAACCCTAAAACCTTATCCTGACAACAAATAACAACCAACCCACTCAAAACATAAAAATCAAAATGTCCTCACAATGATAACTTATCCTAACATCATCATCTTTCAATTTTAATGCAATGAACTAGCAAGAACATAATGTGATCAGAAATTACCTGTTATGGATTGATACTAGCGTATCAACCACCACACAAACACCATGGGACAAATGTAGGATACCCCAAATCGTTTTACCTACTGTTTTTAAGCAAAAAACGAAATCTCTATAGAAAAACTCATCATAACTCAAAGGAAACGTAATACACATCTTACCTTAAAATTTCACAACCTTAGACATACTTTCTCCACTCGCGATTCGATGTAAGATGCCTAAGAAGACTCCTCAATTTTGTATTAAGGCTATCTTACTTGAAAAAGTGGGTGCCTCGATAAGAAAATGTGGAAAAATACTATTACAAGATATGGTACTATGCTTACCTTTGATCCCTCAACTTGAAATCACTTAAGCTTTGATATTCTCGCTTCATAGTGTCAAGAATGCATACAAACCCTTTAGAACAGTCGATGCATGTGTGGAAAAAAAGTGAGAAAAAGGTTTCTGAAAACCTTGGTGACTCTTTATATATCTAGGGTTTGCTAATCTTTTTCCATACCCATAAAACCCTTTCTTAACTTTTACAATACTGTTTGCATCCTTTGCAATAACACTTTATGTGCTATTACTTTTCCCTATTTTATGCTTTATTTTTTTCTCATTTTGGATTTTACAATTAATGTCTCGTGGCATTGAAAAAACAATACCTAAATAAGTACTCAAGTGTTTTTTTAGTCAATAAGGATTTGCGTAAGTTTCTCCACATCTATATTTTAAGATTGAAAAATATCTAATCTTCACATCCATACTGTAAGATCAAAAAGTATATAACAAATAGTCATGAAACCGAGTTCACATTGCAAACCTTAAGTACTAAAAGGTTTTAAGGAATTCTTAAAATGGAATAAAGAGAAGAAAAAATAGAAAGAAGGAAATAAATTTAACATTAAACTATGCTTGTTGTCAAATCAATGGTAATGTCACACTGTGATGGTTTTGTCTTTGACACCTCAGTTTTAAGCTACTCTCTTGGGTATAGATATAGAGGACTACAACCAATTTAGAAGTCTACTTAAAAGTTATGGCTAGGAATAGAAGTTAATTTGTAAATATCATGTCTAGCAACTCAAATAGCAGATTCCAAAATGTAGTGGGATGTTAAAGATAAATCAATTAGAGCATAAAATTAATCTTTGTAAAGGAAAATATTTTTATAGAGTATAATATTACCTTGCATACATTTAAATATAGTATACATGTATATATGTGCATGAATATATCTTATTATTTAAATTAGATGAAAAGAATGTACTTGCAAAATAAGAACTTTAGAAATTTAATTCATAAAGTTAATTACTAATTTGAGGAATGTAACAATAAGGGAAAAATATTGGTTACAAGTTTAGAACAAGAATGATAAGTATAGTACTATGTCAAACTAACTATTAGTAATAGATAATTAGACCCATGAAATATAATTAAACATTAAAATATATAATAAAAAAAAAACATTACAAAGGAGATGTCACATAGAGCAACCTTTGCATTTTCCTTAACCTAAGTTACATTTAGGAATTAAAGAGAGGCATTAAGAAAAACACTTATCTTTATTTTCCTATTTCAATTTCGGAATTATCACCAATCTCATAGCTACTCTCAAGACTCCTTAAGAAAACCAATAGGTACATCAATGAAACCTAGTAAAATTGGAAGAATTCCAGGTTGTGTGCAATTTTTTGGTCAAGCAAAAGTTTAATGGCAAGCAACATGGGGGTCTAAGAGTTGAGGTTGTGATGTGATTCTACAAACATGCAGCGGGAGTCCTAAAACCCTAGTAACAAAACTATAAATAATATACAAAGCCTTAAACCCTAAAAAATGGCCCACAATCGAAATACGGAAAATATTTACAAAGTATATAAAACTATGCATTTAATAGAGTAGTCGGTATGTAGTCATCTAAGTTGTTTATGGGATCAAACTCGAGCAAGGGCCAGTTTGTAATCGGATGTCCGAACAGGGGTAGGATGTTTGGAAGTCTTATTGTGCTTGACCAAGCTCCTAGTGAGGTTGACCTACAATTGTTGCACTCGTAGATTGTTAGGCACTAGCTTTCTCATGCTATGCCGAGTTATTCTTTAGTCTTGAAGCCTTGGCTGTTTGGTCTCTTGTCTTCTCGATAAACGACATACCTAATGCGGAATGGTTTCTCTTCCTCCCCTCGGCCCTTAGGTATTGGTCTAGCTTCGGTAAGAGCATGTCGGCCTTAGCTTCTGACGAGTTGGTCTCAACCTGAAGATCATTGTGGATTGATTCCTATCATCACCGCAGGGCTGAAAAGAAGTCATCTTAAACTTTAGATTGTGAGTGCGGGCTTGGATGCCAAACATGCTCCTCTTCCCCTTTCTCTTTACTATAGGCATCAAGCTATTCTGGATCTCTTCAATGCTCATAGGGGTCTAGTAATAGCTCTTCCCATCCTTCCAAACCATGTAGGTGTTGAGGAAGCCATCGTAGATCACTTTCCGATCGTACTCCCAAGGTCGGCCTAGAAGCAAATTTGTTGCATTCATAGGCACTCAATCAAAGTCAACTTCATCCTCATATTGTCTAACCTCGAATGCTATCCAAGCTCTTTTATGTACATGGACCATACCCTTATCATTGAACCACTTTAGTCCATATGGTCAAGGATGTAGGTAGGTTGATAATCTCATCATCTTTGCTAGCTTAGTAGAAATGATATTGGTGCAACTACCTCCATCAACTATTAGGGAATAGGTCTACCCATTCACCAAACATTGAATCTAAAATAAGTTCTCCCTTTGACATGAGTCTTCCTTCATGTCGGCTCATTTGCTTATCAGGGCTAAAGGTTCTCCCATCTCAAGGTAGATGTTTATTGCTTCCTCAATCTTAATGTTCTTATTACAATGGCTCTCTACTTGAGCGTCCGATCCTTTACCTTTCAGAATTATTACCCTCTTGTTTAGGCATTGGAAGGCAATATGTCTGTAGGTTAAACTCTCCTTTCTCCATCTTCCTTTTTAGCCCTTTTCTCTTAGCATACCCCTCAGGCTCAAGGCTACCTTATTAAGGTCGACTAATCAGCCTCTAATGCCGTCTTGTCCTATATCTCTCCACTCTTAATGCTAAATTAGTTAGCTTATCCAGTGGGTTGAACGGTTACAGTTCGACCACATCGATAATGTCATCTCGAAGTCTACTAAGGAACTTAGTAATAGTACGGTCTTATGGCTCAACAATCTCACATCTAGTCATTAAGATCTCAATTTAACAGTATTTCAACCTTACCTCAAGTGTTGGAAAGCATAGAGCATCTCTTCCTTGAAGTAGGTTAGCATAGAGTGCTAAGTAGGTTGGAAAGCATGGAGCATTGAGCTATTTATAGGATCGGATCCGAGTAGGGGTGGGATGGCAGTCGGATGTTCGAGTAAGGGTGGGATGTTTGGAGGTCTTATTATACTTGGTTGAGCTCCCAATGAGGTTATCCTATAGTTGTTGCACTCATGGATTGTTAGGTACTAGCTTTCCCGTATTGTGCTGAGTTGTTCTTTAGCCTTGAAGCCTTAGCTGTTTGGTCTTTTGCCTTCTTGGTAGACAACAGACCAGATGTAGAATGGTTTCTCTTCCTTCCCTCGAGTATTGGTCCGACCTTGATAAGAGCATGTTGGCCTCAACTTCTAACAGGTCAGTCTTAGCTTGAGGATATTTGTGGACTGATTCCTATTAGGTTATGATAAGTATTTTTGACATGGTGCATAGTGGTGGTGATTGCTGAAGCTTCAAAAATCAATAAGATCTTCTTTTCAACAATCATGTTCATTTGTTAAAAATAGCAAATATCCTTCAAAAATTATGAAAAATTGCATTCTTAAATTGTTTTGAATATACTTTAACATGGTGAAATTGAATGTGTTGACAAAGCTTTCTTGATAACTATTCCGTGGGCTTATATTAGTCGGCCCAGTACTTAAGCTTGGCCCAATAATCCAATTCAAGCACAACTTCTACCGACTTGTTGTAAATATTAGAGAAGACCCTCAGGGACCCCCTCTTCCACCTCTTACTTTTCATATTACTCTATAATTCCACTTTTATGACAAAAGGGTTGACTTAAATATCAGAGTAGTCGTATTAGAGAAGACCCTCAAGGACCCCCTCTTCCATCTCTTACTTTTCATATTACTCTATAATTCCACTTTTATGACAAAAGGGTTGACTTAAATATCAGAGTAGTCGTATTAGAGCACTCATCAACACTTCCTATAACCATTCGTTGTTTGTAGGTACTAACATACCAAAATGAAAATCACTAGTTGACAATTTGTGTTGTCTATAGGAAACAAGTAATCCATTCCCTACGTTTTTGAAGATTTATTGAAACTTTGTGGTAGAATATTTCTCGCGTTTAACAAACTTTTCATGGTTTGGTTTGTTGTTCTTTCATTCCCTTATTTATTTTTTTTTTTTCTAGCTTCGGTAAATACGCTCATAGTTTGCCAATTTGTTTTAGGCTTAGAAGATTGCTCTTCCCCTTTTTCTTTAAATTTGCATCGATATTTTTTTGTGTATACATGTTGATGTCTGAGGATGTACTTGGTTTGAATTCACTGTCTCTCTGAGCGGTTTCTTCACTCTTCAAAATTTGTTGATGGCATTGAAGTTAAGAAAACAGCCATGTAACTGTAATTTTTTCACATGGTGGAGGAGTTGAGATCTCATTCATGCGAAACTGACCAATATTTCTTACATGTTTTAGGACTGACTCAAACATATTCTTTAATCCAAGAGTATGAAATCTAAATTTTTTTTCCCTTTCAACCTTTCGAAACTTCTCTGAAGCTGTCATTCTTGCTAACTGCTCGCCATAAATCACAACGTCAAGGCTGTCATTTGATGTTCTATTTAACATCTGTTTATATTAATATAATTTTGTTGTGATTAGATTCAAAACAATCTCAGAATTGTCCAGGGTGAAGAATAATCTGTGCAGCTACTAATGACACGTGCGACATGGAGACTGGCAATAGATTCAAACTCCAAAACTCAAGCTCCAAAATAACGAGACCAAATTGGATTCCAAACTCCAGAGTTTAAATCTGCAGGCCTTTTCGACCAAGTTGATGGCTGTCGAGGCACTCATCTTAATAGCACCGAACAGCCCATGTTCAAAGGACTAGACGAGGCTCCAAGTTGACTTCGTCTAAGCAACAGAGATCGGAATTTGAGCTTCTAATGTGTCGAAGAGCAGTTGTCCCTTATTTATAGAATTGCCAAACCATACTGCAATGGCAACAAGAGATAAAGCTGTCCATTGGCAACATCAACACCTCACTTCAATTGAGTTCAGCTATAGCCACCATGCACAAATTACTGCCAAATCATGGCCGAGTTGTTTATTGCATGTTGTTGCAGCATGGTCGAGTAAGAGTTAAGTTAAGCTCCAAGCAACAATCTAACCATGCTCTCTTATAACTGAGCTATGTCTTGATCGAAGGATGGGGGGCTTTCGACTTATAACAACAGCGGAAAAAGGCAAGTTATTCGCCAACATGGTTGAGCCGAGCATTAACCTGAGCTCCAATCTACTGACCAAGTAGACCTGCACAATAGCAAATAAACAAGTTGAGAACCGAGCTTCAATATGCCAAGTTCATAGGCAAGGAGCTCCGAGCTATCTAAATCTAGAGTTGCTGAGCTATTCAGCTCCATGCCACACCACCGAGCTCTACAACAAACTAAACCAAGATTACTCTTCCCAAGCCTAGTTCAAGCATATGATGACCAAGCCAAACATTCTTGTTTCTGTTAAGCACTGAGTCCAAGTTGAACATAGCAGTGGCCGTGTAAATGATTTTGAAATCTGATCAGTCAAACATCTATCTAAGCTATATACTTGCATGATGAGTGGATTTTGCTTACTGAATTGGAACATGATGCAATAAGTACGAATAATGACAAAACATGTCCGAGCTCGCAATAACTTAATAGTCGAGCTTGACGAAGGTACAAAGCCGAGCAATGTTGTGACGTTAAGCTCCATGCCAATTCGATTCTCACATTAGCTAATTTGAGCTTCCAGCTCCGCGATCCAAGTTTCTCCTTCCTTGCCGAATTGTGCAACGCATGTGGTGTTCTTAAAGAAATTGCCGAGCTAAAATTTGGCCAAGCTTATCTAACAATATACTTGGCCAAGTAACTCAACAATCCTAAGTTACCCACGGATGCTGTATCCAAGTTTGGCTACGGTCTGACCAGGCTATTTGTGCATTGAGTTCCACTAATTTAAGTCTCAAGCCTGAGTTCCTTTTAACTAGCCCGTGCGACGTCTTGCTTGTACAGTAGCATATCAACAACGACCTGCGTAAGCTGTTCCATTGTAAAGTTAATCCGAGTTTTTCCTTGTAATAAGTACAGCCATCCACAATTGTAAACAAGCACGGCCAGGGAAAGTAGTCTATAGCTCGCCAAGCAATTCTTGCCGTGCACTAAAGTGGATCAAGAGCTCCTTTGTGGTCGGGCTATTCATTAAAAGTTTTCGAGCTCCATAGAACGGTTGTCGAGCAACTCTTAGCAGAGCTGACCTGAAGAATAAAGCAAAAACCGAGTAGGACTTATGTTGTAAATCACTTAAATTCGAGTTGCAGCATACTCGAGCCTGAGGTCCGATCACCTATGGGCATTTCAGCGAGATTCGAGCTCACTCTAGCAAGGCAAGCAAGTTTAAGTAAATCAAGTCACAAACCCAAGCTCCAAGCAGCTTATATCACGGATCCGGTATTGAGTGATCCATTCTATAGAAGCTGGTAGTAACAACCTGAGCTTTCGTCCATAATGCCAAATTAATTGGCTCCATGTCGTGCTATTGAGTTTACAAACAAACTAAGCCGAGCATCTTTGGCCAAGGTTGAGTTCGTCCATACCGACCTGCAAGTTTCTTTTGGACGAATAGCCGCTCTGTACATTAAGTTTGAGCTCTGAACACAATGGAGTGACTAGAATAGCTCTGAACCATTTCTGATTAAAATCTGTGTTTTCATAGATTGAACCCATGTCATATGAAGTAATTGAGCTCCAGAAAAACTGAGGAAAATTAAGGAGCTCTAAGAATATTCGAAAGGAGAGCATATGGAGGACCGACCTGCTTGGTAATAGAAAAGTTCTCAGACAATGATTGAGCTCCAAGCAAACTAATGTGGCATCCATATTTGAGCACAAATAAGCTTTTCTTTCATGCCAAACTACTGTCCACAAGCATCGAACCAAACTGGCCAATTCCAAACACGAATTAAAGTCAAGCTTTTCAAATCTGGACTCAAGAACAACTCTAAAGCCAAGCTCTACTCTTCATTGCAACCGAGCAGCTTCAAATGGTTGACCAAAGTTTTTGAAGCCGAAGTTCCAAGCAGCAATGACTTAGTATGGGTGAACCCAAGCCCCATCTAATTTTACCCCAATCCGTTGAGCACTTTAGGTGCAACAAGTTCGAGTTTCCATGGGTACTGAGCTCTGTGCTAATGGAGCTTGTGATTCACACCGAACTCCAAGTATGCCAAGCATGCCGAGTCCTGTAGTTGAACAGCCTACCCAGTTTCTCTACTCACCGAGCTCCAAGCCATTTCGGACTTGAGCGAAAGAAGAACGGCAATGCCGAGTCAAGTTTTCGAGCTATCAATCACAACAATGCCGAGCTCTCTCCACAACAAATCTGAGCTCAAAACTAATAGAAAAAATTCATGCAAGTCCGAATGAAATCTCATGCGAGATCCATCATGCTTTCAAGCAAGATTGAGACCGACACACAACAACACTGTACCGACTACCTTTGACATGTTCGCGAGCAGTTCCAAAACCCGAGCAAGTGCCTACTGAGCTGCACAAGCATGAGGACACTTGTAGCAAATTCCAGCACAAGCTGCGGGAAAGCTGATCTATATCATGTGCAAAGACCATTTCATATGACTCTTATAGTCCAATGTGGGCTTACATGACCTCGGGAGCCCCACTTATGCATTAGCTCTCATTAATGAAAGATGAGTAAAACTTTTCTATTATTATTTATGAATCATTTGATTATTTATTTTTACGATATGTTTTTTATATTGTGCCCCATGCCAATCAATTGTTAATATTCACACTTGATTCATGCATTATATATTATCTATCCGCATGATGCTTCATGATCTAAGTTTTGACAAGCTTGATAATGAAAAATGCTAACTATCCGGCACTTGTAATGAGAGATTCAATTCTTAGCAGGCTAATTTCTACTCCTTTTTGGAGATGAGTATAAGAAGTTTAAAACAAATGAGGGCTAAACAAACATCCTTATTTTAAGCCCACGCAAGTATAATTTGCTAATGGGCAACTTCTTAGTAGCTCACATTATCCACTATAGGTGACAAGAAAATCAAATAAAGTATTAATCCCTAAGTCCTTTATCAAACGGATGACTGCAAATGGATATCAATAAATCTCTAAACCTAGAGAAAAACTTAAATAACAAGATATAGAGCCTTAAACTCCCTTAAGAGTGACGGGCACAAATGACCTAAAGTCTAATAAGAAGATAATGGGCTACCTAGAAACATTAAGCCATCAATCAGCATTGAGCAACATACTCTAAGTCTAACAAATAGACAACGAGCTACTTGAAATCCCTAAGCTACTCAGTGGTGATGGGTGAAATACTCTAAATCCTACAACTTGCATGGGCGACAAGTGAACAAGCCCATAGTCCTACACATTAATGGACTAGAGGCCATCTAGCCTATCTTACGGCTCTACTTAGCATAGGTCATGCCAAGCTTAAATGACTTGTATGCCATCTTCGCATTTTGAGGCATACTGGCTTCGTCAAGCTTTTGCCTTTTTAGGCATATATCTACAAATGCTTCGACCACTTCTAACTGTTGCCTCTTCAAGCCTTTGGTTCTTCAAGCAATCTAGCCTCTCCAAGGGATGGATTGCAAACTTTTTTAGAGTTCCCACAAAATCAACCTCTCTAGATACTCTTTTTGCTAACTTTGTCACCAAAGAGAGAAGGGGGCAAGTGTTGACAAGGCTTTCTTAATAACTATTCTGCAAGCTTATATTAGTTGACTTAATACTTAAGTCTAACCCAATAATTCAATTTGAGCATAACTTCCAATGATCCAATATAAATACCAGAAAAGACCCTAAAGTAAGGGAACCCTCTCTTCCATTCTCTCACTTTTCATATTACCTTATAATTCCACTTTCATGATGAGAGAGCTAACTTAGGCATTGAAATAGTCATGCTAAAGTACCCTCCGGTGCCCTCAATAACCATTTGTTGTTTTGCAGATACTCGTATATTGGAATGGAAATTATCAATCAACATAATGCATTAGATTCGAAGTGGGCATAGGTGGTTCATAAGAAATTGGATTGTTTGAAATTGATTTTGATTTAAAATTTAAAAGCCTTGATCTTGTAGTTTTAGCCTAAATTTTTATATGTTGACTCCACCTATATTAGACTAAATCCATATGCTAAGAACCTTAATGTTTGATACATTAAATATTTGTTTTTCATTTTTCTTTCAATTTGCCCTATTTCTAAAGTAGTGCATTTAAAAGGGTTTTTCGAAAGAATTGTTCATTAATCTAAAATAAAATGAGTCTAAAAGCTTATCAATGATGGAGAGATCAATTTAGGTGAATATGATACCTAAGCTTGGTGTATCGTTGATCCTTAAGAGAAATATATTTAATATTTGATCTTATTGGTTACTTTATGGATTATTTACAAGGATATGACATATTAGGAGTAATTTGATGCCTTTGATAGAAAACATACCTAATTTATAACGTAAATCAGGTTTAGAGATTTTAATATATTTTACATTTACTTTCGATGCCATTTATTTACCTTATATGTCATGCTAAAATTGGTTAAGAAATGAGTAATTCACAAACACTTAGAAGCAAGTCAATGAAGCATGCACATCAACTTTGTTGTGTGTGATTACATTTATACTAATTTATGAAAGTGCACTTAGGTAACTTAGTGAGAGTAGATTAACCTTGAATATCTATAGGTTTTGTTGTAAGACCCACTTATCTAGGTTAGTATTTTTTGTTGCTTACTTTGGTTGTGGCTGAAAATATAGACTGTGCTTGTTGATTGCTTGATTATTATGAAGTGTTGTGATTGAAAGTTGTGTGTATTACTTGCCTTTAACTTGGTAGTGATGTGTTGATATTATTTTAAGCATAAGATGAACCTCATTCCAGTTGGATAGTTAAGATATGACTCATATACCCTTTGTCATATGCTTTACTATTATTGCTTCATTACATTATCATGTACGTAACACCTATTACAATTATGTTTAAGTGAGTGATGGCGACAAGTGTTGAGTGCTAACAAAAAGCTATCTAAGTAAACCAAGTCCTAAACACCACTTAATAAGTATGTGGTATGATCTTTGAATTTCCTAATAAATATGTGGTATGATTAACGAATTGGCTAAGACCAATCTCAGTGGTGTAGTTAACAAATCAACCTATTTCAATTATTATGAGAATTGATTGCGACTAACCGAGACTTATATACCCTTGATATCATATATGGTGGTCTAAAGGTACACTTAATTATCTTCTAACGATAGGGAAAGGTCTGGAAAAGGGCAATATTAGTCAAGTATAAGCTCAAGAGCTATTCAATGGTCTTAGAGGGGAATGAATTGCTAAAACATAAGCTAATGAGTGAACTTAAGTTTGAAAGGAAAAAATTTACTAAGTATAAGTTTACGAGCTATTCTTTGAATTTAGAAATGAGCATAATTTGCTCAAAGGTAAGTTAATTAGCTATTTGAGGTTTACCTCACATTTGATTGACAAGATAAGTATATGAGCTTAATAACTCATATTATTTTTGTTAAAGTTAATGAGGTACCCTTGCAATTGCATAACACATGCATAGCATTTTATGTTTTAGCATAAATGTAAAGTAATTGTGTTGTCAAATGATTTAGGGGTTAGCCTTAATCAGCATTAGCTAAGTATAGAGTTACTTGGTATCTCATCAGTTGAATAATGTTTTAAGATGAAAACTGACCATCAATATTTGCCCCCTAACTCCTATCGTCAAGAATTCAACTATGGGAGTAGATAAAGCTTAATACTTAGTTTAGGTGGTTGGATGACTAAGACCAAAATGAGTTTTTCAAATGTCAAGCGACATGAGAAGTTTTGATTTTCATTTTAAAATGCAACAAGTCATATCCTAAATGAAAGGTCACAACCTTTTAATTTTCCTACCTATTCACTTTTTTGTGGTAGCACATGCGACAGCTATCATCCTAGCCATCATTACACTACTAGGGATTACACTTGTCATTAATCCATATTTGTTCATCTAATTAGAATAACATTCCATTAGAAGTGTGTTAGGATTATGAAGGAAAATTGTTCGTATATAAAGGATTTTTCCATACTGAAAAAGATTTCTTTACTTTAGTTCTCATCTGTATCCACTATCAAAGTTCTCATTTGCTTTTAACATCTCATCTTCATCTTCTAAATTTTCATCTAGTTTGTGATTCTATCATATAAGTCCAATCAGGTATGGTTTGAAGAGTAATTTGTCAACTTGTACTTTCAAATTCTGAGGCAATTGAGAATAAGGCTACTTCCCCTCTACCACCCCCCAAATAAAAGGAACGATTTGACATGTTTTTTAAGTAGCTCAATAGACAACATGATGGAGCAATGGGAAAAACTTGCTCGCATCAATAATTTTCCAGTGGATAACTATCCACATGATAAGGAAAGAAGATCTGCGGCCAGGTACTTGTATAATAATATTGTTTATTATAATAATTCTTTGGATGGAGTGGTGAGTGGTGCAGTTAAAGCAATCATCTTAAAGTATGACAAATACTTGCAAGATCTTCTTAAGATACAGAATCTGTGAAAGCTAAGAGAGGAAGAGAGGCTTTGTTTTCTAAGAGAGTATAAGTTTCATAAACACCTAAAATATCTTGATTTTGGATTGTGCTTCCCATTTTTTACTTTTATCAAACAATTCTTTAATTCTTCTAGGTTGTGCCGAGTATGTTTTCATCGAATACCTATCAGCTTCTCATAGCACTCGAGATAATCTACTAAAAGGTTGAAGTTAAGGCTACACCTTAGTTATTCAGGTATTTGTTCACAATAAGGAGGTAACCCCATGGTTGGTATTTTACAATCGCTCAACATGGTCACAAGTTTATAGATGGGTTGGAGTCTAAAATCCACTAGTAGCATGACAAGTTTGTGTTTATTTTATTAAATGAAGATTTGGATTTTTAGACCTAATGCACTAAATCCATCCATACCAAAGATATTGAATTGGTTCCAAATGACATCGCTACCACCAAAAAGATACAAGAAAGAAGGAAAAACAAAATGTTCTTTTTGGATGTTGATAGGATAAAAAGGCGATATGAGAATGGGGATCCAATGTTCTCTAAAAAAGAAGGTAAGTGCTAGAACAGTCACCATGCCGAGTAGAGCTATAAGAGGAAAGCCATTCTCATGACTTAAGGAAAGAATAGTCGCATGTGAGCTTTGCTTGGCATGGATCTCGTAAGTCATTGATTTTTCTCTCTTTTCCATTTTAACACTATTATCATTTATTACAAATGTGGGTATAGGAGATGTTAATCCTACCAAATTGTTGGCTCAAGCAAAGGCTAGGAAACTGAAGTTTGATAAATGTGTAGGCACCAACGTGCTTGTCACTCAGCCAGTTGCACTAAAAAAGGTCATACAAGAGAAAGCTATGAAACAGATCACTTCTCCAAAAAAAGGTTACTCATCCTACTAAGAACAATCAAAGGATTGGATAGACTAGAGCCATTACGGCTATACTCGAAGTAAACTCTCCCATAGAAAACATTCCTGAAGAGGAAATGTCGGGTGATTCATACCAAGAAATCAATAGCAATAGTAACGTTGAGGCTATTCCTTATGAGATGGCTAAAGGCTTATTAGGCCAAACGGACAATGAGCTAAGTACCAAGAAAAGGAATGGGAAAGAGCTTACTAAACAACCTTCGATAAAGAAATTCAAAGGTCTGGATGAGAAGATGAAGGACGCTATGAGGAATAAGGCTCTTGGCATCAATAGTGTCGAGCTCATCCTTAATCGTAAGGTAGGCGAGTACTTCATCCCATACTAGAGCTAGAACATCCTACACACTGACTCGACCTTAGGTGATAAGACAAAACCCCTAGCCTTGATGGAAGGATTCATTCTCCTTAAGGATAAGAAGATTGCGAAGAAAGATGTCAATCGAGTAGGCGTATGTAATAAAGGATACATCACTATAAAGTTGTACAAAGTAAGTACCGATCACCATCTTACATACTTCTCATGTTCTATTGCTGACATAATCTCATTTACATGCAGATTAGTAGCAATGTTCTAACAACCCTAAATGAAGTCGATAAGGAAATGAAGAAGGTAATATCTTCGTGTTATTGCTCTACTAAGAAGCAAATGACCTGTTTATCTTTGTTAACTTACTACAAAAGGTTAAGGAGGCATATAACTCCTCAAAAGCTCAAATTGTTGCAATTAAGAATACGAGGATAAAGGCCTAGATGGATGCTAAGAAGCTTTAAGAAGAATTGTTAGCTGAGAAGGTGGCACACTCCTTGGTGGCTAATGACTCAAGTCTCAACGCTAAGGGCAAAGAGTAGTATTAAGAGATTAGGAACCTAAAGGAAGAGCTCCGTAAGAAGCAAGAGGAATGTTAAGGGTTAGGCCAAACAATCAGCTTAATGAGTGATGAGGAGGACATGCTCAAGAGGTAAATGAAGGAGTTGGAGATAAATAGCTCTAGGCTCCAATCTTGTGTTGCTGAATTGGAGGAGGTAGCAAAGAGGAATCCTTCAGTTGAAGAAGTGTTAGAAATTGTGACTCCTAGTTAGCAATACTAGAAACTACTTTGAAAGAAACTTTTGCATGGTGTCCAACAAGCAAGAAAGGAGATTTTGAAAGTTCACCCTAGCTATGACCTTTCATGTATAGACTTTGTCGATGTTGATGATAATGATGCCAGCAATGGTAACGAAGAAGTCAGTGAAGAAGATCAGATTAAGGTTCAAGGGTAGGGTGCTAATGATGAAGCAGATGTTGAGGTTCTCGTTAACAATGAGGAAAGATCGTCTAAGAAGACCCCATATGTTTGCAAAGAGACATCCACCTGATCTAAAACCCCCAGTGCCAAAAAAGAAGTAAGCTCCTAAAAGGTCTCATCTTCTTCCAATCAAGACAATACTTCAGCTTAGTTAAAGAAAAATAAGATTTCGGATTCTTGAAATTTTATTAATTTGTACTTTTATTTTTGTATACGTTGCATGGATGAAATATGGTCAAGATGCCAATCATTTATTGTAATATGGTTTTCGGCTTTTAAGCCCCTATTCTTTTAGTACAATCCATTTCACATGCAAATTACTAACTTTTAGCACATATCATTTCACACGTAAGTTATTAGTTTTTGGCATGTTTTATTTCACGTACAATTTAATGGATGTCTTTTCTAAGACATAATGTTTGTTAGTCACTTAGAATGTGAATTAGTTTCTATTTTTGAGCCATAAGACTACCTATCATTACGCATGGCAAAGTTCATTCTCTAGCTTCTCGACTAATTTCTAATAAGAATTGACGTTACTTGTCAATAATTATTAAGTTCGTTAATCATTATTGGCCTAAACTTATTAAATGGTAGTTGGTTTGTTGTATAGCTAAAACTTTATTAATTTGTTAATCATACATTAATTAAGAATACAGATGATGTGAAATAAAAACACAATCTTGAAAAGAACATTTCATTATCAAAAAAAGAAGTAGGACATTGTCTTACAAAAAGTAGTAGAAATAAACCATAGCATCGAAGTAAGTAAGCAAATAAAGCTTCAAATTCTCAGCATTCCATGCTTGAGGGATGATTATGCCATCTAACCTTTTTAGTCGATAGACCTCCTTACTTATGACTTCCCGGATCTTAATAGGTTTCTCTCAATTTGCATCAAGTTTCCTTTATTTATCTCATACTCCAGTTGCCTCTAACTTTCTGCAAACTACATTGCTAGGCCAAAAGGCCTTATGTTTCACCTTTTGATTATAATATCTGGCTGCTCTATGCTTATATGCAGCAACTCTTGCTCTTGCAACATCTCTTATCTTATCAATCATGTCTAAATTGGTTGTAAGACCGACTTGATTAGCCATTATATCAAAGTTCTACATACAAAGATTAAGTAGATCTAATTCAATTGATAGTACGGCTTCCAGCCTATATACTAACCTAAAGGGTGTTTCTCCTATGAAAGTCTTGTGCATAATCTTATACCCTTACATAACACTCAATAGTTTGTTAGCCTATTTACCCTTGACTAGGTTAACTTTCCTTTTTAAACTATGTAAGATAATCTTATTAATAGCTTCTACTTACCCATTAGACTGAGGATGAGCTACTAACATATAATTTAGATGAATGTCATGTTTCTCATAAAATGCCTAAAATTTATCATTATCAAATTGTGGTCCATTATCAATGATTATCTTAAATGGAATCCAAATCTTGATATGGTAAAGTTCAAAACAAAAGCCTTAACTTTCTATTTGGTGAATCTGGCCATTGCTTCGACCTCTACCCACTTTGTAAAACAAACCATAACAACTATGATGAATTGCTGCTAGGCTATAGACTTTGGAAATGGTTTGAGTATATCTAATCCCCATTGGATAAAGGGCTAAGGATTAGTGAGGGTATGTAATTCAATACAAGGGACATAGTTCAATACCTAATGTTTCTAGCATTATGGACAATGCTAAATAGTGAATTTTGCATCTTCTTTTATAGTCGGCTAATAATAGCTAAGTTACAATATGTGGACATATAGGTTTTGACCTTTCACATGGTTGCTACAAATGTCGCTATGTAATTTGAATAATACTCACTATGCATCCTTTGGTGGAAGGCAATGAAGGTAAGGTTAGGAAATGTCGCATTTGTATAATTTATTGTCTATTAGCGTATAATTTGTGACTTGATAACCCACTAAACATCTTTTCTATCATCAAGGAGACTACCATCTTCCAAGTAGTCTATAATTAGGTCCATCCAAGATTTCTCCTCTAGGTAGGGAGCCAACTCTTAGCTATGCTCAAGAGTTTTTAAGCTCTTATTAGGGAGATACTTAATAAAGAGCTTGTCATTTAAATTAGGGATTGCCATATTGGCCAACTTCAACAACTTGTCGGCAACAATGTTTTTACTTCTTAGTATCTCTATTGAAAAGGACTAAAACTCTTCCATGAGCATTTATACTATCAATAGGTACTTGCTCATTACTTTTTCTTTTGCTACGTAACTCCCTTTGACTTGATTCACCACGAGTTGTGAGTCAGAAAAGTTAGAAAACACTTCAAACTTCTCAACACCAACTTCTTTTTGCCAGCTTAAGTCCAGTTATTAAGGCTTCATACTCGGCTTCATTGTTGCTAACTAAAAACCCAAATTTCAAAACGTAGTTAACTTTCACATTATAGGGGCCTTCCAGAATGAGACCTATACTGCATCCTACCTTAGTAGAGGAGCCGTCAACATATAGATTCCTCATTGACTTCTCTACCATCTCCATGCTATCCTCTTCACCAGTGAACTTGGCTATAAAATATGCCAACACTTAAGCTTTTAATGACATTTTAGGCTTATACCGTACATTATAGGCACTTAACTCCAAACCATACTTCATCATTCTCCTTAAGGAGTCCAGTAAGGCTTACTGCAAAGGCTGATCAATAAAGACAACAATTTGATATGCCTCGAAATATGGCTTTAACTTTCTTGCTAAGAGAATCACCACTAATATAAATTTCTCAAATTTTATATATTGGTGTTCGGGGCTATGCAAGACATGGATCATGTAATAAATCAATCGATACTCTTTGCCTTCAATATGAATTAAGACAAAGGAAAGTGCTCACCTGCTAATTAACAAATAGATACAAATTTTCTTCCCAACATGGTGTTGAGAGTATTGGTGGTGATGCAAGAAACTCCTTCAATTTGCTAAATGCTCTTTCACACTCATCTATCCACTTGAAATCTTTTGGATTCTTTAAAACTTTAAAGAATTCCACACATCTATTGACACTTTTAGACACAAATTTGTGTAGGGAGGCTATTTGCCCAATCAGTTCATGAACTTACTTGATAGTACAAGGAGACTTCATGTTCCAAATTACATCAATTTTACTTGGGTTTGCTTCAATGCCACATCGAGTGACCATATAACTTAAAAATTTTCCTAAAGTAGCACCAAAAATTCATTTCTACATATTCAACTTCATATTATGTCTCTTGAGAGTATTGAATGTCTCTTGAAAATCAACAAGATGCTGACCTTCTACTGTGCTTTTCACTATCTTATTGTTGACATATACTTCAACATTACGATGAATTTGAGGCTTAAACATCTTGGTGACAAGTCATTGATAGGTTGCTTTAGCATTTTTTAGGCTGAAGGGCATCACTATATAATAGTATGTCCCAAAGTCAGTGACACATGACATGTGAACTTCATCTTCCTCATCTATTTTGATTTGGTTATAGATAGAAAACGCATTCATAAAGGATAATAAGGCATGTTCGACAGTTGAGTCAACCATTTGATCTATTTTCGAAAAAGGGAAGCAATCTTTAGGATAGGCCTTATTCAAATCCATGAAGTTTATGTACATACACCACTTGCTATTAAACTTCTTGACTAGCATATAGTGTCACATCCCGGCATAGCACAAGATGTATCATCACACAAGAATACTTATTAAAAACTTAACTCAACCTACTCATTTATCAAAAGACAACATTGTTTACATAATAATGGGTTTTTACATCAGAGTTTAGTTGAATTCCCTATTACAACTTGTGTGTACAACATAATATTTACATCAAAACATAAACCAGCTTTTTCCGTTATCGTCTTCACAGTAATAAGATCGCTGACCTAGCACAAGCTCCATATAAAAGTCACTGACTCCAACTTATGCTCTCAGTATATATATTCCCCCTTAGCGTTGGGCCCTTTCCGATGCTATTAACCTGAGAATAAAACATTTTATCCTCTCAGCTATTGAAGTTAAGTGAGAGTGGATAACAAACAACATAATGTATATAATATTGTATATCACAACTGAAACATTTCAATCATAACCCATAGGTTCAACTTCACATATGCATTCACCTTACCAAGCATTTACTGCTAGCAATGCAGCATGCTATGCTCATGCAAGTGGCTTGCATTGGTACTGATATCCTATGCCCTCCAAACTTCTTTCGGTTAGTCAACATAGTTGGGTATCTGGATACAATGTCCAAGAACCTAGGGCAATAAGGAATTGCTTGGGAGTAGGACCCCTACTAAATTGGACTACACATTATAGTCAACTATTATCAAAAAGGGTAACAAGGAGCTGCTTAAGAGTAAGACCCCCAACTTTACGAAATTAAACTATACATTGTAGTTCACCAAGTCAAAGTGGCAACACTACCAAATTAGACTACATACCGTAGTCTACCAAATTTGACTATCAAAATAGTTTCAATGTTTAAGCAATGTAATCTACATGCTTCCAAAAACTGAGTTCATAAAGCCATGCTTTTTCCATGATCATTTGAAAGCCTCATTCTGAAAGTTCTAATCTGTAGGTCCCCTTTTGTGCCATACCATGCCATATTATGCAATAACAACTCAAGAATATCGATTAGCATAATCAATCTCCCAGTTTTATTCAACCTAGTGATCTAATTCTAGTTTTTGAACTCTCCCTAGTGGAATTCTAGTATCTTACTTGGGGTTTACTTAGGTGAATACCTAAAAGACCGAGTTAGCAATAACTCAACTTTCCTAGTTAGCACAATCATCTGTAAGCACAAATCATCACCCAACATGACAATATAACAGTTTAACTAGAATACAATTACTGTCATTCAAAATCAACACATCAGCAGCCACTATAGTTGCATATCAATTCACCCAACATATACCCATATTCAATTAACACAGCCTCAAATAGCATACAATGTTATGAGTACTAATATATCTACTCCAAGCATAGGTTAAATCCACTTACTTAGGCTTACTAATAGCACAAATTCCTAAACTCCACCATATGGTCCTTCCTTATTCATCACACCTATGAAAATATAACACATTCTTCAAATCAAGTATAGGTCAAACTCGAATTGTTCTAAGTTTTCATTTTTGTGTTTTTTAACTTTATTTGACCATATCTTACTCATTTCTTTTCTAATTTCAGTAAACTTTATATCGTCATGATTATTATTTCCAAGTACTATTGATATATCTTAAGAATTAAAACTAATCAATATTGTTAAAAACCTAAAAATACCCTTTTCTCATTACGACTTAACCGTACACTACCCTAACTCCATAATTGATCCAATTCAGCTTTGATACTAAACTAAAAACCCTAAAAATTATACTTTCCAAACTTATCTAATAACCCTTAGTATACTCCAAAGTATTCATTTTACGTGAATTTGACAAGTATTTAACTAGTACTAATTACTATTACATATTAAGCTAATATTAGGAAAATATGTAATAAATAATATATGAGCCCAATTAATTACATGAAAAATCCTATGGACTCACGAAAGCTATTATGTATTTTTAAGAAAATAGTGATTTTAACTCAAAATTAGCAAAAATTAAGCAAATAAGAGAATTTAATCATAAGATAAAATTAAAAAATCCCAAACATCATAATGAACTTTCAGAAATCATAATACATAGGGCTCATAACTTGATTTTGTTAAAAACAATTTAATTCCATAAAATAGTAAAATTGCCAATTTTATCCAAAATAATCACAATAAATAGTAAACATGATTATTTTCAAAAATTCTTGCTACTAAAATTAAATACATATATTCAATATGTCTTGTACAAATTTTTAACTTGAAAGAACAATATTTGCTATTTCTAAAATTAAATTCAATTTTCATCCAAATAGAGCCATTTCTTAAGGATTTTATATTTCCAATAATTATTTCACTAAAATAAAATTGCTAAATTAATCTACACATAAAATAAGTCTAGAAAATCAAGTTTCATAATTAAATAACATCATTTAATATTTTTAGAAAAATTACAAAGTTTCAGCTTGAAATTTGGTTCACTTAAACAGACCGCCTCCAGCTATCCTCTAGCCACCCAACCTTGTTGGAACTCCTACTATGATGGTGCTTTCCTTTACCCCAAATGACCACCACAATTAGATACCAATAGCCTATTAAATCAGCCTAATCAGATTCCATGCCATTTTTTTTTATCTAATTTTCTTATTTTTTTCTAATTTGTTTCAAAATTTTCTTGAGATTTTTTGTTATATTTTTAGACTTGCAAAATGTTGTTTTTGAAGTATAAAAGCCCTATTTATATTTTTCAAATGGATTATGATTTATAAAAATTGGACATATGGCTTATACATGTCATTTTCTTGTTTTTCCAAAGCATAAGGTGTCATTTTCTTATTATTTGCCTTTTGACTCATCAATCTAATTTAATCCTTGGCTGCCACATCATGGGATAACTCATCCTTTCATTTTTTTTTATTGATTTTCCATTTTTTATATTTATTTACCTTATTTAAATAATAATTTCTTATTATATATGTGTATTTAATACAAATAATATATGTTCTATTTTAATACATCTATATTACATATAATTCAACTTCATTTATTATTGTTGTAATTTAAATAACTTATCTCTAATATCCCGTTATATCTAAAGTTTGAATTTTACAATTATCAACTTTATCAATAAATTAATGTTTTTCTCAAATTAATATTTTTATATAGCTTATTTTGAGAAATTGACTTTACTTAAATTACTTTATCTAATTTTACTATAAAATTTGAAATAAAACAGATATTATAGCCGATGCCCTAAATTTAGGGGCTTGGATCCTAGAGTTATTGAACTAGTTGAAAAAACCTAAGGTATTACACATAGTTGGCTAGCCAAGTTGGATAAGGCACTTTCCTAATGAATCTTACTTCTTCTTCTATGGTTGCCTACCATTTAGGAGCGAAATGCCTCTTCCTTTATTGAATAAACTTTACATTAGAATCGATTTGAAGTTTATGTGTTATAACATCTCTAAGGATGCTTGGCATATTCGTGAGGGACCATGCAAAAATATCAGTGTTATCTTGTAAAAGTTGATCAAGCTTTGGTAGATGTCTACTAGTAATAGTTTCCCTATCTTAGTCGTCTTCCTTAGATCATTTGCCAATATAATATCTTTTGTCTCTTCCTTGGCATTTTTTATGTTAACTAACTTTTCTTCTAGATAAGTTTCAACTTAAAAAATTTCTTCTCAGTATAGTACCTTTATCTACAAGGATCTTGCCAATTGTTGGTCTCCTTTACATACACCAACTCTAATAGCAGTGGGAAATTTAGCCTTAATATGCATAATGGAAGGGGCCATGCTAAATAAATGCTAACATGGCTGATCCATGATCATATTATATGAAGACCAATACTTGACAATGGGAAAATCTACCTTGTCTTCCGTAATATGTTCATAATCTCCAATCTTGATAAGGAAAGAGATTACTTTGCTAACTTGAATTGGTTGATTTTTGAAAGCATATAAATCATAGTCAAAAGATCTTAATTGTGCTTTGATTTTAGGTCTTATTTGATTAAAAGCATGTTGAAAAATGATATCTACTAAACTTCCAATGTCAATAGGAATCTTTTTTACCTCAAAGTTGGTAATTCTTGCACTAATTACGAGTGCGTCATTATAGGTTCCTTCAATACCCTCGAAATCCTCTTTCCTGAAAGAAATTGAATTGTCAACCTTGATCTTCTTGCCATGCACATTACAAGCATAATGTATGGCGTTAGTTGAGCCCGAAGAGCTAAACTGACCTAATGCGGAAGGTTTGTAGACAATAGTATTTGTTATACCATTTGGTGCTTTATTACTACTTCCATCTCTTGTATCTTTTCTTAATTGAGAAGGCTACATTACATTCTCCTACTTATTACATCTCCTTTGAGTTGGTTGCTCAATATTCTCGGTATCATGTGCAAGAAACTTGCTCAAATACCCTCATTAGATTGTATCCTCAATTGCATTTTTGAATTGGATACACTTGTCTATATTATGGCCTCTATCGTGATAGAAATTGCAATATTTATTATAATTCCACCTTAAAGGATTTCCTCTCATCCTTTCTAGCCAGTGCAACATGCCTCTTTGATAGTGCACTTCCATCAATATGTTCGCAATTGGGTGATACAGTGGCATATGAATAGAATGTGTTAGGATGCATAGCCTCTTTTTTTAGGCATTACATCCTTTAGATCACTTGTCATCCTTTGTTCCAAGTCAATCTTTTGCACTCTTCTTTTTGTCACCTTTTCGGTCTCCTCTACTCAAATCGAACACTCAGTGAGCTTTAATGTTATCCTCTTGGTAAATGTGTAATGTGGCCTTAGCCTTAAACTTAACAAAATTTTTCAACTTATTTTTAGCCAAACTTAAAGAAGTCTCCATGCAGTTTAACACCATCAATGACTAGGTTAAGGGTGATGCTTATGTTTAGCTCTAAGATTTAGACCATCTTAGCCATAAACCTAGCCAAATAGTATTGGCTAGACTCGTTTGATTTTTGCTTGTTAGCATTAAGGATAGAAGAACCCTTAACTAGAAGCTTACTTATAAGGAAATGTTATAGGAACACTTCTACCAAATCTTCAAAACATGAGATTATGTTTGGCTTCAAATGTTTGAATTATATATTAGCCACATTCCTCATTGTTGAGGGAAAAGCCTAATAAGCCATGACATCACTTAAGCTATGCAACTTTGCCAAAGTGTGGTAATACTTGAGATGATCTTCATAGTCTCTTGTTCCATCATAAGTCTCAAATTATGGTAGTTTGATATGTAGTGGTATTACTTCATCTAATATTTTAGGGACGAAAGGATTCTTTTTTATTTAGAATTGTTTACTCATCGTAGTAGTGGTGTTAACATGCGAGGGTCTAATATGGTGCACTTGCTATTCTTGTTTTCATTTGTCACTTTTCTTTAAAGTAAGGGCCAAAGGTCTAAGTGTAACTTTAGCCTACTTTTTAAGTAATTTAGGAGAATATATTGAATCACCATTATTCCCATCATTATTATCATTGTATTCTTGGCTTTGACTTAGGTGGACATTTCTATGGAGAAAGTTAAGGATCTCATCATGTTTTTTGCTAAGTTCTTGGTTCTCTTTAACTAGGTCAAGGAAAAATTGCTCTAACTTAATCTAGTACTATTCATTAGTATGCCTACTACCCCTCTAGTAGATGATGGGGTGAAGAGCTAGTACCTACACTTTTCGTGATTCAAGTTTTTGCCATGTAGGTGTAAAATGAAAAATAGTGAGGCCAAATGTTTTCGGATGATTTTAGGGTAGGACTTGGTTCTTGCAATGATAAAAAAAGCTAAATGGTATTAGGGCTAATCCGGTGTAGCCACTCAAATGCCTAAGTCAATAAGTATTTTGAAGTAAAATAACTAAATATTGAGTTGAGAGTCTTAAGAGAGTTCTTATAATGTTTTCTTTTCATATTTATAGGTGAATGTTAAGTATTTGAAATACCAATCAATCATTGGTAGTAAGCCATGTGGAGATCTAGTAATCAAGTATATGCTTAAAATATAGGAATAGTGGATGGTTATATAATATGATTATACCAGATTATGACCATTCACACCATTTTCGTAAGTTCAAACCGGACATATTAATAGGCCAGGCTCTAAGGCCCATCGAGTGGGTTAAGCTTTAATCAACATTAGCCAAGAATAGAGTTACTCGGTATCTCATTAGTCGAATAGTTGAATAATGTTTTAGGGTAAAAATCAACCATCAACAAATTGTGTTTTGTTATTTTACTTTCCTTTTGTTATGTTTTTATATACCTGCTTAGCTTAATAAAGAATTAGGGAGCTTGTATTTTTCTAAAACCTTAGGTATAGAAGAAGATCCTTGAAGATGATAGCTTGAGAATTTGAGAGGAATTCTGAGAGTGCTAGGAACTTATGACAAAGTTTACAAATTTGGTTATGGCACATATGTATGTGTATATATGTGTATGTGTGCATATATATGTGTACGCGTATGTGTTACACTATTTTGTTGCTTAATGATGTAGTCTAATAAGAATTGTGTAATTAAAGTGTTAGTGTAGTTCCTTTAAATAGGTACCAAGGATCTATGAAGTTGGTTGATGGAGTTCAACATTGTAGACTTAGATTATTTGAAATTGAGTGTGGATGACATTTTGTGCTACATTGTGCCTTTGATGTATTTTCTAATAAAGATGAATATGAATAGGGTGTTTGTAATCCTTTAAGATTTGTATCGATGTCTTACACCTCCTTTAAGTAGGTTTGTCATGTTAGAACTCAAGCATTATGGAGGTAAGTTAGTATATTTCAATCTTCCCATTGAGTTAGAAGTAAAATTAGAAGCATTGAAAATGGTGACAAAAAATTAAGGCTACAATTTTAGATAAGTTAGAAGCATTAAAAATGAGGGTAGAAAGTTCATCTCTATGTTTCAAGTAACTTGGAAACAAAGCTAAAAGGTTAGTAAAGTAAGGCAAAATGTTAAACTTGTTGACTGTGGAAAATAGAAATTTTTCTAGAACATTAATATTTAAAGGTAGAAAAGTAGGACCTAAAGGTAAAATTGGATACATTGGGGACTAAAATTTAAGCAGGTTCCCATTTATGGTATAAATGTAAAAGGTTGCAAAAGTACTTGAATTATAAGCATGAATTTCAAGTTTGAAGTTACTTTTAGCCTTCTCCTGACTTTAAAGATAGCATAATGACCTTGCTTCAGGTATAAAAGGTTTTGAATAGTACAGGTTATTCAAACACCTAGAAAGTGAGGCATTACAAACTGGTATCAAAGTATAGTCCTTGATTTGATTGAATGAAGTGTGGTCTAGAAAATAGATTGTAGTGTATGTAAATCATGAATCATGTGATGTACAGAGAAGACAAGTAAAGTGATGTTTATGGTTGATCATCGAAATGCGTATGACCTGGGTAGAGTAATTAGGACAAAATAATAAATGTTGAGATGTTAGCATGGAAGTAAAGTGTATATAACATTAAAGAAACTTTAGTTTGTGTTTAAAGTGAATACAAGGAGAAAATCAACCAAAAACCTAGATTCTACAGATGGAGACAAATTTAAAGAAAGGAGTAAGGTACACAGAGTAAATCATATGAACACATGCGAGATGTGTGGAGTAGATAAGATGATATTTAGGGAAAAACTTCTATAAAGTGTTTGGTTCTTCTGATAAATGTGACATTTGATGGTTGTTCTTTTATAAAGAAACTTAGTGATTGTTTGCTTGTTAATGGTTAATGCTAGATGTTGTAGCATATATGAAAGCTTGAGTAGATACTTTAATTTATGTATTAAATGTACTAACGAATTTTAGTTAATTATTTGCCTTAGGTTGCAGCTAGTGATGAACAATCTAAATGCATTTTCACCTTATGAAGACTCAAAGAGGAGATACCAAACTTGAGCTATGATTAAGAAGATGAGAAGGGGTATGAGAGCAAGTAAATTTTTCAAGTATTGAAGTTCAATTGAAATTTAAGCCAAAGGTGAATATAACAAGTGAAACTATGAGACCATTAGGAAGTAGTTACAAGGAATATTTAGCTTCAGTGGTTAGTGCTTAAGAAAAGGATAAAAATTGCAAGATAATCCTATGAGTGATAAAATTTAAAGGTAATTTCCTAAGGAGTACGGTTTTGAGACTCTAGATGATGCAAGTGTTAAACAATAACAACATCTTATGTTTATTAGTTAAATAAATGTAGATAGATGTAACAATATTTAGTGAAAAGTGACCTTATGTATATATAGGAAATGGATACTAACTATGTGTATATGCAATGTATTATATAGTTACCTTAAGCTTAAATGTACATAGTAATGCATAATAAAAGGGGTAAGTATTAGAAATATGAGTTTAGACAAATTACTTCTTTTTATGATTGGTGGTAGCCATGCTTGATGTGTATAAGATGAATTGACTTCATATATAGGTTTAGGATGATGAATCGAAGTTGAGTTTTCAAACTCAATGAACCACTTGGCACTCAAGAGAAAGGATAGATTATGCTTAGGCATGTATCACTGCTAATTTGTGAGAGAATTGAGCAAAGTAACTAGCTTAGAGCAACTAGTTGGGGAATGTTGATATCAAAATGTTGCATGATAAGCTTAATCTATGAGATTGATGCATTCATATATATATATATATATATATATATATATTGTTAATGTTATGTAGAATAAACAATAAAATTGGAAATAACTAAATTGTATCAACTTTTGCAAATATTAAGTTAATGGAGAAATTGAATGTGATATGCTTCTTGTCACTTGCAATTAGGCATGCACAGTTGTTTGTGTATATACTAGGTTGTTAAAGTTTCAAAGATGAAACTTTTTATAAGGGCGTACAGTTTAGCACCAAAATTGTAGCCTTCTTTCTTAAGTATTAATACAGAGGATGCTAGCTAACTTAGAAGTTATGTGTAAGAATAAATATTAATTTATAAATACCATGATCTGCAACTAGAATAATGAATTTTAAAGTGTAGTTGGTTACTAAAGATATATCAGTTGAAGTATAAATTCAATATTTGTAATAGAAAATATAATTATAGAATATAGTAATTACTCGTATATATTTAGATGAAAAATATATATGTATATATGTTCATGAATAGGTTTAGCTAGTTATTTAAATTAGATGAGAAGAATGTACCTTCAAAATAAGAACTATAAAAAAATTAATTTATAAAGTCAATTATTAATTTAAGCAATGTAACAATAATGGAAAATATTGTTTACAAGTACATAAAAATGAATGATAAGCATGGGTAAGTATGTTAAATTAACTATAGTATAGAAGATCTCATGTGGGGCATCCCTTACATTTCCCTATGTTCAAGTTAGATTTAGAGATTAAAGAGATGGATCAAGAAAAACTCTTACCCGTCTTTTTCCATTTCAAGTTTGAAATTATCACTAATCTTAAAGTTGCTCTCAAGACTCCTCAAGAAAACTAATAAGTTCATCAATAAAATGCAAGAAAGTTAGAAGAATTTTAGGTTGTGTGCCATTTTTAAGTCAAAGAAAATGTGATGGTGAGCCATTTAGGGTCTTAGAGTTGAGGTAATGGTGAGTGTTTCCAACATGGTATATGGTAATAGTGGTTACTAGAGCTTGTAACATCATTAAGGTTGTATTTTGATTATTCTTGTTTAATTTGTTAAAAGTAGCAAATGTCTTTCAAAATATTGAAAAATTGCATACCTAGATAATTTTTTATAGACTTTAACATGGAAAAATTGCATTTGTTAGAATCAAAGTGAGCATAGTAGTTTAGTAAGAAATAGGGTTGTTTGGAACCAATTTCGATTTAAAATTTAGATGCCTTGTTGATATAGTTTTAGCCTAAATTTTTGTATGTAGACTTTACCTATATTGTACTAAATCTTCATTTTAAGTGCTCTAATTCTTGATACATAAAATATTTGTTTTAGATTTTTTTTTTAAATCAACCTTTTTTTTTAAGTAGAAAATAGAAAGATTTTTCTAATGAATTATTTGTTGAATTGAAATAAACAAGAAATGATTCTTAAGACTTATCAATGATTTAGGGACTAACTTAGGTGAATATGTTATGTAACCTTGGTGTACTAGTTGATCCTTAAGAGCAATTTAGTTAATATTTGACCATATTGGTTACTTAATGAATCATATAAATGGATATGACATTTTAGGAGTAAGTTGATGCCTTTAATAGAAAACTTGTCGAACTTATGACATAAATCAGGTTTAGAGATTTTATGATATTTGATATGTATGTTTAATGCCATTCATCACCTTATATGCCATAATAAACCGGTTAAGAAATGCGTAAATCACAAACACTTAAAAAGCAAATCAATAACACATAATGGATAAATTTAACAAATTTTATTGTATGTGATTACATTTATACTAATTTATAAAAGTACAATAAGGTAACTTGGTATGAATGGATCAACCTTAAATATTTATGGGTTTGATTGTAAGGCTAGCTTATCTAAGTTAATAAACCTAACACCAACACCCTACACCACCCCCCACCCCCCTCTTTTATTTCTTACTTTGGTTATTTCACATTGTAGATGAAAATGTAGATGATGTACTTGTTGATTGCTTAATTATTGTGATTAAAAGTTATGTGTGTTACTTGGCTTTAACTAGGGTATGGTGCTAATGTTCTTTTTTTTTTGTATAAGATGAAGCTCTTTACGATTAGATGATTGAAATATAACTTACTTACCCTTTGCCATGCACTTTGCTATGATTACTTCATCGCATTGTTACGTGCATTGCACCTATCTTGATTATGTTAAAGTGAGTAATGGTAATAAATACTGACTGTTGAGAAAAAAGCTATCTAAGTAAACTAAGTCCTCGACACCATTCGATAAGTATGTCGTACGATCTTCAAATCTACCTAGTAAGTATGTAATGTAGTTGACATACTGGCCCAAACCGTTCTCAATGGCTTAGTTGATGAATTGGCCCAATCCAAGTATTTAAGGGCACCTGTGATGACCTATCTAGAAATTTGTCCCCTCAAATATTGTATGTGGTAGTATAAAGGCACAATTAATTATCTTGATAAGATAAGGTTTAGAAAGGAGGTAATATTTACCAAATACAAGCTTAACAACTATTCAATGGTTTTAAAAAGGAAAGATTTGAAAAAAGATGAGCTAATGAGCAAGGTTGATGTTTGAAAGGGCTAAGTTTGCCAAGTATAAGCTTTGATTTTGGCAATAGGCTCGATTTTCCAAAAGGTAATCTATTGAACTATTTAAGGCTAACTACATTTCATTAATAAGGTATACATATGAGCTTAAGAATTCAAAGTGTTTTGGTTAAAGTTAATAAGGTAACTGATAGGAATCAACTCTCTGGATCGATTACACGTAACTGAGCTAGAGGACTTTAAGGACTCATTTAGAGGATACTAGCTCTAAGCCATAGCCAAGACGAAGATTCCTATCTTAGAAGAATTGGTCTCCTACTGGCCTGACTATCAGATCCTTACTTGTATTAGATCCGCCTTCATTCAATAGCGATACTTTATCTTAGAAGATAGCCCAAGAATGGCTGAGGTGACCTCTCGATCTGACCATAGGCATCCGACCTCAAATTGAGTTGACTTCTCTTCAGAAGAACTGATTGGTCCCTAGCCTGGTCTAAATCAAGTTGGCCCGTAATTGCCAGCACTTTCTATTTTACCTACTTTATATCATAATCCTAACTCTCATCCACTACGTGATACGTATCTTCTAGTACGATCATTCCAAAAGGATTCTTCACTTTTTCGCACTGAATATTCTTTATCTCTTTTACCCTTTTTAGCATGTCTTATGTGACCTAGTTATAAAATACTCTTTCACCTTTTCATACATGTAAAGTAACCCTAGTAGATAAGTATATAAATCTCCACTTTCCAGTATATAGGGAATCAACTAATCAATATAGAATTATTCATGTTGAGCAATCTTATTGTTTTCATTATCATTCAACTCTCATCTATTCTCTTTAATAAGGAGTAGTGGTGAATGACCCTTTAGTTCAGACTAATGTGTCATATCCGACAAATTGTAGGCTGAGTAAAATCGAGTAATGCATCATATCAATTTAGTAATTGCCTGAGCTTTTGCTAGCTTTTTCTTTTGTTTCTTTTCGACTTGTTTCGTTGTGGTGCTTCTTCGTATATTTGACCCTAGAGACACATCGGCTTCATTGGTATTAAAGCAAGGTTCCAAGAGGGAGTGTTTGAAGTTTTGGTTCATTTACTATTAATGGTTACTGTGTTCCTTCTGTAGCTACTGCAGTATGTTTATGTGATAGTAAGTGTGATTTCATTGTTACTCTATTTTTACATTGTTTCACATTACGAAAACAGAGAAGTTTGCTTTTGTTCTGTTTGAGTGACTAATGGGTGCTAAAGTTGTTAGTGAATTGTTAATCTATTTAAGAAGTATTATACTATGTCAAATTCAAGTATTCAGGGTGTTATTGGTCACCAAAGTCACCAAAGTAGTGGTGCTCAACCCGGTTGTGGTTATAATGGTAATAACACCCTAGGGTCCATTGATGGCAAACTTAATAGACTTACAAACCTTAGTTTAGTCACAACAATGCAAGTTAATAGGCAACAACCTCAGGATATGTCACCACAAAATCTACTTGAAAATATTTAAGGGAGGGGTTATAGCTAAGTTGGTCGAGCCCATCACCCAGCTCGACCCCCTTTGAGCTAGAGGAGCTACTAAATGAAGACTAGAGTTAGAGGAGATTAAGGAAGATGATGAGGAGTTAGATGTAAAAGAGTTTATGGAGGAAGAAGAAGAAGCAAACTATTACCAAGCATAAGGATAAGGACGCCAAGCTCTTTGAAGGCTAGATAATGTCAAGGTACAAATCTCGCCTTTTAGTGGAAATGGAGATGCCCATGAGTACTTAGAGTAGGAAGAGAAGGTGTTTAACTATTATAGGTATATAGATACCGTCAAAGTCTGACTTATTACATTGGAGTTTACCAAGTATGCCACAACGTAGTGGAAAAATTTGAATGCAGCTAGAATAAGGGATGGAAGATGATTTGTACCTAAGACTTACCTACAGATTACGTTTGCAAAGTTGCAAGAGCTTCGTAAGGGAAACGGATTTTTTGATGACTATGTAAGAGAGTTCCAGATGCTTATGATTCAAGCCAACGTGGAAGAACCAGAGGCTTGTATAGTATCAAGGTTCATTTTTGGGCTTAAGTATGAAACTCATAACACTGTGGAAGTATAGAGATTTTACACCTTAGAAGAGGCAATAAAGATAGCGTAAATGGTTGAAAAAGGGAGGAGAAGTGCTTCGAGCCAACTTAAGCAAACATTCTCCCGACCCCCAGTTCTGTATCGACTTATTCAAGTAGAGCTAAGGAGACCATACAGGGCTGAGGATAGGAATGACCAATTTAATGAAACCTAAGCAAGTTAATAGGTCAAGCTGGTCATCCAAGCCGATCTAAGGTTAGACCAACCCTACAGATATATGATAAAGGACAAACCTCTAAATAGAAGACTAGCGAAGTGAAGTGCTTTAAATGCTTAGGCTTCAGACACATGGTTATTGAGTATCCGAACCTATGTATCATGGTACTCCGAGGAGATATGGTGGATAGTATCAACAAGAGTGAGCTAGAGAAGGAAGAAGATGTTGGAAATCCTGAAATCGAACAAGAAGAGGAGACTTATGTCTATGCTGACTAGAGAAAAGTGATGACCCCAGTCTTGAGACAAGTATTAAGTTCCTTGCCAAGCTTTAAGGAGCACTAGAGGAAGAATCTATTCCATACTAAGTGTACTATCAAAAGCCAATTGTGTACAATCATTATGGATGAGGGAATTTATACTAATGTCGTTGTACAGTCTTTTGGCAAAAGTTAGGACTACTAACCTCATAGTACCCCTGACCTTACAAATTGGATTGGCTTCACGATAAAGGTACTTTACATGTAACTAAACAAGTGACCGTACCATTTAGTGTTAGGAATGTATATAGGGATAAGGTATTTTGTGATGTCATCCTTATGGGAGCCTCACATATATTGCTTGAGCTACCTTGGTTGTTTGACTAACGTATTACTCACAATAGGTATAAGAATACCTATGCCTTTGTTAAGGATGGAAGGAAGATTATATTGCAACTCATGACCCTATCTCAAGTAAATGAAACTCATAACCAACTCACCCGAGCTAGTAAGAAGAAGGCTTTAGTGATGAGATGAAGAGAGCTCTGATTTGCTGAGAAGGCTGATGAACCCATGTTCCTGTTGGTTAGAAGATTGTTAGAGATGAGGAAAGTAAAGAATGTTCCAAAAGAGATCCAAAGCTTGCTAAATGAGTTTTTTGACCTATTTCTGGAAGAATTGCCTAAAGGATTACATCCAGTCCGAGGCATAGAGCACTGTATTGATCTACAGCCAAGTGCTACCTTACCAAACTAATTTGCATACAGGATGAACCTTAAGCAAGTTATCGAGCTAAAGAAATAAGTGGATGAGCTCATAAAGCGAGGATATGTAAGGGAAGGTATGAGCCCTTGTGCGGTACTGGCTTTACTCATTCCAAAAAAAGATGGCTCATGGCATATGTATATCAACGGTCGAGTAATCAACCCAGATACTGTCAAGTATAGATACTCGATACCGAAGCTCGATGACATGTTAGTTGAGCTTCGTAGCACCAAGATATTTTCAAAGATTGATCTATGGAGTGGCTATCACCAAATTTGTATAAGACTAAGAGATGACTTAAAAACTACCTTCAAGATTAGGTACGGACTCTATGAATGGTTGGTTATGCCATTCAAACTTATAATGTACCAAGCACATTCATGAGATTAATGAACCATGTGATGTGCCCTCAAATTAGAAGGTATGTAGTCATATATTTTGATAATCTATTGGTATATAGTATCGACCTAAATAGCTATGATCAGCATCTCTGTGACATATTTGACATTTTACAAATTGAGAAGTTGTATGTGAATGTGAAGAAGTGTACGTTCTGCCAGAATAAGGTGGTTTTCCTAGGGTTTGTAGTGTTAGGAGAAGGGATCTAAGCAAATAAGGAAAAGATCCAAGCTATTTTAGAATGGCCGACACTAAAGAATATCATTGAGGTTCGAAGTTTTCATAGCCTAGCTTCTTTCTATAAGCGATTTATTAAGGAATTCAATACAATAGCTGCCTCATTGACCGAGTTGACAAAGAAGAGTGAAGGATTTATGTAGAACGATTGAGCTAAATAAAGCTTTAAAGACATCAAGGAAAAACTCACTTCGGTACTTACCCTATTACTACCAAAATTTGATAAGTCCTTCAAATTAGAATGTGATGCATCGAGAGTTGGAATTAATGTTGTCTTAATGTAAGAGGGACAACCCATTGCTTACTACAGTGTCAAACTTAGTGGTCTTGCCTCAAATTATTCTATGTATGAGAAGGAGTTATACTCTCTTTTCCGAGCCCTCACTGTTTGGCAACATTATTTGCTATCATAAGAGTTTGTTATTTACTAGAAATTTGTGGAAGGGTTCTCATATGTCATTCGACACAAGAAAGGCAGCGCAAATGTAGTCATTGATGCTCTATTACAATGGCAAGCTTTACCGACCACCTTATAGACAAAATTATTAGGATTCTCACTCATCCTTAAGCAGTATGCTACTAACCTTCACTTTGGTCCTATTGTTGAATAATGCCAAGAAAGAGTAGTTGTTGGAGGATATTATCTTAAGGATGGCTATGTGCTTAAAGACCATAGGCTATGTATTCCAAACTACTCCATGCGTAAGCTGTTAATTAGGAAAGCTCATAATAGAGGATTATCTAGTCATTTCGGGGAGATCAAGATAGTTAATCTATTGAAGAAAAACTTTTATTAGCCTAATTTGGCTAGGAATGTCAATAAGATAGTTGGGTGTTGTGAGGTGTGCAAGCGAGCTAAGGGGAAGAGAGAACCCCATGAAGAGTACATGCCCTTGTCGACACCAACCTTACCTTGAGCTGACCTCAGTATCAACTTTATCTTAAGGTTGCCTTAGATACTTAGAGGAAAAGATTCTATATTTGTTATCGTAGACCGCTCGGTAAAATGCCACACTTCATCCTGTGTCATTGAACTAACGATACTTTATGTATTACAAATTTATTTTTGTAAGAGGTTATCTGACTATATGGGGTATCGAAGACTATTGTCTCATATCGAGATATATAATTTTTGAGTTATTTTGGAAGACTCTTTGGAGAAGACTTAAAACTAAATTCGTATTTAGCTCCAGCAACCACCTTCAAACTAATGGCCAAACTAAAGTGGTAAACAGGACACTAGGTAATCTACTCAAAGCTGCCATAGGGAAGAACATGAGGGATTAGGATCTATGCCTACCAATTGTAGAGTTTGCATACAATCAAACTATCCATAGCATTACTAGGAAGACCTCATTCAAGGTCATTTATAGCCTTAACGCTGCTATTTCCTTAGATATGATCGGCGTCCCAACAGCTATTGAAGAAAGTCAATCTGGAGTTGACCAAGCCCAAGAATTGCATAAGCTACACAAGTCTATAACCAGGAAGATCGTTAAGTTCAATAAAAAACAATAAGAGATAGGTAACTGAGGCTGCCAAACTATTTCTTTCTAGCCAAGAGACTTAGTATGGATTTACCTCAGTTGAGAGTAATTCCTATACTTAAAGTAGAGTAAACTATCTCCTTGAGCTGATGGCCCATTCAAGGTCTTGAAGAAGATCAAGTGCAATGCCTATTAGATCGAGTTGCCTAATGACTATGGTGTTTCCTCCACCTTTAATGTATCTAAGTTAGTTCCTCACAAACTAATAGAAGAAGACCTTGTAAGTGCCCTAGAAGAAAGAAGAGAGATTGCTCTAAATTTAAGGACAAATCTTTCCAACCCTTAAGCAAATAATAAGAATCAACCCCCTAAACCAATCATGCATAGTCAAGCTAGAGAACTCCAAGGACTTGCTCGAATGATACTAGCTCTAGGCCATAACTAAGATGAAGATTCATAGCTCGAGTTGGTCTCCTGCTAACCTAACTATTATATCCTTACTTATATCAGATCTACCCTTTATTCAACAACAATACTTTATCACAAAAGATAACCCAAGAATAGCTAAGGTAAGCTTTCGATCCAACCATAAGCATCCGACCTTGAATCAGGTTGACTTTTCTTTAGAAGAACTAATTGGTCCCCAGCCTAGTCTAAATCAGGTTAGCCCTTAACTACCAGCACTTTCTATTTCACCTAGTTTATATCATAGTCCTAACTCCCACCCACCATGTGATACGTGTCTTTTAGCACAATCTTTTTAAAAGGATTCTTTACCTTTTCACACTAAATATTCTTTGTCTCTTTTACTCTTTTTAATATGTCTTATGTAACCTAGTTCTAGAATACATTTTTGTCTTTTCATACATATAAAGTAACCCTGGTGGATGGGTATATAAACCCTTACTTTCCTATATATAAGGAATTAACCAACCAATACAAAATTAGTCACATTGAGTAACCTTATCGTTTTCATTATCATTTAGCAAAAAGTAGCTTATCTATTCCTTTTAACAAAGAGTGGTGGCGAGTGACCCTTCAGTTCAAATCGATGTATCATATTTAGCGAATTGTAGGATCAAGTAGTGTATCGTATCAATTCAGTAGCTACCCAGGCTTTTGCTAACTTTTTCTTTTATTTCTTTTCAACTTGTTTAGTTGTGGTATTTTTCCATGTGTTCAACCCCAGAGACATATCAATAACCATTGCGTTTGTACAACACTTAAATAACATTTTATGTTTTGGCATAAATGTAACGTAATTGAGTTTTATTATTTTACTCTCCTTTTATTATGTTTTATGTACTTACTTAGCTTAATGAAGAGTTAAGGGATTGGTGTTTTACTGACCTCAAGACCAAAGAATATCCTTAAAGTTGAAAGCTTGGGAAATTAGGAGGAACCATCAAGCACTTATGATAAAGTTTTATTAATTTAGTTATGACACGTGCATGTGCACATATATATATATATATATATTTATATTTATATTTATATGTTACACTATTTTGTAGCTCAATTGTGCAATCTTATACAATTTATGTAATTAGAGTGTTACATAAGTTCCTTTGAATAGGTGCAAAAGATCCATGAAGTTGGTTGATTGAGTTTGATGTAGTGGAATCGTACGAAATCTTTCTAATGTGTATGAGGATAGTTACAGGGATGGAAACTGCACAGGATAGAAATTGTTTTTCTTTTGCCACATGCCAGAAATAAGAAAGGGGTGAAATAATTAGGAGATACAGCCAAACTGCTCTGCTTCAATTAGTTGCTTTAAGCCTCTGACAATTGCACGTAAACCGAGAAGAGAGAGAAAGAGAGAGCATGGGAGAAAGAAAAGAGATGAGAAATAGTAGGAGAAATGGAATGTGGAATAAAAACCTGTGACAATTGGACAAACATAGATAATGGCAATTTTATTTACATAAAAACTGATAATTGCTCTTGAAAAGATGAGTTGCATGTGACTGTGCAGTACTTTTAGGCTAATTTAGTAAAATTAATAATAGAACTTCATTTGTTCATATGAGACATCGAAAGGGCCTCTTGTTAAATAATATGAATAATGTAAAATGAAACTGATGTACTGTGCAGCGTTTTAACTACTTTAAATATAATTTCTAATATAAGTATTAAGCATTTAAAAAAGATAATGAAAACGTGTTTCTCAAATAATGAATAAATAGCTATGTATTTTTATTTTAAAATTTTCTTAATCAATAAATAGATTTAACTCAAAAATTGGATGTCTTATTGAAAGATTAGATTGTCAATATAGGTCTTAAAGTAAGACTAATAAGCACGTTATATTACACATTGTTTAGACTTCAATGCAACATGATTAGTTAACATAAATTGCTAGCTTTATAATTAATTATAGATTTCTCAAAGTTCGCAATTATGTTTATTGCTAAAGCTATCTATCTTTTGTGTCGGTCATGATAATTCACATGTGCTTTTATTGAAAATAAAAAAGATTTAGGCTTTTGGAGCTTACATATCACTGTATATCGCGATAGGAACCTGGGTTCCCAACTTGATTCATCGAAGATCTAAATTCATTCCTCGAGCTTAGATTTTGAAGCGGTGTCGGGGGATAACTCTTAACGTGGTTATTCAACATAAGGTTCTTCAAAAACTCATAAGTCAACCTAATCATTTGATTGAGGGATGTATAAGTTACCTCTACCGGCTTTGAGTAATACCGACACATAAAAAGACATAAAACGTTAGAAAGTTGAGAGATAATAATAGTGTGTGAAGTGATGGTGTGCGAGTGCTTTGTTGAGGTGAAGTAAATGGGTGCCAAAGGTGTATTTGTAGGCAAAGAAAAAAAGTAGGAATATTACTAGCACGCTGATGAGGAAAGTGCCAATGTTGGTGGCGAACTGGGACATGTTGGCAAACTACAAGTTAAATTGCCAATGTGCTCTCCGACCTTGGTACTTTGCTTCAATGTTGGGGAGTAATATGGTAGCAAACATCAGGGGCAGTGCTAGCATTTTTAACCCTAATGTGTCGATGTTATGCCCGGTAACATCTACAGAATGCTTTTGCAGATGTTTAGAGGCATATTTTGGCATGTTGGGGGACAATGTGCTAGCATTGGTGCCCTACAGCCAAATTTTTTCATTGTTGGGAAGAACACTCGCACGTTAGCCCATTACTGGCCAACATTGTCCTACAATCAAATTGTTTTGAGCATTAGTGCCTAACGGTTAAACTTTTATGAACATTACGGACCGATGTTGACACATTGGCCCTTAAAGTGCTAACATTAGTCCCTATCATTTAAAATCATTTCACTATTGGCGACCAACGGTAGTATGTTCAGGACTTGTCTGCCGGAACGGCTCACCAATCCTAAAAAGTTTTAATAGTTGGGCACCAAACTGGTACCTTAGCCTCTAATGTGCCAGCATTAGGCCCAACAGTCACTTACTGCCCATTGTCTATAAAGCTCCCCCTCCCCTTCTTGAAATATACCACCTAACCCTCTATGACAACAACATTCGATTCCCATCCTTTATATAAAACTAACTGATAGTCACAAAATCCCTTTTCATTTCTCCATGTCTCCTGTAATCCATGGAAAGACTAGGAGGTTTTACATCTTGTCAACATCTAATGAAGAAGGATGCCGCCTGATAATGAAAGCGTCATTAGGCTGCTCGTTTCTCTTCTCTACCACCATTACCACTACCTGTCCTGGAAAATTATGATGAATACATTCTGTTAATAATTGTGCAAGTTTGTCTTTGAAAGTAGTTTTCTACATGAGATGTGCTTCTAAGATGGACCTATGATCTCATGGATATAAGCAAGATCTACAATTTTTAGGACCTCTAGCATCATCCAGCTTCCTTCAACTAGAGCAATTGGAGGATGCAACTTATAGTAATTTAGTTTGCATTTTCTATGCAAATGCAACCAATAAATTCGTGGTGAAAGACAAAAATTTTATACCATGGCAAGAGACATGCGGTAACTCGAGTTGTCCCTTTTAAGTACATGTGAGATCAGATCAATTGAGCCATGCTAGACCTAATCAGCCATTTGTTTAGATCTTTAAGAGGATCTTATGCCGACTGCGTATGACATGAATGACGTCTTCCCCACGTGTCTTCGATTGGCCAATCTGCGATGCCAAGTTACAAAAGACCACTTAAAGCACTTATAATAACTTACACTGTATGATCTTCCACTAATCGTCACGTACGATATAGCTTTACAGCAAAACCACTATTACAGCAATATTGATGACAACATTGGTCAATATCAGGGAAATATTTATCAACTACATGTTGTGCACACTGACGGCATAGGACACAAAACTCGGCTGTGGTCGACTCATTACCCTTATCATTTCTTTTTAAGATTTCCAGTTCAGCGCCAAGTTGGATTATGTATCAACGGGATAGCCTTTCAACATTCAAGCGGTAAAAGAAGAAGATGCACTACCAGATTAATGAGAGCATGGATACATGGTCCAAGTGTGGAGCAGCAGAGCCGAAGCATAAACTCGAACTACATCGACATTAAGTGTCACAGCCCCCACCGTGCATGGAGGATTATGGTTTGCCATGACACCCAAGGAAGGAGAGTAGAGGAAGGAATAAACGACTATTGTACCAATTGCAATCTCGACCCCATCGAGTGCAAGAAAATTTCAAGCAAGCGAGAGAAATTACTGTTATAAAAAAAATAAAACTAAATAGAAAAAGAAAAAGGACAAAGAGATGCGAATACTAATAGGAATGAGTTATCGACAAGAGGATGGGGGCTGGGGGCTGAATTTCGCACACAAAGATAGGTTTTCTGGAAACCACCTAAATATTCAATCCGCCTTCTTTGTTTTCTTTATTTTAGTGTTTTTTTTTTTTTTTTCACCTTCTAAATTGTAAATTTCCAATAATATATTAAAGTTCAAACTTTTTCATTTTGTTGGGTTATTTCTTATTATTCCTTTTAAACTTATCATTTGTGATTTAATTTCAAACTGACTCTTTATTTATTAATAATAAGTAATTTCCAATTCACATGCTGAAGAATATGAATACTGCATTCTACACGTCATCGATATAAATCAACAAGAACGAGTTGAGTTTGAATTGATTTTATGTAATACGTCCACTTTGTTTTCTTCAATGTCTTAATGTGAACTTGCTCACAAGTTTTTACTACATGGAAGGGAAAGATCCATCAAAAAATGAAATAATGATTTGGTAGTTTTCTATTAAATGGAAGAAAATTATTACAATAAATATTTAATTGTTATTGATAATTAAATATCTTAGAATTTGATAAAATTCAATTTATTTTAGTATTTTTTGTTATTTTTTAATGCTTTTCTTCAGCTTATTGTAATTTAATTTCTTATTAACGTAAAATATGAAATGCAAATACGTTAGTTTCTTTGCTGTTCTAAATGTACTTTTTAAACTATTAATTTCTGAATCGTAATAAAAAATTAAATAAAAATTCAACTATTATTCTCCACATTTCTTTTACCCATTACAATATGATAATACTAGTGACCAATGTCAAAAATAAATAAATAAAAAATAAAAAATTCAACAGTCACTTGGTTCAGGGAAAAAAAAAAAAAAACAGGGCCACGATTCACATATGAGATATGCAACTTAATAGCACACGAAAATACAGTCAGAGCCTAGCTGCATTACCCATACTTGAGGAGAGTGATCCAAAAGCTTCCTGGGAGGCGCCTCACATGCATGTTAAAAACCCTAAATCTGACAGGTACTCCTTTGTGATTTTATTTTCCTAAAAATTGTGCTTATCCCTCACCTGCATTGAGTAATATATAAAAGCTTGCCTGCAAGCACTGATTTAAGCCACAATTCATATTAAATATTTGCAAGTGTATGAGACACATAACCGTGGTCCTTCCTTAAGAAAGTTTATACTTAAGTACGCACACCTGCAAGCTTTAACTTTGCCTTATAACATACATGCAGTCTTTTGTTAGTTAAATATTATATGCTGTGTGGTACTTGTGAGAAGTAAAAAATTGCTTATGGATTAAGCAACTACAGAGAAAAGTTAATGAACTTTAGCTTTGTTGCACGTCTAAAATATATATATATATATATATATATATATAGCCACTAGTCATTTGCTGGATAATTTTGAAGTACTCATATGAGATTGCAATTCAATGCAAACTGCTGAACAAAGCTTTATCCTCTCAATTTTCAAATCATTGGTTGAGATTATCTAAATTACTACTTTGCATTGTTACGCTGTCGTCTTTCTTATAATAATATTAACCATTGATTACACAAGATTAGGAAATCAATCGAGAGAATAGATATGGGGATGATACTGCTATTGTTACCATCTGAATCAACAAAAAGAAAATCATCAAGTTCTGAAATTGTGCGGTGAGATATGAGAAACCCCAACGTGCTATTGCGTATATGAAAACGTAACTCTTATAAATTGGAATTCTCACTGAACAGAAACGTAAACGTCATAACTATTGTTGTGAATACAGGATAAGGATAGGCATTAGAAATAGGTTAATGAAAGAGTATGTGTTGGAAACCGTCCTGCTCATGGACAATGGCTGAAATTCTTGAGTGTGGATGCCGTGGTAGATGGGTGTAAAAGCAAGTTCAGTTTCAAAACGTTAACGAGAATGCCATATATATGAGTAAAACTACAGCTGAAAGAAATGAAAATGATAGAAGGCACCTAGCATTGAGCATTGAAGAACTCCAGGTCTACAAGAATTCAGCTAGTAGATGGCTTTGATGTGGAACCCGTATCCTTGTCCATAAACCTGTACTCCAAAGGGGCAACACCCACATGCACTTGATCATGCTCTTCTTGAGTAACAACAACCTTGTTTCGATTTTTACATGTATTCGTTTCCTTTTCTCTTTCATGCAGTCTATTCCTGTGCAAGTACCTTGACATAGCTTGAGCATAGTCATCAAACCCTAGCGTACCCAAGGCCCAACATATATCATCACCATTCACCGTTTTCCTGCTCTCTTTGTGACACTTGTCGGATGCTTCGCCGGCTACAAAACTTATGAACTCAGTGGCACACTCTTGCATCGTTTGTTTGGCTTCTTTAGAAATTTTAGCACTCGGTGGTAGAATTTGCTTCATGACTCGACCAACGTTTGCGATTGGAAGCAAACGGTCTTGCTCTTCGCTCATTTGTGTAAGCCAACAAATGAAATTAGGAGCTACTATTTGAAATTTTAGTGGGCAATATAGGATTAGTTCTCAATACATCCCCCTCTCTCTCTCTCTCTCTCTCTCTCTCTCTCCCCTCTAGAACGTTGTGCTTATCCACGCCTATCAGTATATATAATGGAAGAGTGACATAATTCTTGTATTATATTATTAGGTCCTTTGTCTTAAAACAGCATAGCGATTCAACAGTTCTTTTTTCTTTTTAACAAATGATTTAGTTATTAAGATATTACTTTTCAAATTTCCGTATGGTTTAATTCATCATTTAGATTTTATGTTTGGTTTGTGATTTATTGTATGATTGGTATGATATAACCAAATTAAAGAATTCAATTGTGGTGTAATAAGAAATGTCAACTAAATCAAACGAAAAGTGTCATGCCAACAGGTTATTCACTTCACTTAATAAAGTAAAGGGGGAATAAAATTTTAATTACTAAAAAATAGAATAAAGATATAATAAGTTGTAAACGCATGTTACGGCGTTCATTAAAGTGTAGTGGAACAGGTAACACATTTTTCACCTAATGGAATTGAATTGAAAATAATTAATGAACAAAAGCAAAAATGTTCAAAACATCCTTTATAACTAACTAACAAAATAAAAGGCATAGAGATGAAAATTAAATGGACAAGATTGATTGGCAAAAGAGAGAGAGAGAGAGAGATAGAAAAGATTATAGCCCTAAACTAAACGAACTATATGAGAAACCTTTACCTAAGCAAGGAACAAATCGATTAGCCACCTCTAACGAAATCGATTCACCACCAGCACCTTTCACATTTGGCTCATTCCTATTCATCATTTGAGCACTCACTCTTGAAGAAGAAGAAGACAAAGAAGCAAGTTTCTAGGTCTAAAATCTCCTTCTCTCTCTCTCTCTCTCTCTCTTCTAGCTCTTTTAATCTTAAGCTCATTCGCTCCTTAGCTTGATGTAATGGGTGAGATGGAAGAAAGAGCCATAGAAGATGGGTGTGGATGGCGAATTATAGTTTTTATGCTTCTATTGTTGATGTGTGAATGTAAGTAAATATAGTGATGAGACTAAATTAGGGTTATGGTAAAGATAAGTGGAGGGTAAGGTTATGAGTGGTAAGTAGAGTTCAGTTTTTATTTGAGGGTAATCATTGTAATTTTTTAATTGGATTAAGATTTTTGGGAATAAAATGATGAAAAGGAGTTAGGAATTCTAATTCATTGAGTGACTTAAGGAAAGGATATGCAAAGATTTTAGGGAAATAGGATTCTTATGAAATAAAATTATAAGGGCTAAAAACCAAGTGAACAAAGTAAAAAAGGGGCATATAAGGAATAAGAGGGGAATCAAATTTCCATTCCCCTAAGTAAACACAATGTAAAAGTTGTCAAAGAACCAAAATGGACCAAAACAAATTCCTTTTTAGCATTCAATTGGGTTTAAAGATGAGTCTAAGTTAAATTCATGATTCACATTTGTATTCATATATTCAAACAAAACCAAAATATTTCTTAAAGCGATTTGATTCAAATTGTTAATAGAACTAAACCATGCCCATTCTTAGTAGCATGAAATATCACTCTAAATAGAGGAAGAATGAATGCTATCTATGTTTATCACTTCCTTTCGAATGTTGATGATCATATGTAAAGCTTAGTTTGCTAATAAAATGTAGAAGAGCTCCATTAATGTAATTTCATCTTATTTCATTGTTAAGAGTCTCATTATTTATTTTAAATGTGCATTCTTATATTTTTGTTATTAATTAGATCTTGCATTGAAGATCTTGAGGTAATTAGGATTTAATCTTTTGAACTTAAGATTCAAAGTAAAATCTTACATAGATTCTGTTGTTTCTTAAATGAAACTTTATTGAGGTGTTTTTATTAACATTTAAAGTTTTATTATATTTTTTGTTTTAATTTGAAGAAATCTTATATTAGCTATAATTCTTAGGTAAATGCACTATATGTAAATTTCTTAAGGTTTACATAATAGCATATATACCACCTAAACATGTCTATGAATTTATATACAAATAACCCTTTGTGATGATGTAAACATGGTTCTTCAAAAAGAACACATGACTCTCTTCACAAGCATGATACTCACAACCTTATTTAATTTGCAAATGGTGAAAGTAATGTAACCTATTAACTCACTATATGTAAAGAAAAGAAAGTATATACAACATATGTCCATTTTGATATTTGAACTTGAGTTTATAATTAGTTAGTTCTTTGGTATTCAAGCATATGGAGACATCTTAATAGTGCATACTATAGAAGCTTTATAATGAAAACAACCAACAAGCTACTTCATAACCAGTTACCGATAACCCTAAGTAATCTTCTATCCATTACAACCATTTGGTCCATTCCCAATTGATTGGAATTAACTTCCTAGACCTATTACCTACTCCTAAGCTCATGGCTTACTAAATGTAACATGCCAAATCCTACTAACTAGACAACCAAAGTGGAGGCCATGGTCATGCAAACGTTTAAGCTATCCCGCCTACCGAGCTATCTTATGCCTTTGACAATCTCACAAGTGGAAGCATCTAAGCTTTAGGCTAACTCAAACAGATTGAAAATCTACACCAAGATCTCATCTAACTCTAAAGATATTGGAGCCAATAGTAATCCATATAGTGTGTCTTGTTTGAAGGAAAATATGTTGCTTCTCTATGTATCCTTGACACTATCCTTTTTATGTATTCCGTTTTAGAAGAAATTCTTTTGCTACTTTGTCTCTTTTACCCCCTTGTACAAGTTCTAAAATGTTTGTTTTACACGCTTTTGGTATGTCTACTTTTTATTAATTTCTCTTTCCTATTTTGCCCTAGGGGTACTTACTATAAATAATCTCTTTTTTATGAGTGAGCCTCTATGATAGACTAACTCTTTATAATTCCCTTTAGCTTAAAATTGTAACAAGTAACCCTACTTTTCCATTTTTGAATAATATTAAGTGGAAACTCAAACCATCATGTGCTTGTTCGGTGAATAATATCTAAGTAAGTAGCTCATGGTAGCTAAACCCTTACTTAAACCCATTCCATTTTCTTCTATAAATATAATGACCTAACCCCATTTTATGTGCCTAGATTGATATCTTTATGTGCACCCCCTAAGGCATATCATTTTTTTGATGTCAAAGCACATGATAATGATAGAGACAACATTTGAGTATGGAGCTGTGTTTGTGGTTGCTGTAGTGAAGTGTTTAAAGTTGATGTGACTATATTAGAGTGTTGAGATTAATGGTGTTAAGAAGTTAAGTTTGAGTGTTGTTTGTGTAGTTAGACATTATGTGTTTGTTAGTGTCATCCAAAGTTGTTCATGGTTGAAATAGTTAATGTTGAGTGTTGCTCTCAAGAGTGTCAGCATTGAAACGTGTTAAACCCTAGCATACATGGTGGTATAGGAAATATAGAGATTAGTACTCTAGGATTTAAGAGGAATGTTCCTACAATTCCTAGATCCACAAAAGAGCAAATATAGGAAATAGTACCTAACCTTATGGCATTTATTAAAAGGTTAGTAGATGTCCGACCTATTGATTGAAATCCTAGGATTAAATGGGATAATCTAGGGAAGAGTGAAGTACATGGGGATAGAATTAGAAGAGAATTACATGAGGATGAAGACAAGGTAAATTTGGTTAAGAATATTTGCCTACTAAAAGATTAGGCAGGATGTAGCCATGTAAAGAAGAATTAACTTAGAAGAAGCAGATGAAGAAGAAGAAGAAGATAAATTTTACGAGTTTGCGGATTAAGGAGTCTAATATCCAAAAAATCTTGAAAATATGAAGATGTAGATTCACAATCATGCAGATTTAGACCTATTCTAAAAGTGGTGATTTGGATGAGTGTCTAGACTCAAATCTACTACATTATAAAATTGATAAGTGCATTGTCTCCCATCATTATCCTTTTTAGACATTTCTCTTTCCTATTTTCTTGTAGGCAGACTTATTATAAATAATCTTCTTCGTGTAATGGTCGCATATAGTTAAATATCATAATATACTCTTTCTCTCCAATTCTTGTGAGTAAGCTACTAAGATACATCAACTCTTATCAATTCCCTTTAGTAAGGAAATGTGGCAGGTGATCTTACTTTTCCATTTATGCATAATATCAAGTGGAAACTTAGATCATGTTGTGCTTGTATGGATGTAACATCCAAGCACTAACTTATAGTTTAGCTAAACCCTTACTTAAACCCATTTCGTTTTCTTCTATAATTACAAGGACCCAACCCCATTTTATGTGCTTGGATTAATATCTTCACATGTGTTCCTTGAGACATATCACTGATAACCATATCTCAACACCCATATTCTTAAACTTAATTAAAATACAACCATAAAACTAAGCTATAAGCATAAACTATATAAAGATTCATTAAACCTACTCATTTAGATGACATGGTATCATACCTTACCTTTATGCCCTAGACTTAAGGCTTACCTAAGAAAAGGTCAACATTTTGCAATTGCCATATATTGACCGTGATCGATCATTAAAGCATGATAAGTATGCTGTAGTAGAATGTAGTGTTATAAAGCTGGACCAATTACATATGGATATACATAATCCTAAACCATATATTAGAGTACGTAATAATTAACTTTAATTATAAAATAATATATTCTATCACATAATCAATAAAGCATATGGTGATCAAATGTGAGCAAAGACTCCATGAAACCTTATAGAAAGTCTTGCTACTCATGGCCTTAATACCCCAATACTATTTCTAAGCCCTTCTTTCCACCCTAACACTCTTCATAGCTAAACAACTAATCTTCGACTGTATGAATTAAGTGAGAACATATTACCACAAACAACATAATATGGTATGACATAACACTTGCAATATCTCAATGCAAACTTCCATATATTAACATGCCTCATTCATTTTATACAATAATCCATCTAACTATATATGTACTTAAGAATGTAACTCTTATACGTTATGCTCTTGCACTTGCACGATATGGATCTTTCTGATAAGGATTGGGTTAAAGGAGTATCCTCCAAATGATAGGAAGCATGAAACAATATTGAAGAGCCAAAGAACAGAGAAAATGCATCAATATGTAAGACACAAGCATCACTAATTGATGCAAATGTATGTAGTGAAATTGAGATACATAATGTATTGTGTTGGACATAAATAGGGCTTGTGTTGAAGGGCTTTCATCTCATGTTCCATTTATTATTTCTATCGAGAATTACATAGTCTTAACATGATCATGTTAGCTAATTTATTTACTTTGTTTTATTTTTATTTTTCTTAGACTTTTACTGTATTTTATTGGGAGTTGTATCTTGTTGTTGAAACTTAGATTGGTGTTTGTAATCTACAAAAGGTCAAAATTTACACTTTGGGGATGCTAGGCTAGTCCAACATAGCCACTTTGATGACTAAGCGAAATGTAGTATAAAGGAAGTAAGCAAGTAATTAAGTAAGTGAAGTGTAAAGAGTACTTACAAAGGTTGATCTCTTATATCTATAGATTTCTGTATGATAACTAAATTAGAAAGCAGTTAAACCGTTAGTTACAGTAGTATCTCTTGGATACAGCTATGTGCAAATCATGAGAGAAGTGGTTGAGCAATTATTTTCTAGATAACTATTGAATTGTTTATGCTCTTATTTTCATATTTGAATATTTGAACATGATGGAATGGGCCTTGGTGATTTGACCCTAGAAAGTGTTGGTTGGAAGAGCTGTAGAAGCTTTAGCAAAAGGTCAATTGTAGAAGTGTTGATCTAGTGGTATCTATCAAGTAGGAGCTACAACAAGGCTCAATCAAGAGTGTAATCTTTGCACTAAATGTGACTCCTAACTTAGGATAGCTTAGCCTTATGTCGAGCACCCAGCTATAAGGATAAAAAATCCACTATCAACATTTTACCCCGACTCCTATGGTTAATAGCTCAAGTATAGGAGTAGTCAAAGCAAGCAAGTGGTCAAACTTATGCTATGCTTAGAGTAATATAATTTTTGAGCTATGCTCGATCACTTCGCCAATTTTATTCCAATGCATTTATGTCAAGCTAACCTTAGGAAAAATTGAAACTTCTAGCTGAAGAGTTGTGTCTCTTCTCTTTTCCTCTCTTTGGAAAAGTACACGACAACTATTTCTTTTGCAATCATTTCCTCTGTGCACTTAGTGATTGTTAATGAGGTGTTGTATGGTGGATTGTTGTACGTTACTCGTACCCATGATCAAGGCTATCTAAAATCAAATCGAATATTTGTTCTCAAAAAACTGCCATTTATTCACTTTATAAATCTAAAGTCACTTGTTTTCTCCATCTTCCCTTTTGCATTTTTCACAACTTCCTTTTGCAAATTTTCTTACACTCGAGCTTTGTAAACATTCTTTCAATTTCAAATTTTCAAACATCTTGGAGTTTTCACCACAAATTCATACAAATGCAAGCATGATGAAAACTAGAATTGTTCATTCTCCTTCCTCCGAGGCTTCTTGAGGATTGGAATTTTAAGAACCTAAGAAGAGATGAAAGGGTCAATTTTCCAATTGAGGGGGAGTTTCATGTTTATCTTAAATATTTTGAGTTTGGTTTATGACTTCCCTTTTCTAATTTCTAGAAGGCTTTTTTCAACTATTTTTGTATTTTGCCAAGCATGTTCTTATTGAACATGTTTAGGATTTTGGCAGCTTTTTAGATGATTTGCGAGGAAGTGTTAGTTAAGGTCACTGCATAGTTTTTTAAGTATTTTTTTCACAATAAAATAGCAAAATGATAGGTGGTCTTATGCTACTGCTAGATATAAGAGAAATTTTTAGATGGGTTGAAATTTGAAATCTATGATTGGCATGACAAGTATGTTTCAATAAGGCTAGAGATAGGTCTAGATTTTGAGAATAAATGGATAGAACTCATTTGGTATGGGATCATACTTCACTCAAATTACAAACTGGCTGCCAAGAAGATTGAAGCACAGCGGTGTGTTTTTCTATTGGGATGCCAATATTATTATTCTTTGATATGAAAGGGGTAGACCAATCTTCTCAAACAATGAAGAAGGTAGTACCTAATCTCTTTGCTACACCAAGTTGGGCTAGTTGAACTAATGTTGATCAAGTGCTTCATAAGGGGATTTTGTTCTTTGAGCTTTGCTGGGCATAGTCTTTTAGTTTAGTTTTTAATCTTCTCCTTGTTGTAGATATGGGCATTAAAGAGGTTAGCCCTAAGAAGCTTCTAATCCAAGTAAAGACTAAGAATAGAAAGTTGGACATGCGAGATATTAAGCCTACAACAGCACAAGGAGCTCCTCTTAAGGAGGTTAGGAAGAAACGGTGCCATTAAGCAAGGCTAAACCGAATCCTACAAAGAAAACCACTCAATTAGCCTTTAGGGAGACTACCCAAGGCTTGCACGCTATGGCCTAAAGGCCTGCATGCTATTGCCCCAAGGTTGAGTGCCTTAGCCAAACGTTCTACTTTGTCGATAGTGATATTTCCAAGGGTTTAGAAAAGAGAGGATAAGGAGCCGAGGCACCTCTTACTATCAAGAAGTCAAAAAATTTTAGCTCCTCCAATTATGCCCCAAACACTAACGATAACTCTACTTCTCCACTCATACCCACCAAAGTTTAGGAAGAGAGAGCTCTTAGAATTCCCTTCACAAACTTTATATCATGACAGGAGGATGTTTATGAATTTGTCTCCTTATGGGACAAAAGAATTCTCGCCTTCTACTTTGCTCTCGAAGATGGACATAAGTCCTTAGTTTTGATGAAGGGCATCATCCTTCCTCGAGATTAGAGGGTCTTTGATAATATAAAAATAGCATATATTTTCTAAAGTAATTTCGTACTAATTTCAACATTATTCTTATCAATTTGTTGTTGTTTTGAGCTTTATTTGTCCATTTAGTATTTTCAGGGACTTTAAGAGTACTTTATGAAGATTTTATGGATTCTTAGGCAATTTTGAGCATTGTTGGAGTAAAATCATGGATAACCAAGTGAAGTGGAAGAATTTCAAGCATGAATGAAAGTGTAGAAGTGACCACAATTGAGGACCACATTTGTGATCCTCTTGTTAAGGAATTTATTTTGAAATTTGATATTTTGCATGAAAGGCACAACTAAGGCCTACTACCATGGCCATATAGTATGAGCATGATGATATTACGATTTCTAATTTTCTACTTTTGTTAGGTTTTCTTTGTAATCTTAGGAGTATTGCCTATAAATATACTCTTTAACTTAGAGTTATAAAACGAGCCATTTGAGTAGTTGGTATGTTTTAGAATATTACAAAGGGGCTTCTCTATCATGTTTCTTTTTTTCTCTTTAGCTTTTATGTTTCTATCTTATTAGCTTAATAAATCATTGTTGAACCTTATTCTGAAAGGGTGATCTTTATTCATGAAATTCATTCGATGATTTTACTTATTGTGATTTAGTTACACTGTTTTCATTATTGCTAGATTAATATTATTCAAAGTATTAATTTAATGTCTAAGTTTGCTATAGAGTCATGAGGTCCACGATAAATAGATGAGTGTAATTAGAAGAGATTGGGTGTACTATGAGATTAGGTACTTGATGTCTTTGGATTATGGTAACCTAATAAAGGGATCTAAGGGCTTTATGCAATCTTAGAACGCTCTATTTTAAAGCGATTTGGGTAAAGAGGGTTCCAAGGTTAGGGATTAGCTAGAGACGTAAGTCTAGCTAATTCAAAATCCAATTTCTATGGGAATAGGGTTAGGAATCTCCATGGTTCAATAAGGCAATTGAGATTGAACAATTCTTTAAAATCATATAGTAAACAACAATTAAAGATTTACTAAGGAAAATGGTAACTTTGAATAAATTAATTCATGTTCTTATTGTTATTCTCATGCTTTATGTTGTTTTAATGTTTTATTGTTAATTGTTATTTTTATGTTATTTAGTTATTTAATTATTTCATTGGTAGTTAGTTATTCAAATTTATTCATTTTGTCATTAGTTTAATATCTTATTTTATGGAAACCTTTATTTTCTATCTTTAGTTTATTTCATAAAATCTTTAATTAAGAGAAGTTAGGTAATTGAATAAATTAAAGGGATGCAATTTCTAAAAATAATTAGATATACTCACATAACTTGGTTCGTCATGAGATCGACACTTAGACTTAAAATTTGTTTTCATCTATACCATGATGTCGCTAGGTGTACTTGACTGATAAAGCGATTTACCCTGATCAAGTTTTTGGTGCTATTGTCGAGGAGACAAAAATGGAGTGATCTAATTTAGGAAACTAGCATAACTGCAGATTTATTCAATTACCTTAACATATTTGCAATACATCTTTTCCTTAGTTAGTTGATATTATATTCTCTTTCCATTATATTGCTAACTTTTAGCTCTTTATAGCTTATGAAAGCAAGTAGTAACAGGAAATTGGCTAACTTTGACCCAAAAATTGAAAGGACAGTGTGGCAACTTTGCATAAGAAATCACAACACCATAGATCAAGGTTTACCTCTTAAATTAAAGGAGTCAAAAAATTCAAAAGCATGTAAAAACACACAACCTTGAATAATGGAAACAATAATGATTATCAAGCCTAGTTTTTCATCTTCTCTGTTCTTTTTAAAAATTAAGTCTTCTTTAAACTGATCAGTATTAAAACCTACTCGTTTAATACCGATCTTCGACTAGGGTTTAAAGAAAACTATTTTTTTCAACTTGAAACGGTATTAGAGTCTCCATATGACCAAAGTCAAGAAAAAGAGTTAAGTTATAACCAATTGGGTAAATTAGTTATAACTTAGCTATCAGTCTATCAATTAAAAAACTAATTTTACAAAATGGTTTTTGAAAACTAGAGATTTAGGTTCGAGAGTTAGGAATTTTAAACCCTTATGGGTACCATTGACTTTCCAAAATTAAAATTAAACTTAAAATTCACCTTTTAATTTTGAAAAATAGAACTTGGTTATTAGTTACTGTAATTGAATAAACGAAATAGTCTAAACTAAAGAAAAAGGGAAATCAAGTTTTTTTTTTTTTTATCGTCGCCCTATAGGTGCCTACGTCTCGCTATTCAGAATTAGACGTATGTAATAAACATTTAGTGGATTACTGGTTTTAGTTTTGAAAAAAAAGCCGAATTTACATTTTTTACCTGTTTTAAGTTTATTTAAGAAATTTCCTAAAGGGACCTAAACTGGATTTTATTTTTTGAAAATTCTAAAACTCCCTAGTTTGGAAAATGGTTTATTTATTTTTATTTATTTTTCAAAAGTTGATTTTCTAAGTAGTAAAAATGATTTTCATTATTTTTTATTATTATCATTTATTTATTATTTGTATCTATTTCTATCATGCATAATACAAATAAAAAAAAACTAAACTATTCTTTTTTTTTCTTTCCTTTTTTTTTTTTATTTACAACTTACATGTACATAAATAAATAAAACTAAAAATAAAAAATAAATAAATACATTTACAAATCGAAGACAAAATCGCAAAGCAAGAATTAAACCAAAGGAGCGCGTAGGTCAACTTATCAGGTGTGAGTCAGTTCTACAAACCTAGATCAAGTCGAATTGGATTCGGAATTCAGGTCAAGCTCAAATCTAGATTTGGGTCACCTATTGAAGAAGAGATAGTAGCAGCGTCAACAAGGGTGGTTTTGATCAGTTAGAGCTCTAAATTGACCAAGAAAATGGGATTTTCATAATTATCTAATTAGGTTTACGGGGGTAGGTTCAATGCCTTAGCATTTGGGGGTGTTTTAGAGGGTCTTTGAGTATAGTAGCCGATTATGGTATTTGGTCCTTTAGCGTAGTAGTAATTGGGGTTGAAGGAAAGGTATGGGTAGGAGTTTTGGGTGGCAAGGAGCTTAGTCGTGTGATTAGTTTAGGCTACTAGAGTAGTAGCTCAAGGAGAGAGAGCGTTGGTGATGGTGTTAGAGAAAGAAAGCTTAAAATTAGATTTGTGTGGATGATTTTTTATGTTTTTTCTTATTTTATATATTTTTCATATTTTTATAAATTTCTTAATTTTTTTGGGTTTTCTTTAATTTCCTATTTTTTGTGTTTTTCCTAATTTAAGGCCTATTGAGAAAAGAAAGAAAAATAATAAAAATAAATAAAAATAAAGGGGGTAAAAATTGTGTGTCTACAATGATGATACTAACAAGACACTTATGGAATTCACAAAGCCAATGGTAACTAAAGTTGAGTCTAGCATCACTAAACTCGCAATCCAAACCAACTTTCATATTCAACCCAATCCAACAATTTGTCTAGTTTGATGGTAGTTTGATGGATTGGCTAATCAGGACCCCAATAACCTTATTTCAACTTTCTTAGAGATTTGTGATACGTTCAAAATTAATGATGTCTTAGATGATGCGGTAAGGTTAAGGATATTCCCTCCTTTCAAGGTAAGGATAAACTTTAGCTTAACTCTTTACCTAGAGGCTTAATTACCACTTAGGAATCAGTAGTAGAAAAATTTTTAAGAAAATATTTCCTGCCCACAAGGATGGTAAAAATTAAGAACAATATTTCTGCTTGTTCTATTTGATGATGAGACTCTGTATAGCACTTGGGAGAGATTTAAGGAATTACCAAGAAGGTGTCCACATCGTGCACTACCTCACTAGATGTAAATCCAGGCATTTTAAAACAAACTCAACTACTCCACTTTACAAGCCATTGAAGCCTTAACTGGAGACACTATGAGTGTAAGACATTAGCGGATGCAGAAAAGTCGATCAAAGGCATGACAATGAATAATTCGTAATAAAATAATGTAAGAGTCAAAGAAAAAACACCTAGAAAATATGTAGTTGACTCGATAATGACATTGGTTGCTCAAGTTGAAAACTTAAATAGAAAGATTGATGGCTTGATGAAATTTGTTAATTTAGTGCAACATGAGGTTTTACTAGAAATGGAGAATGTTAATTTTGCTACTAACTGATCTACAAACAAACCTTTTAGTAATACTTATAATCCAAGTTGGAGAAATCATCTTAATTTCTCTTTAGAAGTTTATCAGTAGTAACAACAATAGAATCGTAATCAACAATAGAATTGATCTCCAAATGTTGAGGAGTTATCAAATCGGTTTATTCAAAGTTTGGATGCAAGATTCTAACATAACGAAGCTGCATTAAGGAACATAGAAGCATCATTAAGAAACTTAGATAATCAACTTAGTAAGTTAGTAAGATTAATTGCTAAGAGGCTACAAGGAAGCTTGCTCAAAAACCCTAAATCGAATCCTAAACTAGGTTCAGAGGCAAACTAAGGAACAAGTTGCCAACTACCAAGCAAATGATGGAAAACAAAAGCACTCCTTAAGAGGTAGCCCAAATTTGATGCATTTTTATTTTCTACATTTTAGTTTATGTCATTTTCTTTCTAATAGGTTAATTCAAGTTTTTAAGTTAGTTCATTATCCTGCTCCACACATAATCCATGTAATTTATGCAGTTAAGCAATTTAGTTAGTGATTTTGTCTTGAAATTTTATGCTTGAACTATTATTAACTTATAGTTATTTCAAGAAACAAGTCAAAAAATTGGAGTTTGGCATGATTTTCAATACCTAGAGAAGATCACACCTACAGTCTATGGCCATGAACTTAGACAGTGATCCTCTCTTGATTTTGTTTAGGAGAAAAAGTTGAAAAGGAAATCCACGACGAGGAGAGCATGGTCAAAACCATGGCTATAAACCTTGGTTGTATATGCAATGTTCTTTTCTATACAGGGGTAAGAACATAGCCATACTCCACAATCATATTCTGTGACTATGGTCGCTACTGGTTTGAAAATCATAAATATTTCTTCTCTTCCTACATTTTATTCTCACTCTATATCACTCGCACACATATTCTTCTCTATTCTCTCTCTACGATCACTATCATCGCTAACTGGTTCCTTCAAATCCAAGTACGAAACTAATAATCATAACAAACTTATATCAACTTAACTCCATTATTTTCCTTGATTTGTTGTTGGATTTCATTAAAATCTAATTTTTATCTTAGCTTTCAATTAGAAATTTTTTATGTGCATGAGAGTAGATCTTATGCTCTATGGATGATCTAGTGTATATAATGCAATGCAATGTGTTGTTTATTGATTAAAGACTAGAGTCCTTGAGAAAGATGTATGCTTTGTAAAAATTCGATGAAGGAAAGTGATGGAAAGCTATAGAAAGATATAGAAAGAGAAAGAAAGTGAATTGTTTGTGTAATTGGTAATTTTAATTTATGTTGAAAAAAGGGAACTTGTTGTGTTTGATGCTTGTACATCTTAAAGAATTAATTTGCGCATGAATTAGGCAATTGAACAAGTTTCTAATTAATAAAATTGTATTTTAATATTAGTGTTCATGTGATTTAGGTGATAAATTTATAGGTCAAATTTTAATCCACAAAATTATTCACCTATAATTTTATTAATCAAGATTTTCAAAAAAAATAAATAAATAATATTTCAATGAACCAAACTTGAATAATTCACTTATTAAACCACACTTTTAGAAAATTACCTATTCAATGCTAAACTTAAAAAGATTAGGCATAATTGAATGTCCTAAGATTCGTTTGTGTAACTATCCTATAAAAGTGCTATTTGTGATCTTAATAACTTTGGCATTATATTTTGCAAATTTGTTAACTCAATCGCTATCTTAAATTTTGCTTAGTACCTTAACTAGCAATTAATAGAGATGACTACATCACGGTTTGTGTTTTAGATGGAAGCAGGGGTTTTTAACTTGGGGCTTAATGTGATGTAAGTGACATTGGCAGGCAATCTGTTCATAGGGTGAGGCAATCTATCAAGGTGAGGCTAGCCTCCCATGACCAAATTGGTCAAGAGTTGATACCACTCTTTTAATGATGGCTATGGTAGGTTGAAACCAGTATAGAAGTTAGGCCTCTCAATCATATGGAGGATAGTGACAATGTCAGTTGGCACTCTTAAAGCTAGAAGGACATGGAATAGTCCTGGGTAAACAAAAAAGGAAAAGGCTAGCTTACCCCCCATAATCTAAGTAAATATGATGAGGAAAAGGAGGGTCGAGTACCATACATACACATAAGGAGTAGGTGAACCTCCCATCCCATGACAAGTGGCATCAAAGCATAAAATTAACCGTGGTGCTTAATGAAAAAGGGTAGTTCTTATCGACAACCGAGTTCAAGTAAATGAATCTCGAGGAAAGGAGTGGCCACCAAGTGGAAGACATCATTGCTAGAGGGGGCAAGTGTGTCGTGAGCAATAATGTAATGAGACTTTGCTTGAATATTAAGAAAATGAAGAAGTAAACTTCAAAGGGAAAACCGTACTATTAAGCTACTTAACAAAGAGGTGATCTTAGAGGACAAGAAGAGAGGGTGAAGGCAAGAGGATGCTTATGGAAGCCTAATATCTTGGTGGAGATAATCTTAACATAGAATTGGGCAATGGAGGAATAAGGTTAGTGATCTTATGAGGAAGGGTAGTGGCGAAGTGTTGGCCCCACAACGAGGGCATTATGGATTTAGGTTGGGGAAAATGTCACGGTCCATATTTTGGATAGAAGTGAGGGTATTCAACTTAGTGCTTAATGTAAAGTAAGTTATGTTAGCAGGCGGTTTGTTTATAGGATGGGGTAGTCTCTTAAGGTAAGGTTGGCTTCTTGTAAGCAAGCTAGTTGGGAATTGATGCTACTCTCTTGAAGATGACCATAGTAAGTTGAAAGTAGTAGAGAAGTTGAGCCTCCTAGTCATATGGAGGGCAATGACAATACCAATCAAAATCTAAAAGCTATAAGTGCTTAGAATAGTCCTAGATAAATAGGAAAGGAAAAGGCTAGCTTATCCCCTATAATATAAGTAAATATGATAAGGCAAAGGAGAGTCGAGCATTACATGGGTACATAAGGAGAGGGTAAACCTCCCATCTTGTGACAATTGCCATGGTTCCATTACTGAATTGATTTTTGTGTGAATTATTATCACATTCAAACTCTTTTCTTGTTTTTGATTTCTAAAAATGCTTAGAGTCAAGCATATGGCTCGTAAAATTTCAAAAGCTACTTTACAACCTCTTCAATTCACATTTGAGCACGAATAGCAAAGAGAAAGGTTTGAACACTTTTCTAAGAAGAAATTTCACAAATTCACTTACATCAACTAACATGCCATGACACAAGCTAGTTATGATGCCAAAATCCGCTAGTTGATTGGCTTAGGTAGATGAGATAGGTTACTAACGATCGATGAGCTAGCATATGGGGAGCTCACCCTCAAGTTCCTCTACAAATTCAGGTTAGGCATCGATAACCTTGTTCAAGGTAGACAAAATGTAATCTACTTTAAGCGCTGTAATAGGCAAGTTATCATGCCTATTGATGATGTTGGAGTTCGTTTGGGGCTTATACCACTGATTATATTGCGAGACAAGAGTATAAGGACATATCATACAAATTGCCTAGAGGTGTGTCTAATGTGGCTTTATGGAATAAATTGACTAGTAGTACGAGGAGGTGTGTACAATCTTAACCAATCAAAAGCATAGAATCTTGTCTAATACATTATGTATTAGCTAGAAATTGTACAGGACAAGGTAAAAGTTAAGGGGTAGTGAATGAGATGGACATTTTCTATCTTCACAATATTGTTAACCACTGTCCTCTCAAATTGGGACTCATAATGGCTTGTTTCATGAGAACCTAAGCAACTAAGAGGCAGTCTAACTATATTTTCACAAGACCTTTCATTGCTCGACTAGTGAAGAACTATCTTGGCTTATACAATGAGTCACACATGAGAAAGATGAAGGATCCCACTCCCCTTACCTATTCTTCCATCAAGTCCATGTACCTACCACCACTAACTAAGCTAGCTGGTGAGGTTGCCACTTCATCATCCTACAAGCCACGAGCTAAGTCTTCCTCTATGATAGGTACTATCAAGAAGTTTATGACGAAGCTTTTCAAGAGATTGAGGATAGTAGAATATAAGGTGGACCAAGCTATAGCTTAATAAGCAATGATCATTACCTACCTTTAGATTTAGCCACCACCATCACTACATCCAATACTTGAACCAGATTCAAAAGAAGAGGCCATTGATGGGGAGATTGAGGGAGATGAAGAGAATGATGGGGAGTGATCTCATTTTTTTTTTTTTCATTTTCTTTTACAAAGACTTATTTTATACTTTATTTTTGCCATTTTGATAGCTGTATCAATTAACTAAACTTTTATTTGCCTTTCTAGCTATTTTTATTTTTTGTTAATTTTTCCATTATGCAGGATACTAACTTTTGAAGAACTTCAATAGTTTTATTTTAGTTATTTTGTTTAGTTAACCTTATCCTTTTCCTTTCTTTAGTTAGTTCTTTTAACTTTTATTATCATTGCTTTTCATTCTTGTCTCCCACTTCGATGTTTGAATTGAATGATCATGTACATTAAAAATAATGCATAACCTAAGTGTAGGAAAAGGATATGATATATATATATATATATATATGCTTTATATTTTCACTTAGGTTTTTGTTAAAATATTTCAAAAGTTCTTCAAAAAATTTTAAAAATTTGCAACACCAATATACATTAAACAAGTATAATTTTTCTTTTTTTTTTAATCTACCTAATCCTTTATGAGTTTAGAATACTTTATTGAATTTGAGTTATTAAATCATTAGAATTTAGAGTTACCCTTCTATTAAACTTAGACTTAGACTCAAGATTAAGACAGATATGAACGGGTTAAGGTCTAGTTATTCTAATTTCTAAACTTAATTTTTGAGGATAGTTATCTATCCTTCTTTTTCAAAATTTTAGACTAAGTGAACAAAAGAGACTAATCCTTTGAAAAATTAAAGTAGTTGGAGGAGTAAAGTAAATTGAATAATTGGATTAAGGTAATTGAGTAAATTGCTAACGATTGGTATAGATTAATCTTGGTCCCTCAAAATAGCAATACTCTTTCCCATTACCAATTAGCAAAAAAGTAGAAAATAATTAAGGTTATTAAGGATTAGTCTTGGTTTGTTAGAAGAGCAAGATGATTTCCTACTAACAACTGCTAAGTAATTAAAATAGTTAAATTAGAAAAGATTGACTTCGGTCTCTCGAAAGAGCAAGATACTTTCCCAATAATAATCAAGCCTAAGTAAAAGAAGATTAAATTGAATTAATAACTCTCCTAACAAAAATTGAGAGAAGTATAGGGATAATCAGAGGATGAATTGGAGTAACATGCATCCAATCTAGTTTTTCAAGTTAAAAATACTAAGGAAGATTTCACTCTTCACGAGTTAGAGCGAAAGAAATCCTTATGACTTTTTCTTGATTGGTTTATATTTACCGTGGTCTCTAGTTTAGCTTTTGCTTAACTATTATGATTAACTTTGAATTCTCTAGGTTAATCACTAAATTTCAGTAAGTTTCAATTTGCTATTATCTAAGTATTTTGAATGCATTGAAAAGCTAAGGAATGGGGGTGATTTCAGAAAGAATTTTTGTTAAGCAATAAAGATCCTAAGGGTGCACTTTTCTAGAAATAAAGTTAATTGTCTTGTCCTTTAAACATTTTCCTTATATTTCTTAAAGACAAGCAAAAGCATAAGCGTAGGGATAATTGATAACAGAAAAATAGCATATATTTTCTCTAGTAATTTTTTTGTAAACTTCAATGTTATTCTTATCAATTTGGTGTTATTTTAAGCTTGATTTGTCTATTTATTATTTTTAGGGACTTTGAGAGTACTATGAAGATTTTAAGGATTCTTGAGCAATTTTGAGCACTATTAGAGCAAAATTATGGATAACCAAGTAAAGTAGAAAAATTTCGAGCATTAATGAAAGTCTAGAAGTGACCACAGTTGGGAAACATACTTATGGTCCCTACCCATGATCATTTTGTCAAGGAATTTATTTTGAAATTTGAAGTTTCACCTAAAAAGCACGACTATAGCCTACCACTATAGCCATGTATTGTAGGCATGAAGATATTGCAATTTCCAATTTTCTATTATTGTTAGGTTTTCTTTGTAATCCCATGAGCATTACATATAAATATACTCTTTAGCCTAAAGTTGCAGAGAGAGCCTCTTAAGCAATTGTTAGGTTTTAGAATATTATAAAGGGGCTTCGTCAGCATTTTTTTTCTTCTCTCTTTAGTTTTTATGATTTTATCTTATTAACATAATAAATCGTTGTTGAACCAATATTCAAAGGATGATCTTTACTTATGAAATTTATTCAATGATTTTGCTTATTGCAATCTAATTACACCATTTTTATTGTTGTTAGATTAATATTACCCAGTGTATTAATTTGATGTCTAAGTTTATTTTAAAGTTGCAAGGCCTACAATAAATAAATAAGTGCAATTAGAAGAGATTAAGTGTGCTAAGAGATTAGGTATCTAATCTTTCTAGATTATGGTGACCGAATAATGGGATCCATAGGCTTCATGTAATCTTGGAATGCTTTATTCATAAGAGATTCAAATAGAAAGGGTTCTAACATTAAGGATTAGCTAGAGATATGAGTCCAACTAATTTAGAATCCAATTTCTATGGGAATAGGGTTAGGAATCTCTACGGTCTAAGAAGACAATTGAGATTGAATGATCCTCTAAAACTATGTAGTAAATAACCATTAAAGATTTACTAATGAAAATGTTAGCTTTGAATTAATTAATTCATGTTCTTGTGTTATTTTCATATTTTTCATGTTCTTATTGTTATTCTCATGCTTTATGTTACATTTATGCTTTTCTAATACTTTTATGTTATTTAGTTATTTAATTATTTTGTTGGCAATTAGTCATTCTAATTTCTTTATTTCTATTGTTAGTTTAATATCTTATTTTATGGAAACCATTATTTTCTATCTTTAGTTTATTTAATAAATCTTCCATTAGGAGAAGTTAGGTAATTAAATTAATTAAAAGGATATAGTTGCTAAAAATAATTAGATATACTCATATAGCTTGGTTCCTCATGGGATTGATACTTAAACTCAAAATCAGTTTTAATTTATACTATAACTTGACTAAGTACACTTACCTAATATAGTGATATGTGCCCCATTAGTCTTGCAGAGGGATGTGAGAAGGGCTAGAGGAGGTGCTAAGATTTATGATGTATTTTTTATCCTTTATAGAGCTATTTATGTGTGCCAAACTATATGTATAGTTCCTCACTTATTTTTGCTATTGCAGATGAGTGGGAATATTTTGACTACTATAGAAGAAGCTAAGGCCAAAATGCAGAAGGTAAGTGTTGATCTTCATAAGACAACTCTCTTCAACTTATTATAGATTATACATGTGTTATATGTACAGAGGGTCAATGAGGCCTACAATGCATCAAAGATGCAAACAATTGTTGTTGAGAAGGCTAAGATCAAGGTTAAGAGGCTCTAAGACCTCTTGACCTCTAAACAAAATGCTCACAAAGAGGTTACTGATGAGCTTCTTATAATAAAAGGTCGAAACGATGAGCTTGATAAGGAGGTGCAGGACCTCAAGTACCAACTGCAAGAGTAGAAGGAGAAGTGCTAATATTTAAGCAAGTCATACACTTCATTAAGCAAGAAAGAGTTTGTGCTGAAGGAGGAAATTAAACATCTCAAGGACAACTTCACTTGCCAATAGGCTAGGATTGTTGAATTAGACCAAACTTCTAAGTCTTAAATCTTTGTTGAGGAAACTCTCAATATTGTGACATCGAGCAAGCATTACAAGAAGCTTCTTAGTAGGAAACTTCTTTAGGGCATATAACTAGCTAAGGAGGAAGTTAGAATAAGAACTCTCTTAACCCAAATTCGCAAATGTGGACAACGATGATGACGATGATGAAGAAGAGGTATAAGATGCAAGTTAAGGGCAAATGCAAGAGAACCTTGCCACTATTGAGGCCTTAGCACTCAAGGAAGCTCCTACTTTAGTGGAAACACCTCCAATCAAGGATGATGCATCTAGTAAGAAAATAGTTGAACAACCCCTCGTCTGATTTTTCTAAGTTAATGATTTATTTGTTTAGATTAGATTGCTGATCTTTTATTGTTGTATAGTTGGAAATTTTTTTTCTTTCTGCTAGGTTAATATACTTTCATTGTTAATTATTCTTATTTGTGTTTTCTTTACTCATACTTCATTGGTTGGTGTGTTTTTTTTTTTTTTTTACGTACGTTTAGTTAATCAACTTGAATGTGACCTACTCATTTGAGAAGACTAAGTGTTTAGTTTTTGCTTTCATTATATTAAGTTAGGATACTAGGCACTTGCCCATTAACCCCTTGGGGTATGAACTTAGACATAATTTTATTAACCATATTAGGTTGGAACCATCAATTTAGCCCATTAGTTGAATTGGCTATATTCGTTAACCATTTTAGGTTGGAACCATTAGATCAATTCATTTACTAAGTTAGCTTAAACTTTGAAATTTGTTAATCCATTAATCGTACCTAAATTAGGACATAATAAGACAAAGCTATGTCAACATATAAGCATTTGGTAAAAATGATACTTCATTACATCACCACTTAAATTTGTGGTTTATAGGCATGAAAAAACGACCTCGATTCAAAACAAAATTTTAAAGCAAACAACTTGTAACAGCTGTCAAGAAAGTTACATTCAAAACTTAGCTTAGAAGAAGGGATCATTTAAAGCATAACTTCAAGTTTCATCATTCCATTCTCTAGGAATAATTTATCCATCCAACCTCTTTAATCTGTATACACAATTCACCAATATAACTTGAATTCAAATTAAATCTTCCCAATTTGCTGCGAGCTTCCATTAACCATCTTAAACCTTACTGCTTCCATCTTACAACATACAAAGTCTCCAGGCTAAAAAACCTTTTGTCTTTCATTTCCTCTATTGTATCCAAATTGGTCATGAGGCTAACCTGATTGGCCATAACATCAAAACATTGTATGCATAAACTTAGAACCTTTATCTTAATAGGAAGGATGGCTTCTAACCTAAATGTTAATCGAAAAAGAGTTTCACCTGTTGGAGTCCTATGTGTGGCCCTATATCCCCATAAGATGCTTAAAAGCTCCTTAACCCACTTTCCTTTTGCCTGATCCACTTTTCGCTTCAAACTATATAACATGGTTTTGTTTACCACTTCCGCTTACCCTTATCATTATTGAATTAGAGACCATTACTAGCAATAATCATGTAAGGAACTCAAACCTTGATAGAATGAAATTGGACACAAAGGCCTATATCTTTTGCTTAATAGTCTTTTTTACCACTTTAACCTCAACCCATTTGGTAAAGTAATCAACTACGACTAATATATACTATCGTTGCCCTATGGCCTTTAGGAAATTTCCTAGAGTAACCAAACCCCACTAAGTAAAAGGTTAGGGTCTAGTCAGATGTCATGATTAACTAGAGGGAGCACGACCTGTTGTAACATGCTTCTAGTACTATGGGCAATGTTGTACCAAATCTTTGGCATCTTCTCTAATGGTTTGCCAGTAATAATCAAGCCTTAGTGCTCAAGCATACAATGTATGGGATTTTACATGATTACTACATATGCCTACATGAAGCTTGAAAAAAGCTCGATGTATCTCTTTAGATGTGAGGCAATGAAGGTCAAGATGATTGAAGCTATGTTCATATAGCTAGTCATCTATCATGGTGTAATTAGCAGCTTAGTACATGAACCTCTAAGCTACTTTCCTATCGGTAGGTAGCCAACTTGGACAATTTATCAATAGCTATCTTCAACCTTGGTACCTTCGTTATTGTAAAGTACGAGAACTCTTTGGCAAATGTTCATACTATGGTTAAGTAATTGCTCATTACTTCACCTTTTGCTAATAATCTCCCTTTACTTGATGAACAATCGATTGAGAATGAGAAAAAACTTCCAATCTTTTAGCTCTAACCTCTTTGGCTAACCTCAACATGGCAATCATGGTTTCTTATTTGGTACATTATTACTTGCTAAGAATTTGAACTTAAGTCCATATCAAATTCTTAAATCATGTGGTCCTTGTAGCAGGAGAATTGCTTTACATCCTTCTTAGGTTAAGGAGACATCTACATATATATTCTACTGAGGCTTTTTAAGTAATTCAACATTGTCTTCTTCTTCTATAAACTCTATGACGAAATCCTCTAGGACTTGTGCCTTTAAAGCCATTCTTGGATGGTATTAACACCATATGCATTCTACTCTAGTGCATACTACATCATTTAGCCTAAAGAGTCAAGCTTATGCAAAACCTGCCATAGTGGTCGATATGTGAGTGCCATTACTTGATGAGCTTTTGATCACCTCTAAATAGAGCTTCTAAGTTTTATAATTTAAAATTCTATAGTTTATCCTTTACCTGGTTAGTTAGGCAAGTGTACTTATCGTTTGTTAGTATAGATAAGTATAGGGTTGCCTTCACTAACAACTAAATGATTGAATGAGGTAATTTAATCGATTTCTACAAGTAAACTATACTAATTCCACTATTATACCAAGAAAACACTACAAACAACATTATAATTTGAAAAAAAACAAATTACAAAGTAACTTTATTTCATCATATTAGCAATGGTTATAAGCTATTTATCCTAACAATTACTCATCTGTAGAAATTCTCTATTCATGAGTATTCTTCTTTGAATTACTCAAATCTAATCACAATTGTATTCCTTAGAATCTCTTCTGAAGGAATGGACAAGTCAAGATTGCATTAGAAATTTACTAATATTCTTGAATTCCTTAGACATGCAATGAACTTCCTAATAATATCTCTATTAATAGGAGTAGTTCATTCTAGTGACTAAGATCTACTCAATGGAATTGTTTCTCAACGTATTCCATTGAGATCTACTGCAAGATTGTATCGTATTCTACACTATCTCAACTTATATAAAGTTCTAATCACCAGGAATTCATAATTATCAGGAATAACAATAAATCAAAGTACAGTCATGTTAAAATGACTTCATAAACCCTAAATCATTACTCACACATAATAAACAAAGAATGAACACAAATAAATAGGAACAACATAGTAAAATATAACATAGACAAAAGATGAGTTAAGAAGGAAAACCCCTTTTTATTCACTTAAAGAATCTTGATACAACAATAAACAAACGCTGGATTTTTCACAATTCTCTTGAATTTAGTGAAGAATATTACATAAACTCACGTTATATTTTCCACTATACTAAGAACACAAATAAGACACTAAATGAATTTTGATGATCTGTTGTATTTCTTGGTGATGTTGGTTCTAATATTCATTCTCTCTCTCCTAAAAGTTATGGTATATTTATACTTGACTCATCAAAGGACTAAAAAGTGTGTCACTTCAAGGCACTACCTGATGTTAAGACATGTTCCACATATTGATTAGTATGAAAAAGTGATAGAGCAATAGTCATGTCCACTTCTATCAAGCTCGTGACTCAAGGAGTGGTAGTCTTAGAACATAAGAATCTTCACTCATCATGGCCATCACTATGGACATGAACTCCCCGTCGCTTCATCACCTCTAATTATGCCCGTGATCAAGGGAGTGATCGTCCTCCTGCTAACCAATTACGACCATGATTGATAGATAGATCAACAAAACTTCCTCATTTATGCCCGTGATTGAAGGTGTGATCAATGCTAGCTATTCCAATCCTTTATTATTACGCCTTTGATGGATTGTATCCTGGTTTTATTTTAAGGTTTTCTTCTCCTTACTGCCGTAATTGCCTTAAAACTCATTGTTCTTTGTGTAAACTTCATTTCCTTGCTCTTGATTCATCCTAAATCAATAAATTACACAATTAAGCACTAAAAACTTAAGAAATGAACACAATTAAGGTCAATTTATGCCTAAATATGTCTTAAAAGTGCAGAGTAATTTACCCTTATTAACCTTAAAATAAGGCTTCAACTTCCTTATTGCCATCATCACGATATGGATTAACTACTCCATTATGGTATACCTCAACTCCAATCTTTGTAAAACATGACTTATGAAATAGATCGGCCAGTGATTCTTTCCCTTAATATGAACTATTATGGAGGAAAGAGCTTGGCAGTTGATAGATGAATAGAAAAATAATTCTTCCTTAGGAATGGGCCTATGGGTAAAGATGATAGAATCTCTTCTAACTGTTGGAATGCAGCTTTGCACTCATTCTTGTGGGGCACTTAACTAATACGCCGTGCCAAGGATAGATAAGGTTGGTCGTATCTTTCGGGTAGGGTAGGGAATGGGTCTAATCTCATGGAAAGCTCAAAATGAAGATGGGATGTGCGAAAACAAGCAAACCTTGTGAACAATTCCAAAGATATGATGCACCGAGGAACTGTATGGACTCACGAACCAGCTTGATATGATGCATGAGCTAATTCAATGAGATCACTTACCACCAAACCTTGCTTAAGTATTAGGATAAGAGTAAGTAAGCAACCAAGTAAGAAATGGTCACGAAGAGAAAAGTTAGTATCTCGATAATGTCAAGATGATAGTGTGGCTACAAAAATACAAGGGTATTTATACCCATAAATCTAAAGCAACTTACTAAAAATGGAAAAGATAAAAAGGGCAATGTCCAGAATGACTAAAGTACAAGGAATGTAAAAGGGTGCAAAAGTGAAATTGGGAAAACATATGATTCATGCAGCAAATTCCACTTGTAAAAAGGCTTAGGCACATGGCTAGTAACTATGGGCAAGCTTCTTGAAGAAATGGACAGAGGAGTACAGTTAGGCTAGTTGATGCCAAGCTACGCTGTAGATACTTCCAAGGTAAATTCAGCTCGAATGTATTCTAGAAAGCTCATAACAAGGTCGGGTAAGCAGGGGGAGAGGAGGGGTAAGTAAGCTAAGCTGTTAATTGAGTACTCCTCAGGTCAATGTTTGGACACAATTGACAGGCATAGGAGAGCTCTAGTCAAAAGTGATAATAGATTGACAAATAAAAGTAGCTCGGAGTCCTTAAGCGTGGGTTAAGAAAGCAGAATGTGCATCACTAAGCTTTCAAGTCCTTATGTTTAGGCTTAAGTCATGGGTCATGTAACTCAATTCCTATAATTACCTCTTGATTGATTTGGATTTAGGATTAAATCCGATCAGTCTTCATATCGTTCTTCATCTAGCCGACATGGACAAAGGTCGGCAATATTGAATACATCAAGCACTCTAAATTCTTCAGGCAGTTCCACTCAATAAGGATTATTGTCGATCATCTAGAGTATCTTGAATGGTCCTTTAGCTCAAGTAGGCAGTTTGTTCTTCCTCTTGCTAGCAAATCTCTCTTCGCTCAAGTGCAACCAAACCAAATCCCAGTGTTGAAATTGTTTCATCTTTCTTCCTTTTCCTCTTCCCTATATACTCTTAGTAGCTTAGCTGATCTACTGAACAAACTTTCTGGTAGATCTATTAGAAGGACTGAGCTTTGACTCTTGCTTCTCAATCTTCTTAGTCGGACAATGGCATTGGAGTATGACTAAAAGTAAGCTTGAGATTGAAACTATAGATGACCTCAAATGGTACATGACTAGTGGTGGCTTTTACTATTCTATCATAAGCAAATTTTACCATAGGCAACCATACAACGATTAAGTTCTTCCCCTCTATAGCTTAAAGTAGTGAACCTAAAGTATGGTTGACAACATTTGTCTAGCTATTGGTTTGGGGATGAAAGGAAGTATTGAAAAGCAATTTGGTTATCATCCGATGCTAGAGAGTTATTTAGAAATGGTTCAAGAACTTTAGGTCCCGATCTAATACCGTGCTCCTTGACACTCCATATAATCAGACAATCTCTTGCAAAAAGTAAAAAGCAATAGCCAAAGCCTCGTTATTCTTAATATAGGGTACAAAGTGTGCCATCTTACTAAATCCTTCCATGATGACCATCACAAAATCTTTACATCGGGAAGCTTAGGGTAAATCGAAGACAAAATCCATACTTAAATTAGCCCATGGTTTGGTCGGGATAGTTATAGCCATAGCTCTCCCTTGCTTAGCTCTACATTTTGTTGTAGATCATACAACTTTCAACCACATGATGCACATCACGCCTCATCTTAGGCTAAAGAACCTCATGTTCAATAGTTCATATGTCCTTCTCTCTTGAAAATGCCTAAAAAGTCCACCAAAATAAGCTTTCTCACTAGTAATTCTCTTAAGTAAAGGTCGACATACATAGCTTGCCTCCTTGAAGTAGATATTTGTCCTTTACATGATAATCATCTACTATTCTTCCTTCTCTACAGCACTCAAATATGGGAACAAAATGTGGGTCTTGAGTATCTTGCTCCTTGGTGCTTGTAAATCCTAATAGTTGAGCTAACAACTTGGTAAGAAGAATATGCCTTCTTGATAGGGCATGGGCAACCACATTGGTCTTGCCTTATTTATGCTTAATCAGAAAGTTGAATCCTTCTAAGAAGTCAATCCATTGGGCTTACCTCTTAGAAAGCTTGGTCTAACTCTTAAGGTATCTTAAGGACTTATGATTAGTATAAATGACAAATTCTCTTGGTAAAAGGTAATGTTGCCACAATTGAAGAGCACATATTAGCATAAGAAGTTCTTTGTCATATACAAAGTAGTTCAACTACAATTCTCTCAACTTCTCACTATGTTATCTAATAAGTCAGCCTTCGTGCATCAGCATAGCTCCTATACCAACACCTAATGCATCTCATTCAAGTTTAAACACCTTTTCAAAATCAACTAATGCTAACATGGGTGCAATGGTCAATCTCTCCTTCACTTCGAAAAAACTTTGTTCTTCTCTTTCTCTCGACTTAAACTGGATATTCATCTTTGTCAACTCAATGAGAGATACAACAATGGTACTAAAACCTTTGATAAAGTAGCGGTAAAAAGAAGCTAATTGATGGAAGCTATTCACCTCAGTATATGTATGTGGGCTTGGTCATTCAATAATAGCTTAGATCTTCTCTGTCTCAACACATAGGCCTCCTTCGCTCACAACACATCCAAGGAAGACCAATTCTCCCTTAAAAAAGCAACACTTCATCAAATTTCCAAAGAGCCTTTTAGTTCGGAGTACATTAAACACAAATTAGAGATGGTCGGTACAATTCATCAGGTTGGTACTATACACAAGGATGTCATCAAATTAGACTACAATAAACTTTTCAATCAATTCTATCAACAGGTGATTCATCAACCTCTTGAAAGTGTACAGGGCTTTTGACAAGCCAAAGGACATCACCATCCATTCATATAAACCATGTCGAGTCTTAAAGGCAATCTTCTATTCATCTCTTTGCCTCATATGAATCTAATGATAACCAGACTTCAAGTTGATCTTATTAAAGATTCTAACTCCATTAAGTTGCTCAAGCATGTCATCCAATCTTGGGATAGGATATTTGTACTTAATTGTTATCTTGTTCATAGCTCTACTATCTATGCACATATGCTAAGTACTATCCTTCTTTGGTACAAGTAATGCAAGTACTTCACAAGGGCTGATACTTTCTCTCACATATCCCTTCTCCAATAATTTGTAAACTTGCCTTGGAGCTTGATAGCTTTCTCAAGATTCATCGAATAAGCAAGCTTATTTGGTAAGATAGTACTAGGTAACAAGTCAATGTAGTGCTCAATTCCTTAGAAAGGGGGTAATCTTTTAAGCAACTGCTCGGGGAATGAGTCAACATATGCATCTAACAATTCTCGAACCTCTTTAAGCAACACAGCCTGGGCTATCAACTAATAATCTTCTAATCAGCAAAAAGTTTGGCACATCAAATTTAATGGCCTATCAGAGCTCAAATCAACTTAATATTAATGTGTTTTTTTATCCTCAAGCTAATTTAGCCTATAACTTGCTCACTTATCTTAAGGTCATAAGGTTTAAGGCAATCTTTCTCCCATCTTTCTCAAATGTGTATGTATTCCTAAACCCATTATGTATGACCGTTCGATCAAATAGCCAAGGTCGACCTAATAATACATGAGATGCACATTTAGGAAGCACATCACAAAGGATCTCATTAGAGTAGTTTCCAATTGAGATTAGTAGTAGTACTTGTTAGGTGATGTATAGTACTCCCTTCTCATGTAACCAACGCAGTTTGTAAGGTCTTGGATGTGATAAATTCAACAATTTGAGTTTTTGAATCAAGTCGACAAATACTACATTTGTATAACTCCTACTGTCCACTATGAGTGCATACACTTACTTGTTCACTTTGCAGGTGATGTGAAACAAATTCTCGTATTGGCCCTTCTTAATAGATAGTTCAATGCTCAAGGCTTACTAGACAACTAAAGTTAGCTTATCAAGGTTTGTTAGCATATACATTTTCTTCCACAAGCTCCTCACCATCCTTCTCAACGTACTCCTTCAACTTTGCCTTTTCTTCAAGTTCTTAATTAGTATTATCTAGTTTAATGTTAAGGACCTCACCTTTGATAGCCATGGTATGTTAGTTAGGGTAATGGGTGGCTATGTAACTAAAACCTTGATACTTAAAGCACTTAATCTAGATCGTCTTCCATCTTGATCCTTAACCTTTCTCATAAGTCATCTTTGGCTCTTCTTAGTTGGCAATGCGGTTCTTTTGCTCAAACTTGACTTCAATCCTCCTATTAAGCTCAATAATGTATTAAGCTTAGTTGCCAACATGGGCAGGTTAGCTACTTTGAACAGGTTAGCTCAGTTGAGGTCGGATTGGCCTATTCCTCCACTATCTCTCCACATACTAAGCAATCTTTATAGCCTCATCTAGAGTGATAAACTATTGTAACTCCACTACTTCCTTCCTATCTATCCTCAATCTAGTTAAGAGTTTGGATACTGTTTATGCTAAAGGCTCATTAACCTTACATCTGATTATATGAACTTGAAACTCTCACACATAACTATTAATAGTATGGTTTCCTTGCCTTAGTTCTTAGAGCCCAGCAAAACTATCTTGCTAATAAGTATCTGGCACAAATCTAGCTCTGAGGACTCTCTTAATTTCATGCCAAGTTCAACCTGTCTATACCCATCTCATCTTCTCATAGCCTAAAAGTTTCTTCACCATATCATAGCATACTCTAAGAATTTTATAGTAGCAATTCTAACCTTATCATAGTCCTCGTATTGATAATACTCAAGAACCTTCTCTGCTTTTTCCTCCCAATCTAGATAATCATCCACATTTCCAAAGCCATTAAAGCTCAAAACCTAGAGTTTTATATGGTCGGTAGCTCGTGGTACACGAGCTCTATCCTCTGCTTCATAATGCTTATCACTTTCCTCCTTATCCACTTCACCCAAATCTATTCTTCTTCATATATGTCCTCTTACTCCTCCCCCTCGATCTTTTCAAGCTAGGAGTTATTTTCACACATGTTGGGCATCATGAGGAACTCCTCCAACTTCAAGAGTAGCTTAAGGAGTGTTTTAAATGATCTTAATAGGTCAAGAGGCCAATGCATGTACAACTTAGGTCAAATCTACTATTAAGTTAGCCATTTCATCAAATTGCTTATCAAAACTTCTAAGAGTGTTTTGTCAACTACAGTGAACAACACTACTATTATCATCTCCAATACTAGCATTAACACTTGAGTTAGTCATTCTTCACTCAGTCTCGTGTTCTCAATAATAAGTAATACTCATATCACCCAGAGACAGTACACAATCACTTCTAATCTATCAATGACTAACTACACAGTAACCAAATCCACAATTCAACTAAGCCTTACTACAAAAATCCAATACTACTACTAACTTCATCAAACCTAAAATTGAAATATTTAGCTACTACTTACTCTAGTTTTCATTGCTCAAAACAAAGTATAATAGAGTACTATGTAACAACCAGCACAATGAAGCAAAACCACTACTTTTACTACTCACTTAAACACAAACATTTAACTTACACATAACCTCAATAGCTACTTCACTACTTAACACACTCAGATACAATTGGCAACCAAGACAACAGAACAAGTAGATGGTAAAACAATAACTTACCCATTGAGAACCTTTGATTTGATAGCAAGATGATATACCTTGCTAAGGATAGATAAGGTCGACTGTATCTTTAGGGGGTAAGGGGGGTAGGGGGAATGGGTCCAAGCTTAAGGAAAGCTTGAAATGAAGATAGGATGCATGAAAATAAGTAAAATCCACAAACAATTCCAAGGATATGACGCATCAAGGAACTCCATAGACTCATGAACCAGCTTGATATGAAGCATAAGCTAATTCAACGAGGTCATTTGCCACCTACCCTTGGTTAAGGGTTAAGACAAGAATAAGTAAGCAAGCAAGCAAGAAATGTTCATGAGGAGAAAATTAGTATGTTTGATAATGTCAAGATGATAATACGACTACAAAATACGAGGTTATTTATACCCATAAATCTAAGGCAACCTACTAAAAATGGAAAGGCAAAAAGGGTATTGTCCAAAATAAGTAAAGTACAAGGAATGTAAAAGGGTATAAAAGAGAAATCGAGAAAACATACGATTCTTGCAATAGATTCCACTTGCAAAAAGGCTTGGATATGTAGCCAGTAGCTATGGGTAGGCTTTTGGAAGAAACAAACGGAAGAGTATGGTAAGGCTAGTTGGTGGCAAGCAAAACTGTAGATTCTTTCAAGGTGAATTTAACTTGAATGTGTTTTGGATAGCTTGGAAAAAGGTTAACTAAGTAAGTGGGTGAATGAGCCAAGCTGTCAATTGAGTACTGCTTAAGTCAACGTTCAAAGATAATTAACAGGTATAGGAGAGCTCTGCTTTAAAGTGGCAATAGGTTGGTGGATAGAAGCAGCTCAAATTCCTTAAACGTAGGTTAAAAAAGGAGAATGTACCTCACTAAGCTCTTAAGTCCATGAGCTTAGGCCAAGGCTCAATTCCTATCACTTAACTGTAGAGTCTTACAATCTACCCCTTTCCCCCCCCCCCNAAACTATAAGGATTAAAAAATCTTTTTCTTCGGAGCTACGAGATGATTTGGTACGATTCCTTAAAAGGACTGTCGACATGTTCTCTTCCTCTCCTTTAGACATGTTTAACACACCTAGGGAGTTCACAACACCAAAGTTTATGATTAATCCTAATGTGTGAGACCCATGGTTAAGTATCCTACACGAAATGTGGGAGGTTGTGGTACTAGTTTATAAAACTATGGTTGTGAATATCTTGTCTACACATGGTTTCAACTATTGGGCTATGTGGTTGAAATGAGCCCACTGGTATTTGTTGGCTTGGTTATTCACTGTTTTTAGTTTAAGGCATTACAAATGGTATTGGAGTGAACTCCTTACCAATAAGTAGACGATTCAGGTCTAGCTCTAGTTTAAAGAAGAGGTCCAAGGAAGGTGGGGCCCCTTTCCCCCCCTAAACACGTGACGTTCTTGTCACAATACTTTATAATTGAGCGTAGATCTTCCCCTTTTATTGGTGTACAATTCGAGCTACCCATTACTTATAGGTCATCTTGGAAGCATGCTAGGAGTCAAACCCTAATGATGCTCCCCACCTTCCTTGGACCTCTTCTTTAAACTAGAGCTAGACCTGAATCGTCTACTTATTGGTAAGGAGTTCACTCCAATACCATTTGTAATGCCTTAAACTAAAAACAGTGAATAACCAAGCCAACAAATACCAGTGGGCTCATTTCAACCACATAGCCCAATAGTTGAAACCATGTGTAGACAAGATATTCACAACCATAGTTTTATAAACTAGTACCACAACCTCCCACATTTCGTGTAGGATACTTAACCATGGGTCTCACACATTAGGATTAATCATAAACTTTGGTGTTGTGAACTCCCTAGGTGTGTTAAACATGTCTAAAGGAGAGGAAGAGAACATGTCGACAGTCCTTTTAAGGAATCGTACCAAATCATCTCGTAGCTCCGAAGAAAAAGATTTTTTAATCCTTATAGTTTCCTCTAGATATTCTTTGAGCTCTATTTGTTTAATTACTCTTTACACCGTAGAGATACTTAATCTAAATTAACCAGGCTACTAGCTCTAGCTAATTCCTAACCTTGAGACCCTCTCTACCCAAATCACTTCTAAATAGAGTATAATAGAATCATGTTAAGACTTTAAATCCCACTATTAGGTTAGTTATATTAGGCTGTCCTAATCTAAAGAAATCAATACCTAATCTCTTAAGCTATTCGATTCCTTCCAATCATACAGATTTGATCACTAAAGTGCTTATGCCTCAACAGCAAACTCAAACATCAAATTAATAACTCAAGTAAATACTAATTCAATGACAATAAGCATAGTGGAATTAGATCTTCAAAGGTAATGTCATAGATTGAATGAAAGAAAAGATTGCAATGGAAACTAGGGTTCAATAACAATTCGCTAAGAATAAATTAAAACAACGTCATGATGAAAATAAATTAAGAAGAAATATGAGAAATTCACAATAAAATTCTACCCTAAGACTCTTCCTAAAGGAACTCTCTCTATAAACTTAGGCCTATGTACCTATTTATAAGAGTTCAACCTAGATTTTAGGCCTATGCACCTATTTATACAAGTTTAACCTAGATTTACAAAGAAAAACCTAACAAAAATAGAAGATTCGTAAATCATTACATATCTATGCCTAAGGTACATGTAATACCCCAAGATTTTAAGCTAGTTTAATAACCCTAGGATCCAAGTCCTTAAATTTAAGGAATTGGGCTATATTATTCATTTTATTTCAAACTTTATAGTAAAGTTAGAAAAGTTAGCCAAAGTAATTTTAGTAAAGTCAATTTCTCAAAATAAGTTATATAAAAATATTAATTAGAGAAAAACATTAATTTATCGATAAAGCCGATAATTGTAAAATTCAAAAATTTAGATATAGCAAGATATTAAAGAAAAGTTAATTAACTTTCAAAAATAATAAATGAAGTTGAATAATACATAATATACATGTATTTACATGTGATATACATTATATATATTAAATATATACATATTATGATAATAAATTATCAAAATTAGGTAAATAATGGAAAATTAATAAAAAAAAATTGAATGAATGAGTCACCAAATGATGTGTCAACTTAGTATTAATTGGAAATGATGAGTCAACACTTGATTTATAAGGGAATGATATATGTCACTTAAGAAAATGGAAAATTGACACATGTCATACACATGTCCAAATTCTATTTAATTATGTAAAGTTCAAAAAATATAAATAGGACCCAAACCCTTAATTTCAATATTTTAGAACTTTAAAAGTAAAAGAAAACAATTTAGAAAAATTAGGAAAAACTAAAATAAAAATAGAACAAAATATAGGATCAGAATGGGTCTAAGGCGATTTGTATACCAAACCATAACCTAACTTAGAGTGGCTTAGAGGTCCAATAGAGGGTGCTCGGAGGAGATATTCTGACAAGGTGTGGTGATTCAATGGTAGCCGATGGTAGCCGGTGAAGGTAAACCAATTTTCCGCTCGTAACTTATTTAATTTACTAAAAATATCAAATGTTGTCAATTATTTATGAAATTTGATTTTTTGGGATTATTTTAGGTTTATATTAATGTAGTAATTTTATTTTAATTAAATAATTAGTGGAAATATGGGTTCCTTAAGAAAATGCCTTATTTGGGTGAAAATTGAATAAATTTTTATAAATATTAGATGATGTTGTTTCAAGCTCAATTTTTGTATGATATACCTAATATATATTTTTAATTGTGGTAACAATAATTTTTGAAATTAAACATGTTAACTATTTTTTATAATTATTTTGAATAAAATTGCCAATTTCACTAAATTGACGAAATAATTAATTTTTGATAAAATTGTGAATGAGTCCTACAAGTTTAGACTTTTAGACGTTTATAATGATATTTGGAATATTTAATTTTTATCCTACACATAAATTTGTTTATTTTCCCTAATTTTTCGTAATTTCGAGCTGAAATCGCTATTTTCATAAATATAGATAATAGCTAGTTTAGTGTAATTCATAGTTAATAATTAAACTACATATTTTTGTAAGTCTATAGGATTTCTTGTGCAATTAATTGGGCTCTATACTATTTATTACGTATTTTCCTAATATAAGCTTATGTATTGGCTTAATATGTAAAATAGTAATTAGTACAAATAAAATACTTGTCAAATTCACATAAAATGAATACATTGGAGTATATTAAGGGTTACTAGATAAGTTTGGGAAGTGTGATTTCTAGGGTTTTTAGTTTAGTACCGAAGCCTACTCTTATCAACTATGGAGTTACGATAACGTACAGTCGAGTTGTAATGAAAAAAGGGTATTTTTGGACTTTTGAAAATATTAGTAGACTTGATTCTTAAGATATATTAATAGTCCTCGAAATAATGACTGTGACAATATAAAGTTTATAGAAATTGAATAAGGAATGAGTAAGATATAGTCAAATGAAGTTTAAAGATATGGCATGTAAAGTTTATGAGAATTTGGGTTCAACCGGTAGCTAACTTGGAAACCATGTTTATATTTTCATAAGTGTGATAAATAAGGAAGGACTACGTCATTAAGTATATGATATTGCGCTATCGTTAAGCCTAAGTAAGTAGATCTAACCCATACTTAGAGTAGATATATTGCTACTCGTAACACTGCGTGCTATTTGATGTTGTGTTGATTAAATATGAGTATATCTTAAATGAATTGATATGCTACTATAGTAGATGCTGATGTGGTGATTTTGAGTGACAATAACTATATCTTAGTTAAACTGTTATGTTGCCATATTGGGTGATGATTTGTAATTAAGATTGATTGTGCTAACCAAGGAAGTTGAATGATTGCTAACTCAATCTTCTAGGTGTTCACCTCAGTGAACTCTAAGTGAGATACTAGAATTCCACTAGGGAGAGTTCAAAAACAAAACTCAAATCATTAGGTTGAATAAAATTGAAAGACTGATTGTGTTGAGTGATATACTTGAGTTATCATAGCATGGTATGGCACGGCACAAAAAGAGACCTACGGGTCAAAACTTTTAGAATGAGGCTTCCAAATGATCATGGAAAAAGTATGGCTTTGTGAACTCAGTTTTGGAAGCTGATAGATTGCGACTATTTTGATAATCAGATTTGGTAAACTACAGTATATAGTCTAATTTAGTAGTATTGCCTCTTTCATTTGGTGAACTACAGTGTATAGTCTAATTTTGTAAAACACAATTAGGGGTCCTACTTCCAAGTGGCTCCTTGTTTCCCTTTTTAATAATGGTAGCCTACAGTTTATAGTCTAATTTGATGAGAGTCCTACTCTTAGGAAACTCCTTGTTACCCATAGGTTCCTAAATGTTGTATCCAAATGCCCGGATATATCAATTAACCGAAAGAAGATTAGAGAGCATAGGATATCATTACCGATGCATGACACGTACATAAGCATAGCATGCTACATTGCTAAATAAATGCCTCATTAGGAGAATGCATATGAGAAGTTGAACCTGCGGGTTATGGTTGAAATGTTTCAATTGTGATATGCAATATTATCTATATTGTTTTGTTTGTTATCCACTCTCACTCAACTTCAAAGGGGATAAAATATTTTATCCCCAAGTTAATTGCATCGTAAAGGGCCCAACACTAAGGAGGGATACATATACTAAAAGCGTGAGTTGGAGTCAACGACTTTTGTATGGAATCTATACTAAATCAACAATCCTATTATTGTGAAGATGATAAAGGAAAAAGCTAGTTGATGTTTTGATATAAATATTATGTTATACACATCAGATGTAATAGAATATCTAACTGAACTCTGATGTAGTAACCCCTTTATCATGTAAACAATGTTATCTTTTGATAAATGAGCAAGTTGAGTTAAGTTTTCAATAGATACTCCTGTGTGATGGTGCATTCCATGCAAAGCCGAAATGTGACGTCCTCTAGGTGGTATCAAAGCATTAATTAAGGAACATAACCTTTAGGCACGTATGAGATGTGTAGGGTAGTTAGATAACGAAGAGTCATAGTTTAGCAAAACAACTATAGTAGTTATCCATAGAATTTTCTATGATGCTTATTTAGAAAGATGATTTGTAGGGAATGTAGAATGTCACAAATGAGTAATGTATCTGAGGAGTAAAGGGAGGATCTATCATAACAACCACAACCTAATCTCAAGCAACTACGACATATGGAGGAATTAGCACAACAATATACCGTTGCATTAGTAGAAGTTAGTGGAGATGGAGATAATTTAGCTTAAGTAAAATGAATAGTGAAACCATTTGATGAAAAGAGCACTGAACCTCTGATGGTAGAAGAATGAATTGACTTGTTAAAGAAAGCTTTTGAAATTCATGAGGTTGCAGAAAATAAGAAAGTTGAGATAGTTGCTACTTTGTTAGATGGAGGTGTAAGTAATTAGTGGAAGACAAAGAGATGGAATTTACTGGAACCATTTGGTTGGACTATATTTAGAGATACATTTTTGGAACAATATTTTCCTAAGGGTATATGAGAACAAATGTATGAAGAATACTATAAGCTAAGATGGTAGGGCAAGACAATTGAAGAATATGAGAGGAATTTCAATAAATTATTGAAGTTTTCTCCAAAGTTGTGTGGAATAATGAGATTTCTAAGGTTGAGCGATTCAAGGTAGGATTTGATCTTTATTACCAAGTAAAGTTGAAGAGGAGTAAGGTGAAAAGATATACTGATGTTGTTAATGAAACTTATTTGATCAAATAAGTTCATATTCTTTAAGAGGCTGTAGATGAGATTGAAAATAAGAAAAGGAAGTTTGATGTTAGTTCTAGTAGTAAAAGTAATAAAGCTAAAGGAAAGAAGTTCATTCAATTTGCAAAAGGAAATTGAAGGCCTTTATCAAAAATACAACCTTGTTGGAAGTGTAATGCTAAGCATCGAGTTGGGAAATGCCTAGAATTGAGAGGCAAGTGGTATAGGTGTGGTGAAACTAGACATCTAGCCAAGTGGTGTAAAAACCCTGATCCAAGAGGTATATATTGTTACCGATGCCATCAACAAGGGCATACTACTTGACATTGTGTAAGACAACAATAGGAAAGGCCAGTTCAGCAGCAAAACTAAACTAATGAATCAGGATTAGATAATAAGAATAAATGACCTAAAAGGGAAGAACCTAAGCTTAAGGAGCAAGGTAAAATGTATGCTTACACCATTTAGTGAGACGAAGCTAAAGATGACCAAGATGTAGTAGGTATGACCTCTGAACTTAGTAACTTAGATTATTTGAGTACATAGTAGCTAATAGTTGATAAATCAGAATTGCTTCAAAGTAGTAATATAGTTATCATAAAAATATTTTAAGACTGGTATGTATAGGAGATGGTTACGCTTATACATAAGCTCTGTTTAATATTAGGGCAATTCACTTATATATATCAAAAGAGTACGTTGATAGAAATAAACTATTTACAGAAACTTTAGAGTTAATAGTTACAAACCCTACTAAAGGAAAACAAGTGGTACAACATAAAGTGAAGGATAGGGAATGTGAATTTTGATACTCATGAGATGATTATAGAGTTAGTCGTCTTAGATATGTAAGGATTGAATGTAATACTGGAGTTAAGCATAGAGCCAATGTTGATTGTGAGGGAAAGATAGTAGCATATAAGTAGCCCCATGAGGAAGGAATTGTAGAAGATTTATAAAAACTTAAGTGTTGAGAAAAGTTATCAAAAGAAAAAAAAAAAAAAACTTGTAGAGCAGGAGTAATGCAAATTCTGAAGATAATATGTATGTTACAATAAGGCAAGCATAGGTTATTATTGGAATGAACAAAATAGTAAGAAAATCGAAGGTCAATGATCTAAGCGTGCTTTGAGAATAAATCAAAATTTTATTTGAAGTATAATCGGAGATTAATTTAGGAATTGATCTTATATCGAATGAAATTGCAATCCATAAGGTAATAGCTAATGATAAGATTGAGGAGTCAAAAGATGATAATGTGAAGTTACTAGGATATATAACTACAAAACTTTGAGATATGTACCTTTCATATACCCTTGACACATGTGGTAAGCAAGAACAGTATGGCAAATCGATGACTTTCGGGACTCTTTTGTCATGTCTCATGTCTATTATGACTTTTGTGTCCTTAATGACAAAATTACCTATCCTTGTGTTTCCTATCATGTTAGTTGTCAGCCAAAAAAGTGTCTAGTGTCTTTGTGAGTGTTGTTTGTTAAGAGTCGTGTCAATTCACGTTGAATCCAGTTGAGTCTACTTAGTCTAAGTCATTCTCTATCTCTTTGATGTATAAGTTAGGGGAAAGTTTAGATTTGCCAAACTCATTTTTGTTAATATAAGTCTTGACCATAGAAAGTGCCCAGGATCTTGACTGTGACCACTAAATGACAATTGCAGTATAAAACCTATAAACGTAAAGAAATTGATTTCATTATGTTCATCCTAAGTGAAAATTGGGACTTAAACAATTCATAATGATAAGGATGAGGTGAAAAGACATGTTGGCTAGTTGTGGGATAGATAAGGAAATAATGGAAGGGATGATTATGAATTCTATAGGACTAACTAATACAAGAGTTTAAACCAACTGAAGGGATGAAACGAGAATTGAGTAGAGATACTATAAACCTCGCAAATCTAACCTTCTAAGTATAAAATCAAGCTCCTAAACTGTAGATGATTTCCTAAAGTTAATAGAGCCAATGAGATTTAAAACCGATTAAACCCTCAATTCAAAACCTAAAGTTATCAATTGAACCTTTAATTGCATACGAAGACCTTAAAACCTTAAATTTATAACTGTAAAAGTTAACCTCGAACCTCATCAAAACTCTGAGATAACGCTCGAAGACTTAATTGTGTATGAATATGTTAAACTCTAAATGTATAAAAACACTAGAGATTATACCCGGAAGTAATAAAAAAAATCCTAAAACTATAACTTTAAGGATATAAAGGTACTAATTCACTATAATTTACTCTAAAACCCTAATTGCTAATATATTCTTGGTAACATACTAGATTATACTAAATCATTAGCAAAAGATTAAAGATAACTTCCAATTATTCATAAATGTATACAATACTAATTCAATTTACTAAAGACTAAGATATTGCATTATAGATCATATCCATCTTCTAATTATATAACTACGTTAGTATTATAAGGAGTAAAGAGTTTAGTTGATACTTATGTTACATGTAGTAAATATTAATATCCTAAATGGTACTTATCATGATTTTTGCATTAAGTAACTTAATAGATGATGTATATATGATATAAATACCTAAAGAGAGATTTCATTAACTATTTTTACTAATCATTTCAATAAACCCCATAGTTCCTTTCATTTCCTGAATTTTCTTCTCAATTTTCCTTACTTAGCTCATTATGTACACACAAATTATATTTAATTTCAAAGAGTTGACTAAGACAAATGTTGACCAAAGTCAAAAGGTTGACTAAGTCAACATATTAAAAAGTCAACATATGTGTTATTGTCATCTAGAGTTTTCTTCTCTTCTCTTTTGATTTTTTTCCCTTTCTTTTTTGCCTTTTGCAGTCCTTTCATCCTCCTTCTAAACCCCTCTTCTATCTTCTTCTAAACACAACAAAACACCCTCTTTTTTTTCCCTTTACCAAAACCGTAACCCCCCTTGCTTCCTTATTCCCATACTTTCTTAACTTCACTTTCACATTTCTAACTACCAAAACAAACCACCATCTCATATATACTTGTCTTCATTTTCATATTATAAAGAAGAAAGAGGTATGTTTTTATATGAATTCTTATTTTAATTAGTGATGAGTTGTATGAGTTAAGTTAGTGTAGGAACCTTATGTAATATGTACCTTTATGTTATGGAAGAAAGGAATCATCATACTTATGCTTAGGAATGTATAAATACTTAGGTATACATGTAAAAATACCTATGTACATACAACAAATAAATGCATATGAGGTGTTTGTGCAAAGGTTTGGTGAAATACTTAGCACAAGTGTAGGAAATCCTTAGTTAAATGGAAGAAGAATACATATACATATGCTTAAGCATATGTATATAAGAATACACTAGATGAATACATGTATAGATACTTTTATACATAAGTATCCTTTATATACATAACCAAAAAAAAGGAATATACTAAGTATATACACATATACCTTGCTAAATACACCCTTAAAATGTAAAAATATGAAATTTGTAAAACTTTCTTAAGAGGGAACTTTATGCATACGAAAATACGTATAAAAATATGTATGTCACCGTATGTATATGTAGGTATATGTACTAGTATATGTATGACTATACAAGTATACATACTAATATGTTAGAAGTATAAGTATATACATAACATGTGTGTAAAGTATATAAATACATAAGGATAAGTATACATATGGATGATGTAAGCAAATAATGATGTAAGCAATGACCTAATCAAATGATGACATAAGCCATGATATAAGCAAATGATGACATAAGCGATTGATGACATAAGCGATGACATAAGCGATGACATAAGCAATGACATAACCTTCTAATATAATAAACCATAAGATCATTTAAGTGTAAGAATTAATGGCTAATTAAATCATTAACTACTAAAATAGAACATAAAACTAGCCAATAGGAATAATTAAGCTTCAATGGTTAGCATTTCAATAAATTTAGTCTATATCGTAAAACATAGGTTTTAACGTTCAAAACGGATATCACTGTATAAATGTATATCCAAAAACGATGGAAAACGACTATAAGTTCGTAAATATCGGAAATAGAATGAAAAAATTGCATATAATTAGCGATTAGGTTTAATCGAATAAAAACTGATAGTAATCTAAGTAGAATTAGGTTGATAGATATCTAGAACCGTTAGTTAATTCAATTACTTATTATCCCTGTTATCTCGTAATAATTATGTGATCCCGATAAAGGCGAGCATCTTCTGATTAATTATTACGACTAGAGCGAGTCGTCATAGTTAAGTGAATACTCCCGATGACTCTGCACTTGTTTTATGTTTATAGTTAGTACACTTAAATTAAATAGTAATAACTTAATGCGTGGGGATTCGGGATACGCATATGCTTGATAGTGATTGCTTATTGTGAAAAATATTGTTTAATACAATAATTGTGGATTTAATTGTATGATTGATTATTACATGATTTGGATGGTTTAGTGATATTGATTGATCACCTCATAATTTGACTTAATTATATTTGGCCTATCTTAAAGTAAAAGGGTCATGCATTACATTACTTATTCTGGCCATCACTTCACGCGAAGGAAAAGAGAGGCTTTGCGAAGGTTGTTTATATATATTAAAGTGTTTTTGTATGGTGCACTCATACAACATGACCTTATCCGAACTTACGGGCTTACTAGGCGATGGAGATGCCAACCGTATGGCTAAGGGTTAAGTCTAGAGATCTTTGTTATAGGGTGTAAGTATGGATTGCGAGGGCCACCTCACCGCTAGGCCTAGGATTTTGTGTACTACTAGATTTTCATAAATGAAAATATATTTTTGTGAAATACGGAATTCAAAGTTATGGGTAAAAACCTAAGGGCTAGAGCCCAGTCGTAATTGGTGCTAATGTATCTCCAACTCTTATTTCAGAGGGCATTAAAATCCAATATTATATATAGCACCGATCAACTGCATATAATTTTGGCATACTGCTTGTGCATACATTCATATGATTGTAACAATTTATTTGATAACTTGTTTGCCAGTATAGTATAAGGGATAGCTCACTAAGCTCTTATATCTTATTCCCCAATAGCTTTTCTTTTGTAGGTTGGTAGGTAATTGGGCATGGATTAAGAGCCAAGCGATTAGTGTAACCACTAAGACATTTTAGAGCTTAGAATTAGAGAGAAGTTGTTTAGTTCATGTGAAACTTTAAATGTAAATACCACTTATGTACTAAGATTTTTCAACCTTATTAAGTTTGAACTTTTAAGTCTATATTACTTGATCTTATCATTTGGTAAGGGATATCAATTCTCTACAGTTTTGAGGAACTGTGGAATATTGGCTATCTATAGTTATTTATATCCTATAATATGTTAATTACTTAGCAATTCAACATCCTTAGTAATTAATCATTTAGAGTATTGCAATCTCTAACTTGCAAGACGATTTTCATATCATGAGTACACACATGTCATGGAAATTTTTGGTAATTTTATTAAGCCTCCTTTAAGGTCCCGATAGATATTAGTTTAGATAGTGACAAAAGAATTGTATAAGAATATGCTAGTTCGAAATGAACAATTGTGAGGGGTAAAATCAAAGATAATAATATGATGATTATGGTACCTAAAATAAGTCAAGATATACGAGTTAGTATTGAAGGATTTCACCTTTAACAATAACAAATGATTATGATGTGATGTAGAAATTAGAGTTGCATAGTAGAAGCGTGGTATTAGTTCATGAGCATCAACGTCTTTGATTGTGAAAGTTTTGAGGATGAAATTTTTGTAAGGGAGATAGGATGTAATACCCTAAGATTTTGAGTCGGTTTAATAACCCTAAGATCTGAACCCCTAAATTTAGGGCGTTAGGCTATATTACCCATTTTATTTCAAACTTCATAGTAAAGTTAAAAAAGTTAGATGAAGTAATTTAAGTAAAGTCAATTTCTCAAAATAAGCTATATAAAAATATTAATTTGAGAAAAATATTAATTTATCGATAAAACCGATAATCATAAAATTTGAAATTTTAAATATAGTGAAATATTAGAGATAAGTTAATTAACTTTCAAAAATAATAAATGAAGTTGAATAATACATAATATACATGTATTTACATGTGATTTACATTATATGTATTAAATATATAAATATAATAATAATAAATTATCAAAAATAGGTAAAATAATGTAAAATAACGAAAAGTTAATAAAAAAAAATTGAATAGATTAGTCACTAAATGATGTGTCAACTTACTATTAACTAGAAACAATGAGTCATCACTTGATTTATAGGAGGATGACATATGTCACTTAAGAAAATGGAAAATTGACACGTGTCATATACATGTCCAAATTCTATTTAATTATACAAAGTTTAAAAAATATAAATAAGACCCAAACCCTCAATTGCAATATTCTAGAACTTTGAAAATAAAAAAAAATAATTTATAAAAATTAGGAAAAATTAAAATAAAAATAGAACAAAATATAGGGTTAGAATAAGTCTAAGGCAATTCATGTACCAAACCATAACCCAACTTTAAGTGGCTTAGAGGTCCAACAAAGGGTAGCCAAAAGACGTGTTTCGGCAAGGTGTAGCGGTTCAATGACGGTCGGAGGTAGCCAGTTCAAGTGAATTAATTTTCTACCTGTAACTTGTTTCATTTGCTAAAAATATCAAATGTTGTCAATTAATTATGAAATTTGGTTTTTCAAGATTATTTTAGGCATATATTAATGTATTAATTTTATTTTAATTAAATAATTAGTGGAAATATGGGTTTCTTAAGAAAATGCCCTATTTGGGAAAAAATTGAATAAATTTTTACAAATATTAGATGATGTTGTTTCAAGCTCAATTTTTGTATGTAATACAAATAATATATATATATTTAATTGTGGTAACAATAATTTTCTAAATTAAACATGTTTACTATTTTCTATAATTATTTTGAATAAAATTGCCAAATTATTTAAATAACTAGTTTTTGATGAAATTAATAAATGAGCCCTACATGTTTAGACTTTTAGATGTTTATAATGATATGTGGAATATTTAATTTTTATATCACGCATAAATTTGTTTATTTTTCATAATTTCGAGCTAAAATCGCTATTTTTGTAAGAATAGATAATAACTCATTTAATGTAATTCATAGCCAATAATTAAACTACATACTTTTGTGAGTCTATAGGATATTTCATAAAATTAATTGGGCTTGTATACTATTTATTACATATTTTCCTAATATAAGCTTATATATTAGCTTAATATGTAATATAGTAATTAGTTCTAGTAAAATACTCATCAAATTCACATAAAATGAACACAGGGGGAGATATATTAGGGGTTACTAGATAAGTTTGGAATGTGTAATTTTTAAGGTTTTTAGTTCAATACCAAAGCCTATTCAGGTCAATTATAGAGTACGATCAAATCATAATGAAAAAAGGGTATTTTTAGACTTTTGAAAATATCGATAGACTTGATTCTTAAGATATCCTAGTAATCTTCGAAATAACAACCATGAAGATATAATGTTTACTAAATTCGTATAAGGAATGAGTAAGATATAGTCAAATGAAGTTTGAAGACATAGTAGGGAAAGTTTATGAGAATTTAGGTTCCATCGGTAGTTGTCTTGGAAACTATGTTTATATTTTCATAGGTATGATAAGTAAGAAAGGACCATGTTACAAAGTATAAGATATTGTACTATTGCTAAGCCAAGGTAAGTGGATGTAACCCATGCTTAAAGTAAATATATTGCTACTCATAACACTGCATATTGTTTGATGCTATGTTAATTGAATATGAGTATATCTTGATTAAACCAATATGCTACTATAGTAGATGCTGATGTGGTGATTTTGAATGATAGTAACTGTATCTTGATTAAACTATTATGCTACCATGTTGGGTGATGATTTGTGCTTAAGATTGATTGTGCTAACTAGGAAAGTTAAAGAATTGCTAACTCAGTTTTTAGGATATTCACCTAAGTGAACCTTAAGTAAGATACTATAATTTTGCTAGGGATATTTTGAAAACTGGAATTAAACCACTAGGTTGAATAAAACTGAAAGATTGGTTGTGTTGAGTAGTATTCTTGAGTTGTTATTTCATATCATGGCATGGCATGGCACAAAAAGGGACCTATGAGTCAAAACTTTTAGAATGAGGCTTCCAAGTGATCATGGAAAAATCATAGCTTTATGAACTTAGCTTTTAGAAGCATATAAATTTCATTGCCCAAACATTGTGATTATTTTGATTGTCAATTTTTGGTAGACTATAGTGTATGGTCTAATTTGGTATTGTTGCCTCTTTGATTTGGTGAACTATAGTATATAGTCTAATTTGTAAAATAAAATTGGGGGTCCTACTTTCAAGCAGCTCCTTGTTGCCCTTTTTGATAATAGTAGACTATAGTATGTAGTTCAAATTGGTAAGGGTCCTACTCCTAAGTAACTCCTTGTTGCCCATAGGTTCCTGGACATTATATCCAGATGCCCAACTATGTTGGGGGTCTTACTCCCAACCAAAAGATGATTGGAGGGCATAGGATATAGGTATCAATGCATGCCACGTACATGAGAATAGCATGCTGCATTACTAGCAATAAATGCCTCGTTGGGCGAATGCATATGAGAAGTTGAACCTATGGGTTATGGTTGAAATATTTCAGTTGTGATATACAATATTATTTATCATATTGTCTATATCGTGTTGTTTGTTATCCACTCTCACTCAGCTTCAGTAGTTGAAGGGATAAACTATTTTATCCTTAGGTTAATTACATCGTAAAGGGCCTAACACTAAGGAGAGATATACATACTAAGAGCATGAGTCAGAGTCAACGACTTTTGTATAGAACCAATACTAAGTCAGGAATCCTATTATTATGAAGATGACAAAGGAAAAAGCTTATTCATGTTTTGATATAAATATTATATCGTATACATAAGATGTAATAGAATATCCAGTTGAACTCTAATGTTGTAACCCCTTTATCATGTAAACAATGTTTTCTTTTGATAAATAAGCAAGTTGAGTTAAGTTTTCAACAAGCATTCCTATATGATAGTGCATTCCATGCAAAGCCAAGATGTGAGAATACACGATAGTGGAGTTGGAGCATGTTCTTATACTTCATCCAAAATCTTCAAAATTTGATGAAAATTGATTATGAGGGGTACACGGCCATGGACCACAACCATGGTCTTCAAATGTGTTCCCTCTTGGACTTTATTTCCCACTTGAAATCCTTTCACTTTAACTCAATCAATGCTTTTATTCCAATATGCTACAAAATTCGACAAAAGTCTTCAAAAGTTCACCAAATACATCTAAAAGTCCACAAAAATGAAAATTAAACAGATAAAGCTCTAAATCACTATGAAATTAACTAAATTAATATACAAAGTGCCATAAACTAACTATAAAATATGTGTACTAATTACACGTTATCAAAAGTTAAGCTAGAAATTCCATCTTTTGATGGTATAGGTACACCTAATGATTTTCTTGATTTGTTAGATATAAAAGAAAAAATATTTGATTGTTGTTATCATAGAGACACTAAGCAAGTTTGGTTTACTGTCGGAGGATTTATTGGAAATTCCCATATTTGGTGGTCAAGTATGTAGCAATTTAAGAGAGGTGCTAAAATGGAGGAGTTGACTTCGTGGGTAAAATTAAAGGAAAGGACGCAGATTCAATTTGTAATTACACCTTTGTGTTGTAAGGAGAGGGATGTTGTGGTTGAGAATAAAGAGATTCCTTACATTATTAAAATTGTAGAGAAGCTAGCAAAGAAGAAGTGTTTCAAGTGTCTAGAATATGGACACTTTACTATTCAACGTCTAAGGCATTGGGATGAGATTGTTAAGGAGAAGGCACATCAAAAAGGGAGAATAGAAGAGTGAGTAATTTTAGGGAGTATGCAAAAGTAGCTTTCTATGAACATGAGTGAGAGTCGATGTGAAACCTATCTCTATTGAGTTAGTGAGCAGGGGAGAAGTTATGGAAGAAGGAGATGCTAAAAATAGTAGAGATGTCAATTTGCTTCTTATGATCTTAGATGTTGCTACATTGTTACAAATATTAAGCCATTGGGTGTTACAGATATATATATATATATATATATGTTTTCATTTTCCACCATTGCATTATTTTGATTCATTAATGGGATTACATTGTAATGTTGGGTGTTGCAATGTAATGACACTAATTAGACCAAATAGGATATTTGTTGGAATTATTTGTGAATTAATTGATGGCTATTTGCATTTGTTTGGCATTCTTCATTTGGTGTTGTTGTTAAGGAGTTAGTAGTATATGGTAAATAGAGATTATATGGACACTTTGGAAGGTTGAATTTTTATAATTTGATACAAGACTATGTGGTTGATTATACGATGGTCTTTAGGCTTGTATGTGAATTGGTATCTTCTAGCGTGCCAAGGTTTAATCGTTATTATTTATTCCATCATAAGGGTTTAACTTTCAATAGATTAATATGGAATTAGTAGATAGATTCCATAAAGAATGGAATAATTCTAAATTATGTTTATTGAATTTGTTACTAAGATTGCAAGATGAATGGTAAGAACCACTTCAAAATTTTTTAGTTGCTAACATGAGTTATGGTGATGAAAGGCTAATGGTTCCTAAAGTTGAGGTTGAAATGCTTTGGGAAATAGTGATTCAGAGAGGATTTACAAATGTAGTTCATGAGCTAAAATTGAGTATGAGGTTTTATTTTGTTCATTTTAAACTTTCATTTTATAGATCTATCTTTGACCCAAGAGGAAAAGTAGATAAAGATTCAAGGGTTAATCTTCGCTACCTTTGGGTTGATGATAGGGGTTAAGGTCCAAAGGAGTGTACTCTAGATTATAGGAAGCATTGAAGCAATATTGAAGAATTGAAGAGGAGAGAAAATGCACAAATGTGTAATACATAGGCATAACTATTTGATACATCACATAAGTAGTGAAATTGACACATATGTATTGTGTTAGACCACAAACACAACATGAAATGAAGGGCTTTCAATCTATGTTGTATTTATTATTTCTACTGAGACTTACGCAGTCTTTAACATGATTATGTTAGCTATATTAGTTACTTCGTTTTATTTTATTTTGTTTATATTTATTTTAATGTATTTTATTAGGAGTTGTATGATTAGTAGTCTGCCATATAGCTTGGGTTTTATTTACTAAATTGTCCTAAGGTTGTTAGGTTTCCTTATAAATAATCTTATAACATCATTTAAAATCAATGTGAGAGTTAGTGAAAGTTAAATATTGAAAATAAAACCCTATTGATAGTTTTCCTCTTGCTTTTTAAAACTTACCAATTCATGTGTTGAACTTTCAATTGTGGTGTAATATAAATTAAATAATTAAACCCTTCTTATTATTCATCATGTGTTTTACGAATTGGATATTTAGAAATCCCTTATTTAATTCCTGATTGTATATTTAGAAATCCCTTATTTAATTCCTGATTGTGAGTCATATTGATTAAGGATCAAATAAAACCCAATTCAATTTGTATATTGGTGCGTCATATCCAACTCATAAATTGTTCATATCCTTTATTTTTCAATTATTTTATTAACAGGAAAACCTTAAAATATTTTCATTCATTGTTTTAAGCCCTAATTCCTCAAAAAGTTTAGATCTTTATTAACTATGTGACCTTAATCGTATCATTTTCATTAGCACAAGTGGTACCAATTGGATAAATCAATGCAAACTTAATTTGATTGGATTTCAAACCAACTTAAACTCATTACTAGCTAGATTAGGTAATTCAAACTCATTATTGTATGAACCTTTGTCCATCTCAAACTTACTTTCACATCTAAATAAATATTTGTATACTTAATGCTACCTTAAATGTAATCAGAGCAGCTTAGTCTTAACCTAAAACTTGATCTAAGTCCAATGGCTTTAAACTTAATAAGAGGGTAGTAGCCTTAAACTTATACTATGTTCAAGACATTAATCATATATCAAGTAACATAAAGGCTTTGTTTTTGCTTAAGTGGGTTATGATCAATTTTATACTCTTAACCAATATGATCCTTGAGTCCTCACGTTGATACTAAGCTATGACTTTTGTGTCCATATACTTGTAATAAACTACAACCCTTAAAGTCTTTACACCTGCATTAAGCTATGAACCTCAAATTCTTACTTTTAGTCATCTCAATCCTTAGGCCTTTACCGAACATAAATAAATTAGGATTTCTTACGTCACCCCTCAGTACCATATATAATCATAGACATTAGGTCCTTAATAGGGAATGCCATCAAATAACCAGAAGTTTTGGGATTTAGTGTGAAATGAAAGATATTAGGGAAACCCAAATCGGACTACTTAATAGGTTATTTCCCTTTATTTTCACATGATTGTCCATACAACTATCCTAATTCAACAACCACAACTTTTCATTCTCATCAAATCAATATATATCTTGAATAATATTTCTTCAATCAAATTATATAGGTACATTCCTCCATATGAATCTACTGAAGCACCAATTATCACCATTAATTTCTTATATTTAAGCACCTGTTGAAATGAACTTAGTGACTTCTACCTATATTCCTTATACACAGATCAAATTTTCATGATAAAGTTGATTTATCCGTTATTTCAACATATAAACCCTTTATAAATAACTTCATTTGATTAGAACAATTTATATCAACAAACCTTTTGTCTCATCGTTATCATATAGTCTAGTTAATTAATATCTACTCGTTCATCCACTTATACCCCACTATTTGTTAGAGGTTGTGAATCTTGTCATCTCATAATAGCAAAAGCATGTCACCATGAGACCTTGCCAATAATTGAAGCTATATGATGCACATAAACTCTATTGATGCAACATGTAAACTAATATTATTGACTCAAACTAACTCAAAAATACATAAAACACATGCATAACTTACCAACATAGATCGTCAAATCCTTCTATAGAAGCACATAAATATTTTCATTTAGGTTTATGTGTGTTATATATTTTTGAATTGTTACACTTATACTTCACAATTTTCCTTTCTATATATGTTAAGCTATTCTTTAAATGATTAATTAACCTAACTCTACATGACAAATCTATCTACGTATCATGTTCATTTACTACATATTTTACATTATACCTCAAAATTTTGCTTTCTATGTTGTTATCTCTAGAAATTGAAAAACAAGATATTTCACCATGTATCCTTGCTCATAGAAGGTCATGCAAAGAATAACTTTACAACTCTCTAATTTTTAATCTCCCAAATTAGCTAACACGATAAGTGGTAGAGTCCTTAAAAGGTGAGTTCAAAGTTTCGTAAGTAGTTAACTCTAGACTAGATGTTGACCATACATGTTATCCAATTTTAAATTAAACACCTTTAATAATGGAGATAAAATTCTGTTGGTTACATCATTCTTAATCATTTATACTCTTCAACTGCATACCCAAATTACTATGGTTTCTTGAGTTGATCTAACCATTTTAAGTTAGTTTTTCATGGCGTCTTACCCACCCTACATTACTTTTTGAGTACTTTGAGTTCTAAACCCATGATAACAATTGATAGTTGGCCTCATGACCTACGTATCCCATAAGGGTAAGGATACCAATATTACATGACCCAAAGTTATATTCTTGACTTGTTAGCTTATGTAAACCATATTCTCTACAACATATGAGATGTAAGCATCCTACATCTATTCTAGCCATTTTATATCCACTTCATTGTCGATTGAAAGAGCTTCCATCCTTAAACTTTATACCATATAACATATTAAGAGTAGGCAACTTAAGTTTGAATGCAACCTAGTTGCTTTATTTTATTTTTCCATCCACTCAAATGACAATTCTAGGTTACTCCAATTTCCACATAGCATACCACATGGTGGGAATAGGCATCCTACATCAAGCAAATCAACTATCAATGAACAAGTAGTATACATTATCTGGTCAATTTGTGACTAGAGTCAATAACACACATAACAATTGTTAATGATAGTTTTAAGCTTATATAAAATCGAAAAAAAAAGGGTTGAAAACTATTACATGGTTGGTAGATTAATTCCTTTACACTAATAGATAACTTTACCAAGATTTATGACTAGATCGCTTGTTAAAGTAGGATTAGCATTCTTAGACTTTTAAAATACTCAAAATTTGGTCATGTAGTGTTCTCTAACTATGTGTTTTATTGATATATCAACTAAGTTTGCAAAATTTAGAAGACAAGAAACAATTATGAAAAAAAAAAAAAAGAAAGAGAAAACCTTGGCAGCCTTTTATGGAAAAGAAAGAAAAATAAATAAAGATGAGATCATTTCAAAAGGTAAAATAGTCACTTATAAGACGTTTAAAAGTTAGATCAAGATAGAAGCTTAGAATAATATAAGAAGAAAGAACGAAGCAAGGCATAATGAAGGAAGAAAAGAAAAGTATTAGAAATTGAATAAGAAATCATTTTAGAGGAACCATCAATTTTAAAATGGAAAGATATTTTAGAAGTACAAGATGGTTCATAATAAAACGAAAGATAATGCCAATGCTAAAGAAAGCCAAAGGTGCTTTAAGAGATTAGAAGCTTTGGAAGCTAACAACAATTTAGAAAGCGAAGATACTTCATAAATTGGTCCAAGACAAGAAAAAAGACTTACAAGTCAAACCTAGTACTAGGTATTGAATATATTTGGGTAATATATCTAATAAAATTAATAATATAAAAAGGAAATCCACTATTTCTTCTTACCAATCAAAAGACAACTCAAACAATTGAGATGATCAAATCATACAAAAATAAATCTAAGAAAAAGATACAATATTCTTTGAAGAATCTTAATGATAGACAAAACTATCTTTTATTGGAGGAAAGAAGACATTTCACCATTAAGAACTCGACGAATATATGCAAAATAATAACATTTGAACACAGAAGTCTAAAGTCTATATAAAGACTCAAAGATTAATAAAGAATGTATAAGGTAGAGAAATGAAGTGAATTACATATTCATACTAAAGCTTTGAACTTACTGTTATCAAAATAATTATGCTAATGTGTGGGGAAATCTATTGTAATCATTAAACATATTTTCTATACTCTCTAAACCCAGTTATTGTTATTCAAGAAAATAGTGACAAAGCCTCCATATACTTTCATTAATCCTAGGGAAAGGATTATAAGATAAGGTAGAGTTGGGAAACTAATCATGATGGCTACTCATTAGATTGAAATGAATCATATGAACCACAAAATGTGGTTCTTTTATATTTTGGTTTGGCTCTATTTACATTTCAGTTCAAAGAGGGTCTAAATGGTAGATGATTTGGTTTGAGGGGTCAAATTTAATTGAACTACTTAAACCTAAATCGAGCCATTTCTTATTAGAAAATAGAAAAGGCATATTTTGTAGTATTAAACCCTCTTGACATCTTACTTTAAGTCTCCACAACCCAATCCTTTTCCTTCACCATCGTCTCTCATATGTATCATACTAACGTGTCTTCATTGTCATCCAAGATGCAATATCACTATGATATAATGTTATGTGGTTTTAATTCTTGTATAATGTTCCTCAATCTAGATACTGATTTTAATATGCCATGCTAGGGATAGACAAGGACAACCATATCTAGGGGATTATTCTAAGATCATAGAAAGCACGAAGTGAAGGGCAGAATACGTAAAAATAAGCAAAAACCGATGAACAAATCCGAGGATATGACACACCAAGGAACTTCGTAGACTCACGAACTAGCTCGATATGACACACAAGTAATTCAATGAGGTCACTTATCACCTAGCATTGCTTAAGGGTTAGGATAAGAGTTAGACAAGCAAGTGAAGATAGCTTACAAGAAGAAGATTCTATATATTTAATAAGGTGATTGCGGCTACAAAAACACAAGGGTATTTATACCTGAAATTTTAGGATAAACTACTAAATATGGAAAAGATAAAAAGGGATATTATCCAAAATAAGTAATGTATAAGGACCATTAAATGGGTATTAAAGGGGAATAAAAAAAAATAGAAGTTGTGTAGTAGATTTTATCAAGTGAGAGGCATAGATATTGGCAGGCTTTTGATAAAATAAGCATAGGAATACGGTCAGGATAACTGTAATTGAGTTGACCTATAGGCTCTCTTGGGGTGAGCTTAACTCAAATGTTATCTAAGTAGCTTAAAATAGGGTTGGCCAAGCTATTGGACAAGTGAGTCGAACTATTTACTAAACATTCCTTAAGTCAGTACTTAGAGATTAGCAATAAGCGTAGAAGAGCTTAGCTTAGTATTGGCAGTAGATTAGTAAATAGAAGCAGGTCCTATAGCTCAATTCTTATCTTTCCCTTTGAGTTAATTTGGATTTGGTATCAAATCCAGTCGGTCTTCTTGTTGTACTTCATCCGAACGGCATGGGTTGAGGTTGGCAATGTTGAATATGCTAGATACTCCGAAGTCTTAAGGCAATTCTACTTAATAGGCATTATCGTTGACCTTTTGGAGTATCTTGAAGGGTCCTTTAGCTTGATTTGATAACTTACTCTTCCTCTTGCTTAGGAACCTTTCTTAGCTTAAGTATAACCATACCGGATTGTCAACCTGAAATTGCCTAGCCTTCCTTCCTTTCCCTTCTTCCTCCATCTTCATGGTAGTTCAATTGATCTATTAGACCACTTTCTAGTAGATCAATTGGAAGGACTGAGCTCTGGTTCTCACTTCTTAGTCTTCTTGGTTGGACAATGCCATTTGGGTATGATCAAGGGGAAGTTTAGGAATGAAGTCATAAATGATCTCAAATGGTGTATGCCCAATGGTGTTATGTATTGTCGTATTGTAAGTAAATTCTACTATGGGCAAACATACATCCTAGTTAGCAAAGTTCTTTCCCACTTCAGTTCGGTACAGTGAACCTAAAGTAGGGTCAGTAACCTCTGTCTGGCCATCAGTATGAGGGTGGTAAGAAGTATGGAATAGTAACTTGGTTCCCATCCAATGCTACAAGGTTCTCCAAAAATAGCTTAAGAACTTTAGGTCTTGGTTTGTTACGATGTTTCTTAGCACTCCATGCAAGTAGAAGATCTCCTGAATTAAGAGAAAAGGAATAGCCAAAGCATCATTATTTTTAGTACAGGGCACAAAGTGTGTCATCTTGCTGAATTTGTCCACAACGACCATCACTAAGCCTCTACATTAAGTAGTTTAGGGTAATCTAAAGACAAAATCTATGCTCAAATCAACCATGGTTTGGTTGAGATGAGCAGAGGCATAACTCTTCCTTGTTCAGCTCAACTTTTCTCCTTATTACAAATCACATAGCTCTCAATCACACGATACACATTGTACCTCACCTTAAGCCAAAAGAGCATTGCATTCAACAACTCATAAGTCCTCCTTTCTCCAAAAAGTCTAGAAAGCCTACTACATTGAGCTTCTCTCACTAATAATTGCTTGAGAGAATAGGTCAGTGATAAATGCATATTTTACTCATATTTAAGTATGCAAATTTGGTTGAATTATTATTGATTTTATAGAAATCATTAAGAAATGGTACTTAAATATTTTCATTTGGATATTTCAGGTTTTGGATTATTTAGAGTGGAAATATGGTCAATTTAGAGGAGTTTTACGCAAACAAACGAAACTTGAATCAATCTGCGGCAATTTGGAATTGAAGGTAATCGACCTTTAGCTAACCTACATTCAACATCGGCAGGCTACAAGTTTACACCGCTAACCTACAATTCTACACCGCCGACCTTCAATAAAAAGAATCCAATCAAAAGCCAACCCTAGTTTTCTCTATAAATAGCCATGTGATTGATATTTGAAAGGACTTTTCATCTTTCTCTTACTTAGAGAGTCTTAGAAGAAGTTAGGTTTTCTTTTTTGAAGAGTTTTTCTTTTGAAATTCATCGAACATTGAGAAGACTTTGCTTTTGCTGTGGAAATCATCCTTGGAGTTACAATTGAAGTTTATTCATCATAATTACAGAACTAGTGATCTCTATTCTATTTATATTGATGCGATTCTATTATTTATTTTTATTTTTAATTATGAACCTCTTTGCAAATTCTATTGTTATATGTACTTTTATTTTAATTTCTAAGGTCGGCTAAGTTTAATTATGGGAATTGATGAAACCCTAGATCGTTGAGGTGATAATTATATTCATGTTATAGGGTTAATAAACGTATGGATAATTCATTATTACAATTTCTATGGTTTCAATTATAATTCTCTATTGGTTATAATTGTTAGAAACACTATTGATACAGGAGTTGATATAAGGTTTGTTAGAAATTCTTGATTAAACCGATTAGCTAATGTGAGAGCAGCGTTAATTAGATTAATGCAAAATTATCTAGGGATTAATGCGATGTCTCAAGTTAATTATTCACTAAGACATTAGAAATAATTAATTTAGAACATTAGACGATCATAGCATCAGGAGGTGTATGATTATAATTTAGAGTCCACTATTAATTAGAGATACGGAAGTTAACTGATTAATTAGAGGTTTAAATCCTTAAGTTTTGAGGCATGATAATTTCACTTGAATGACCATATAGCTATTAATCTAATAACATTATGACAATTTGATTTGCGCAATTAAGGTAGATTTTATTTTTCCCACATTCTCAATTGATTGCATAGTTTTAAATATTTTATCACAATTTTCTTTTTGATAGTTTTAAGGTAATTAGAAATTAGTTAATTCACAATTTAATTTTGATTGCCTAAATATTATTAAGAACTATCATAGGATTAGTACTTTCTTAGTCCTCCAAGGATCTAGTTCCTTGCTCATTCTTTATTACATGATTCTGAACCAGTATACTTGCTAGAGTATTTGTGATTTAAATATATATATATATATATATATATAGTTTAAGTGGATCAAGTTTTTAGTGTTGTTATTAGGGATTGGAAATATTGAACATTTTAGTTTTGTTGGTAATTCAGGTGCACTTAATGACGTATGTTATTTCGTGTTCTCTTTATAAGTGTTTTATGCACAGAAGTAGTGATCAACTCTAAACAAAGCTTTTGAGTTTTATAATTTATAAACCTATATTCTATCCCTAACTCGATTCGATAAGTAACTATACCTATCATCTTATAGCACGGATGAATATAGGGTCGTCTCCACTAAGAAAATGACCCAAACACTAGTACTTAATAATTTTTCCTATTATCTAGCAATCAATTTCATGAAGTGATCATTTAGTAAGATTCTAAATGTTAACTAAACTACACTAATCTACAATCTAGAGTGATTAATATAATGATTACAAGAACAATTACGAAAATACACTTAACATGTAGGTTTACTTCATCATTTAGTATAATTTACCAAAATACTTTTCATCTTAATACTCGTTAACTATAGGAAATTACAGTATATAAGCATTCTTCTCAGAACTACTTACCTCTAATCCTAATTGTATCTATTGGAACCTCTCTCTAATTAACAGCCAACTAAGATTGCATTAATGTCAATTTAATGTATCGATTCCCCTAAGGATGTAGCAACTTTCCTAATAATATCTCTATTATCAGGAGTAAGTCGTTCCAATGAACTAGATCTATTAAATAGAATTGTCTCTTGACATATTCTATTGAAATCCATCCTAAGTCAATGTTGTGCACTACAGTGTACTTAGATTCATTAAATGTCATTCATTAGAATTAACAACTTCAAGAAATTACTTTTTTCAAGCACTCGATCATACTAATTGATGAAGCAAACCCTAACAAATTACTCACATATAATAAAACAATGATAAAAACTAACAAGAAACATAATTAAATAGAAATAGAACATAGAATAGCTAAAGTAAAAGCCCCTTTTTATTCCACTGAAGAAGTTTGATAAATACATAAACAACGAATTCCCATCATCTCTCTTAAACGATTCTGGGAAAAATACAATACACACTTAGGAAATGACATAGGATACAAACTAGTACAAGGATAGGTAAAAATGTGTATATGTATAAGCAGGTGATATGTTGTTTTTAAAATGATGTCTACTCTGCTAAAATTTGATATCTAGAAAGAATCCACTCATCCACAAGTTGTGGTAGCTTTTTATATTCTCCCCATGAAAAGACCCGAATTTACCCCTTTATGGCACCACTTGACGTTTCCCATATACTGGTTCATGTAAAATGGTTGAAAAGAATAGTTATGCCCCTTCCTATCACCCCCATGACTTGAGGCGTGATAGTCTCAAAAAGAATTATTCTTCACCAATCACGGGCATTATTGAGGTCATGAACTCCTCGTTGCATTATTAAATCTCATCATGCCCATGACTATGGTTGTGATCATCATTCCAGTATTCAATCACGACCGTAATTAAAAGGGGGATTAAGAAAACTTCCCTTGATCACAGATGTGATTAAGAGCGTGACCAAGGTGGATTCTTCATTGCTTCATTATCACGTACGTGATTAATACTTCTATACTTATTTCTTCTCCTTCACAAGTATAACTAACTTGAAAGTTGTTATTCTTATGTATACTTCCTCCCTTTGCTCATGATTTACCTGAAATCATTATTTTATTCAATTAAGTACCCAATCAAAAGAATTAAATCACATTTGTAATCAATTATATGCCTAAACATGCTTTGAAAGTGTAAAGTAATTTACACTTATCAAGTAGAAGTGCTGAAATTTTACGGATAGATTCTGAAATAATGCACACGTTACATCAATTGAGGAGAGAGAATAGAAGAAGGAGAGAAGAGATGATAGGCAATGATGATAATAATCAGTTATAGGGAGTCCCATGAGTACTTCGAGACTATACAATACCTGTGATTATGGGTTGTACCATAAGGAGGCCTACCATTTAGGCTAACAACTTTGAGCTAAAACCATCACTCATTCAAATGGTTCAAACAAATCAGTTTAGAGGATATCCAAATGAAAGTCCTAACAAGCATATTGTAGGATTTCTCTAATACTGCAATACAGTGAAGATGAACAACGTTACAGACGAAGTTATTAGATTACAGCTCTTTCCCTTTTCACTAAGGGATAAAGCCAAAGCTTGTTTCCATTTACAACCACAAGAGTCTATTACCACCTAGGTTAATCTTTTGTTGAAGTTTCTAAGGAGATTCTTCCCAACAGCCAGGATTGCAAAATTGAGGAACGACATCACTAACTTTACTAAGTTTAGTAGTGAGTCACTTTATGAGGCATGGGAGATATTTAAGGAGGCAATCAAAAAATGCCCACATCATGGCTTGCCAGACAATCTCCTGATTGAGATCTTCTATCTCAGTTTGGATGAGATAATGAGGTCCCCAGTAGATGCTACAGCTAGAGGTGCTCTAATGGGTAAAACCTATGATGAAGCAAGTCCATTGATAGAAGAGATGGTCTTTAGTGCACATAACTGGCAATACAAGAGAAGCAAGTCAAGAGTGGCATCAGTTAATGATAGTAACACTATGTCTTAATTAACAGCTTAGATTTCAACTCTCACTACTTAGGTAAGTAAGCTCACCTTAGCACAGTCTTTTAATGCTAATCCTATTGCTTTTTATGAGTTATGTTTAGGACCACATTTGACTCTTGAGTGCCTTTCGGGAAATCCTTCAGCTTCAACTAATGAAGAGCAAGTGAACTTTGTCAACAATTTCCAATAGGGTAACTAAGGACCTTATTTAAACACATATAATCTAAGGTGGCGCAATCATCCAAATTTCTCATAGAGGAATGAGAATAATGCATTTCAACTACCACCTAGATTCCAGAAGTAAGGTCCTTCTTAGAATGCTCCACCTCAGTAGAATCAGTCTAGAATGGAAGAGCTCATGTTAAGCTATATGCAAAAGACTGACACTATGTTATAGAATCAACAAGCGACTATTCGAAATTTAAAGAATCAAATTAGTCAAATCTCTCAACAATTGAGTAATAGACCATCAAGGTCTCTACCTAGCAATATTGAAGAGAATCCCAAGGGTATTAATGCCATAATTTTGAGAAGTGGTGAGGAAGTTGAAACGGTTAATAGATGAGTTGAAGAAAAGGAAGAGAATCTAAAGAAAGGAAAAGAGAAGCAAGTAGCAAAGGAACTAAAGCAGAAGTCATCAAAAGTGAAACTGTATGTTCCTCTTATCCCTTTTCCTGAAAGACTAAAGTAATAGCAGCTAGATGCTTAATTTGCTAAATTCTTAGATGTTTTTGAGAAGCTACAAACCAACATTCCTTTTGTAGAGGCACTTCAGCAGATGCCTTCCTATGCCAAATTCATGAAGGATTTGCTCACTACGAAGAGAAAGATTGATGGGAACAAACCTGTGATCCTTACAGGGGAGTGTTCTATGATCCTCTAAAAAAATTTATCCAGCTTATCAATAAAACAAAGAGATCAGTGGAGTTTCACTATTCCTTGCACTATAGGAATTTTTCATTTTGATAAAGTTCTTATTGATTCTGGTGCAAGTATAAATTTAATGCCTTTGTCTATTTTCAGGAAGTTGGGACTTACAAATTGCGAAGAGACCCATGTCACCTTGTAACTTGCTGATAGGAGTATCAAATACCCAAGGGATGCTATAGAGAATGTCTTAGTAAAGGTAAACAAATTTATCTTCCCAGTTGACTTTATAGTCCTAGAAATGGAGGAGGATAAAGAGGTACCCATAATCCATGGCAAACTATTTCTTACAACAGGAAAGGCTTTGATAGACATAGAACAGGGTAAGCTTACTTTAAGAGTTATGGACGATTAAGTAACTTTTTATGTTTATGAAGCCATAAAGTAATTTGATGATTGTAAATCATGTTACACTATTGATATTATTGATGAGATCACCTGTGAGTCCATAGAAGAGAAAGCAGGTTTAAATACCATGGAATCAATTCTTAAGGATCTAGATGATTGGAGCGATGACAATGAGTTTGAGGAACAATGCAAGGAACAAGTGTTAGAAATTAATACTCAATACTATGAGGAGCTAAGAGCTAATGGGAAGAAGCTAATCCCATTATTGATACAACCCCTGGTGCTTGAACTTGAAGCATTAACTAGTAATTTAAAATATATTTATCTTAGAATAGATGATACTTTGCCAATAATTATCACATCTTCTTTGATAGGTAATCAAGAGGAATAACTTCTAGGAGTTCTGAGAGAGCATAAAGAAGCCATTGGGTGAACCATTGTTGATATCAAAGGGATTGGTCCCTTAATTTACACTCACAAAATATTGATAAAAGTTGAGTGCAAACCCATAGTACAACCATATAGAAGACTTAACCCAACTCTTAAGGAGCTAGTGAAGAAACGGTTGCTCACATTGCTAAATGTAAGTATTATCTACCCTATCTCAAATAGTAAGTTAGTCCCATTCAAGTAGTGACAAAAAAAGGTGGTATGATTGTGGTTAAAAATGAGGCTAATGAGCCAAACGTTGGCATGATCGTAACATCTAACAGTGGGAATTTGTGCCTGGTCAAAAAGTTTTATTATATAACTCTCAACAGATGTTGTTCCTAAGTAAGTTAAAATCTCTATGGTCATGGCCATTTGAAATAGTTAATGTTTTTCCTTATTGTATAGTTGAGTTAAAGGTAGGAGACAACCGCACTTTCAAGCTAAATGGTCATCTTCTCAAACACTATTTTGAACGAGAAAACATGGACAATGATGTTACTATCGTAGTTGGTACAAACCCATTGTAAGGACTGGAAGAGTCAAGCTAACAACTATAAACTAAGTACTTCATAGGAGGTAACCCATGTCTAACTAAATTTTTTTTTCTTTTCTTTTTACTTTTATTTTTATTTTTTATTTTACAAAAAAAAAAAATTGAATTAAAGGCCAACCTTTAGAGAAAAATTTATCCTATATTTTCTCTTTCGTGTTTCTTCTTGTTTGTAAAGACAGGGCTGATCTAAACTTGATGATCCTCTAATTGATATCATAGTTGGAATTCTCCTTGTTGCTGAAAATTGAAACTAAGGAAGTACCCATTTTTCATTTTCTATGATTATCTTCTTTTTTTTTTTCACTCCCTATTGTACTTGGAGATAGGGTGGACACTGTCTAATATAAAGTAGGGGGAAGGAAATATAGGAAATGGATTTTGAATTGTAAAATTGGATTGAATATCATGACATTTGATGCCATTTTTTGTTTATAAATGGTTATACTTTCCTATCAAATTTAATTTTATTTGTTCTTAAACATCTAGCAATTTTTAAGACAAATTTTTGAATTTCTTATTTGGAATCTAGAGATTATATAAAGAAAAATTGTTATCATCTAATCATGATTAGCTTAAATAATTGACTTATTAAGGTACCCTACTCACCATTATTATGATTTTTTTACATAGTTAAAATTAATTAGTCAAATCTTTAGGAACCTAATTTACCTAGTTTATAGCCTTAAAATTTGAAGTTTAAGAGTCAGTCGAGTCCTTAAGTGAAAGTAAACAAGTTCACTTCTATGTAAGGTTAGTTAGTATATGTTCTTTTTAGTTGTTCTAACAGCACTTTAACACTTAGTGAAAGAGGTAAGTGAAACTTTATACTTAGAGATTCCTATAAAAGAAGTTTGAAAAATTTTAGTGAGCATTCAAAAAGTTATGAAAATAAAGCCTTTACTCTAATAACTTAAGAAATTGAGTTAAGAGTTTCCTAACTTGAATGTTAAAGTGAGGAAGAGTTGATAGGGGTTCCTTTAAAACCTAGTCACTTGGGTAATGAGCCCAGGATGTGCCAACTCAATGCTCTCGCTATAACAAGAAAGGCGGAAAGGTAAAGTTTAGTATTTGAACTAAAAAGAAAAGAAAAACAGGAAAAAAAAATGGGAATTGAAAATGGAAAATTTGAATGCAATTCAAGAAATGATTTAAGGCTTGTAATAAAAAGGAAGAAAACCTAAGGATAAAGCAAATGCCATATGTTATCACTACTTTGTTAACTTGTTTGTTGGGATGATTAAAGGGATATCATGCTTGCTAATAATTGGGAAGTTTAAATGGATGTTTTTCCTTCTAGGACTAAGTATTTACTTATGATATAGAAATCTTAGGCTAAACGCTTGGATTAAAATTTGTTTTCTTTAGAATGGTTGATCAATTTCAATTGTGGCACTTTGATCATATATTTCAATTTGGTTTAAGTGGTGGGTATTATAAAATAGTGAGTCTAAAAGTGTGAAATATCAGATGCTTAGATTTATAATTGGAAATTTTGTATTTTCAATGATAGATTTCTTTAGTTTTATTTATTTTGCTCGAGGATAAGCAAAAGTTCAAGTGTAAGGGGGTTGATAAAGGCATATTTTACTCATATTTTAGTGTGCAAATTTGGTTAAATTATTATTGATTTTATAGAAATTATTAAGAAATGATACTTAAATATTTTCATTTAAATATTTCAAGTTTTGGATGATTTAAAGTGGAAATATGGTCAATTTAGAGGATTTTTACGCAAACGAACAAAGCTCAAATCGATCTATAGTACTTTAGAATTGAAGGTAGCCTACCTACATTCAACACAAGTAGCTTACAAGTCTACATCGCCGGCTTACAATTCTACACCACCAACGTTCAATAAAAAAGATCTAATCGAAAGCCAACCCTAGTTTTCTCTATAAATAGCCATGTGATTGATATTTGAAAGGACTTTTCATCTTTCTTTTACTTAGAGAGTCTTAGAAGAAGTTTGGTTTTATTTTCAATGAGTTTTTCTTTTGAAATCCATCGATCGTTGAGAAGACTTCGCTTTTGCTGTAGAAATCATCCTTAGAGTTGCAATTGAAGTTTATTCTTCATAATTACAGAATCAGTGATCTCTATTCTATTTATATTGATGCGATTCTATTATTTGTTTTTATTTTTAATTATGAACTTCTTTGCAAATTCTATTGTTATATGTGCTTTTATTTTAATTTCCATGGTCAGCTAAGTTTAATTATGGGAATTAATGAAACCCTAGATAGTTGAGATGATAATTATATTCATGTTATAGGGTTAATAAATGTATGGATAATTCATTATTACAATTTATATAGTTTCAATTATAATTCTCTATTGGTTATAATTATTAAAAACACTATTGATACGAGAGTTGATATAAGGTTTGTTAGAAATTCTTGATTAAACTGATTAGCTAATGCGGGAGCGGCATTAATTAGATTAATGCAAAATTATCTAGGGATTAATGCGATATCTCAAGTTAATTATTCACTAAGACATTAGGAATAATTAATTTAGAACATTAGACGATCATAGCATCAAGAGGTGTATGATTATAATTTAGAGTCCACTATTAATTGGAGATATGGAAGTTGACTGATTAATTAGAGGTTTAAATCCTTAAGCTTTAAGGCATGATAATTTCACTTAAATGAACGTATAGCTATTAATCTAATAACATTATGACAATTTGATTTGCACAATTAGGGTAGATTCTATTTTTCCCACATTCTCAATTGATTGCATAGTTTTAAATATTTTATCATAATTTTCTTTTTGATAGTTTTAAGGTAATTAGAAATTAGTTAATTCACAATTTAATTTTGATTGCCTAAATACTGTTAAGAACTATCGTAGGATTATTACTTTCTTAGTCCTCCAAGGATCGAGTACCTTGCTCGTTCTTTATTACTTGATTTCGAACCAATATACTTGTTGGAGTATTCGTGATTTAATTATATATTTATAGTTTAAGCGGATCGATCAACATGTGCAACTTGCCACCTCGAAACAAATATCCTTCTTCTACATGGTAAACATCTCCTATCCTTCTTTACAGCATCCATACATGGGACTAAAATAAGGGTCTTAGGGATATTGCTCCTTGATGCTTGTAAACCGTTGACAATGAATATGCTTGTAAACCATTGACAATTCTGTAGCTTGGTAAGAAGTATATGTCTCCTTGACAAGGCATCAACTACCACTTTAGCTTTGCTTATTTATATTAAATTACAAAATCAAATCCTTCTAGAAATTCAACCCATTAGACTTGCTTCCTAGAAAGCTTAGTTTGGCTCTAGGGGTATCTTAAGGGCTCGTAATCAATATAAATGAAAAACTCCCTTGGAAGAAGGCAACATTACCACACTTGATGGGTGTGAATTAGCGCAACAAGTACTTTGTCATGTACAAAGTAATTCAATTAGGGTCTTCTTAACTTCTTACTATTGATATGCAGCAGGTCAATCTTATTACATCAACATAACACCTATACTAATACATGATGCATCACACTCAAGCTCAAACATCTTCTTGAAGTCAAGCAAAGCCAACACATGTGCAAAGGTCAACCTCTCCTTCATCTCAACGAAACTTCTTTCTTCCTTTTCTCTTCACTTGAACTCAACATTCTTCCTTGTTAACTTAGTGAAGGGTACAACAATGGTACTAAAACCCTCCATAAACCAACAATAAAAAGAAGCTAATCCATGGAAGTTTCTTACTTTAGCACCAAAGGTCTAGGTCACCCATTCAACAATAGCTCAGATTTTCTCAACATCAACACGTAAACCTCTTCCACTTACAATATACCATTCTTTAAGTCACCAAAGAGCTTCTTAGCTTAAAGCATGTCAAACACAGCTCAAAGATGGTTAACATGACTCAACATGTCAATACTGCAAACGAAGATGTCATCAAAGTAGTCTACAATAAATTTCTTGATCAGATCTTGCAATACATGATTCATTAGCTTCATGAAAGTGCTCAAGGCGTTTGATAAGCCAAAGAGCATCACCATCCACTTGTATAGACCACATCGGTTCTTAAATGTAGTTTTACACTCATCTCTTGGTCTCATACGAATCTGATAATAACTAGACCTCAGGTCGATCTTATTGAAGATTCTAGCACCATTTAGTTCGTTGAGCATATCATCCAACCTTGGAATAAGGTATCTATACTTAATCACTATCTTATTCATAGGTTTGCTAACAATACGCATATGCCAAGTGCCATCCTTCTTTAGCATAAGTAACATTGGTATAACATAAAGGCTAAGACTCTCTTTCACGTATCCCTTCTCCTATAGCTTGTTGACTTGTCTCTAAAGCTCGATAGCTTTCTCAGGATTCATCTATTAAGCAGGTTTACTTGGTAGGGTAACACTCAATATCAAGTCAATATAGCTCTCAATTCCTTGAAAAGAGGGCAGTCCTTTAGGCAACTCCTTAAGAAACATATTAGCATTCTCATCTAATAGTTTCCTAACCTCCTTAGGTAACATAGCTTATTCCTTCAATTATAATAGCCTTCTACTTAGTAGAAAGGTCGACACATCAGATTTAATGGCTTTTCAAAGCTCGGATCGACTCAGAACTAATGTCTTCTTGGATCCTCAGGCTAACTTGGCCTATAATTTACTCACTTAGCTTGGGGTCATGGGGTTTAAGATGAGCTTCTTCCTTTCCTTTTCTAATGTATATGTATTCCTTTACCCATCATATATGACCCTTCAGTCAAATAACTAAGGTTCACCCAATAACATATGCAATGCACACATGGACTATACATCACAAATAATTTCATCAAAATAATTGCCAATTGCGATAGGTGACAGTATTTAATGAGTGACATGTAGTGCTCCTTTCTCATTTAGCCAATGCAGCTTATACGGTCTTGGGTAAGATAAAGTCAGTAACTTGAGCTTCTAAACCAGTCAACAGATGCTATGTTAGTGTAACTCCCACCATTTACAATGAGTGCAAACACCCGATTATTCACCTTACATGTGATATGAAATAAGTTTTCTTGTTACTTCTCCTCAAGAGTTGGTTTAATGCTCAAAGCTCTTTGGACAACTAAAGTTAGCTTGTCCAAATCTTTTACGTATACATTCTCTTCAATAAGCACTTAGCCATGCACCTCAACTTCCTTCTCTAGTTCAGTCTTCTCTTCAAGCTCTTTGTCAGTAATTTCAACTTCAATGCTAGGGACTTCTCCTTTAATAGCCATAGTACATTAGTAGGGGCACTGGGCGACTACATGATCAAAACCCTGGCACTTAAAACATTTAATTTAACTCATCTTCTACCATAATCCTTGACCTTTCTCAAACGTCCTCTTCGGCACTTCTTGGTCTATAGGGTGGCTCTTTTTCTTAATCATGACATCAATCCTTTGACTAGGCTCAATATTAAATTGAATTCAATTGCCACCTCAAGCAAGTTCACTACTTTGAATAAGTAGGCTCAATTGAGGTTGGGTCAGCCTATTTCTCTTCTATCTTTCCACACACTAAGCAATTTTTATAACTTCATCCAGAGTGACAAAATGTTGTAGCTTTACTACATCTCGGATTTCTACTCTCAATCTGGTAAAATATCTAGATACTATTCAGGCTAAGGGTTTACTGACCTCACATCGAATCATAAGCATTTGAAATTCTCATACATACTCATCAACAATACGGTTCCCTTGCTTTAGCTCTTGGAGTTGAGCAAAAGTGTCCTACAGATAGGTATTTGGCACAAATCTAGCTCTAAGAACTCTTTATATTTCAAGCCAAGTGCTAACCTCTCAATATCTATCTCACCTCTACATGATTTGAAAATTTCTCCACCACATCATAACATATCCTTACAACTTTATTGTAGTAGTTCTCACCTTGTCTTGGTCCCTATATTGATAGTAGTCAAAGACTCATTCTACCTTCTCTTCCTAATCAAGGTAGTCATCAACATTTCTAAAACTACTAAAGCTCAAAATCAAAAGCTCCACTTAGTTAGCAACTTGAGGTGCACTTACTCTCTCTTCCTCTTCATTGTACTCTTCCCAATTTTCCTCATCCACTTCACCTAGGTCTATCCTCCTCCCTACATATCCTCCTACTCCTCTACCTCAGTTTTGCTGAGCTAGTACTTGCCTTTGGACAGGTTAGACATTATAGGTAGTAACACCAATTTCAAGAGTAGCCTAAGGAGTGTTGTAGATCACTTTAACAAGTTGAAAGGCTAATGAATAAATAGCTCGAGTCAAGTTAACTATTAGGTTAGTCAATTCATCAAACCACTCGTTAGAACTTATAGGGGTGGTTTGTTAACCATGGTGAATAACACCACTATTTTCATCTCCAATACCAGCATTAACACTTAAATTAGTCATTCTTCACTCAATCTCATACTCATAACAAACAAATAATGCTTGTATTACTAGAAACAACACATACTACTTCTAATCAATCAATTTACCACTTACATAGAACACACACACACAATGAAAGAAACTATAACTATAACTTAACTTTGTCCTATTTCCCAAATCAACACTTCAGTCAACCTTAACAAATCTCATATACTATGACTAGCTCTATTTTCCATAACTCAAAATAAAGTGAAACATAGTATTACGTATATACCACTATGACAGCACATTCACTTCATGGAATAAAATGAGAGAAAATGAAATAAGGGTGTAATACATATTACTTTGTTTAGTTGAATTTATCAATAATTTAAGAATAGACATGTGATATAACTTTAATGACCAAATTATCCTTGATTCATTTTCTTTCTCAACTAATCCTAAAGTAATAGGTGGTGGTAGTTGACGACGGTGGTTGGCAATGGTGGTGGTGATGAAGGTGGTAGTAGCAGCGGTGGTGGTAGTAGTGGTGAAGGTGGTTATGGTGGTCCGTAGTGGTGGTGGTGGTGGCAATGGTAGTGGTAGTGGTAGGGATGGTAGTGGTGATGGCGATGGCGATTGCAGTAGCGGCGGCGGTGGCGGTGGCGGTGGTAGTGGCGATGGCGACGACGATGACGATGATGGCGATGACAACAGTAGTGGTGACAACAGTGGCAGTTGGTGGTGGTAGCTGTAGCAATAGCAGTAGCGATAGTGGTGGTGGTGGTAGTAGTAAGGAATCATGATTTCTTAGTTGAATTGAGGAATCCCTATTACTTGATTTCAAGTAATAAGAATTCCAATGGAATTGCAAATTTATGAGAAAAAATTAAGTAAACGTCATAATAAAAAATAAGAAGGGAATTGAATTCCAATTCCATGAAGTAAACGTACCATGATAGAATAGCACTACCATCTCTACTACTCACTCGAACACTTATAGCTAACTTGTACACAAACTCAACAGTTATTACACTATCCAGCATACTTTGAACACAAATAGTAAACTATGCAACATGGTAATAACACATCATAACAATGACTTATTGAATATGAATCTTCGCTCTTATACAAAGATAATACGTTGTACTAGGGACAAAGAAGGACGGTCGTATCTAGCGGATGGGTCTAAGCTCATAAAAGCTCCAAGTAAATAGTAGAATGTGGGAAAACAAGCAAAAACCCATGAGTGAATCCTAGAATATGACACACCAAGAAACTCCATGGACTTACGAACTAGCTCGATATGATGTATGAGTAGTTCAATGAAGTCACTCACCACCTAGCCTTACTTAGTGGTTATGATAAGAGTTAGACAAGCAAGCGAAAATAGCTCACTAAAAGAAGATTCTACATATCTAATTGATTCCAAGATGATTGCAGCTACAAAAGTATAATGGTATTTATACCTAAAATTCTAGGATGACTTACTAAATATGAAAAAGACAAAAAGGGGGTATTGTCTTAAATAAGTAATATACAAGAAACATTAAAAGGGTACAAAGGGAAATAAAAAAAATAGAAGCTTTGTATAGCAAATTCCATCACATGAGAGGCTTGAAGACATGGCTAGTAGATATTGGTAGGCTTTTGATAGAAATAAACATGGGAATATAGTTAGGATAGCAATTGTTCAGCTGATCTACGAGCTTTCCTAGGGTGAGCACAGCTTGAATGTTATTTAAGCGACTTGCAATAGGGTTGATCGAGCTGTTGGGCAAGTGTCCCGAACCATTTACTAAACATTCCTTAGGCCAGTGCTCAAAAATCAACGACAAGCATGGAAGAGCTCTACTTGGTATTGGCAGCAAATCAGTGGATACAAGTAGCTCAGATTCTTTAGGTGTAGATTGGGCAAGGAGAATGAGCCTTACTGAGCTCTCATGTCCTCATGCTCAAGCTTAAGTCAAAGGTCCTATAGCTTAATTCCTATCAAATTTGGGCTAAAAAGTCCAGTGGCTATTAGTATTATTGAAATGGACATAATGTTTTTAACAACTAGTTGAAATGGAACCAAACCAAATCAAACCACATTTGAAGTGGTTTAATTTGCAACCTTAAATTGTTAAAAGCAATTCAATTCATCAAGTGTTTGAATGAACCATTTTAGATGTGGTTCGATTTGACTCGAGCCTTGAATCATACCAAATGGAAGCTTGAACACCCTTCAAACTAATAGTTTATTGCATAGTTGTACACCTCTCTCTCTCTCTCTCTCTCTCTCTCTCTCTTTTATTGTAGATATGACAAAAGGATAAACAAATTCCCTAGCAATTGGTATTGGAAGCAAGATTGAATCACAATGAGGGACCTTCTCGAACTCTATTTTTTTTTTTTTATTATATCGCATTTGTGTTTGTTACATATTATATTTGTGAAATTGATAATTTTGAGTATATCAAAAGCATAAGAACTTTGCATAAAAGCTAAAAAAAGATCAGACTAACCATTAATATTAAACTTTTGCATTTTGATCTAAAGTTGTAGATTTTGATTCATAGAATCAAATACAAACTTAGGATTTGTAGTTAAACTTCAACAAAAAAGAAGCAGATTAATGTTTTATGAAGTGTTTGCAAGTTAAGTTTCCTAAGAATTCTAGAACAATGAAGTCAAACTCATCCTCTACACTAGTTCGATCGATTGATTCCTATTATGATAGATCAAATAAGTCTTTTACAAAGTAACATCTAATTTTAACTTACAACTCCTAGTTCAACAACCCATTTGAATATCATGATTTATCATACAATTTTTAATCATGTAGTACCACTCCATTAAATATAAAACCATATTTTTATTGTTCTCTTAGATTTACAACATTAAAAAACCAAGTCATTAGTCAATCAATTTCACTCAAGAACCATTTACATCATCCAACCTACAACCTTCATTCATTTTATAGCTTTAACCTCAAAATATTTATAAAACCAAAGTTTACATAGTAAGATAAGAATCTAAGTGTTTACCATTTCTTAGGAAAGGATTAAAGATCCTCCTAGCCCTTTCCTGGATTTCTTCATCTTTCATGAGCTTTTATCTAATCTATCTTCCAAAATGTTTTAAGTTCAAAACTTGATAAACTACTATCCTAACTCGCTCTTTAATCTTCTCATATTTTCATTAGCTTAGAACTTTTTAGCTTATCTAGAGGAAGAGTTTAGTCTATTTTAGGTGTAAAGGCTAATGGTTTTCTTCATCTAACTCCCATATGATTTAAGCATTTATTCAAGAGTAAAATCCATTTATGAACCTATTTAATAGAATTACTAGATTATCTTTGATTTTCAATTGATTTTAGATGTATCTCACATGTAATTATGTATACGTATGTAATTGGTGTCATTTAGATGAAATTTTCAAAATCAATGAAAAAGATATAATTGTATATATTTATTATGCATATGATATAACAATTTTAGTGTGAAAATATTATATACAAGAAATGTTAACAATGCTTAGTCTTATCATCATATAAAAGCATATAATCATGAATATGAAATCTATCATGCCTTGACGACCATGAGACTAGAAAAGTGCAAATGGATTTTGGTCCATAGGATGGCACGTTTAATCTTCTTTTTAAATGGGTTTAGATCAAAGTTTTTTAGCTCACTTAAAAAGCAAACCAAATGAACACAACTCATTTAACCCATGGGTTAACTTGTTTAGCTGCTTTTTAAATAGGCTAAGGCTAAGGTTTTTTATCTTATTTAAAAGTTAGTCAAATGGACTTGGCCCATTTAATTTATGGACCAAGGTAAGATGTACTGAGTTGGCCCATTTGACCCCTTGTATACCTCTACACGAGATGCAATAGCTTTACTACTTATTTACACTTAAGCAAAAATACCTAAAGGATAAACTCTCAATTACCACATATATTAAATAATCTTCTATCTCTTAATTATGAAAAATCTCCAAAAGCATATAGTTCAACTTTCCATGAAAAATAAGTTTCTCCATATATAATTGTAAGAATTATAAAACTCATTATCCTCATTCTAATTGAATTCACCTATAAGTCTCCAATTGTATTATCATCACTCCTAACCTAGTCTTGAAGTCTAAGCTGCATAAAATACCTCAAATTTGAACTCCCAAATGAGTAAGTCATGAAACTAGTACAAGGTACCATACAAAGATGTACATATGTAACACTCTGCACATGAGCCTAAAGTTACTAAATGCAATGGATAACCAATTTATTATAATTTGAATAATGATAAGCTATCAATCAACACAATCCTAACAACTAGAATTGGAAAATTCAAATTACAATTTCATACAAATAATAAACCATAACTCATAATGATAAATAGCCAGATTATAACCTATAACAACTCAAATGGTAGCTTAGTATCCAACAATGATAACCAATTGGACTGCAAGCCATGATAAAGATAACCAATATCCAAATATGAGTGAACGAAATCCAATTAGACTATAGCACATAATAACAAGTAGCAGCTTGGTATTTGACAATTTATAAGCACAAATAGCATATTAATTTATTAGTCCAAATATTCGCTAGTAAAGTTTTATTTACCCTAACATATGTAATCAACAAACTTAGCTACATAATTATGGTGCATCTGATGCTTCAATTACACTAAGTATCAAGATCAACACATAATTTAAGATAGAAAATAAATTACTTCAATGGTCGCATACTTAATCTTAAACTTATATCTCTCATTTATCTAGGGGATTAAAGACCTTTGAATTTAGGATTCCATCTTTAATCATAATTAAAACCTAAAGGATCCAATCACCAACTTTAAAGAGGTCAAAATAACACAATGGAAGGGAGAGTCAATTAAGCACCATTAGGGGGTAGTTGGCCATAATTGGTTGGCAAGAGTTAGTCAACTATTGCCAAGAGCTAGTCAACTGAGGGTCTTTTAAGGTCATATCTCTCCTCTTTAAAATCTTTTGAAAACATTTCTTTTTCTTTTTTTTTTTGTATTTTCTTATTAAGGTTTTCAATTTAAACCTCATTCATAGGTTATTGAGTTTCTCAAAGAACTAATATTTTTTATCAAAATCCACTTTTATTCACAAAAGTCAAATTTTTATCTAAAATTGTTGTCCTAAATAAAGGTTTAAACTTTAATTCCATTGAAACTATGTTTAGATAAATGCTTAAGATGTATAGGGTTAGGGTTTTGGAAGGAAAGTTTAGATTTTAAATTTATTCCTTAAATCTCCTAAAAACAAGTTTTCTTGAGAGAGAGATTGATGATTTTGGCTTACTTTAGTAAGTTTTCACCTAAGATGGAAATTTAGTCAATTTCTATGGAGGAGAAGAGATTTAACAAGATTTGCAATAGCTTACTTTTCTATAAATTTGTCAATTTTCTATAGATCTTTTCTTATAAAAATTCAACTTTTGATCTTTATAGCAATGGGAACAATGAAAGATTAAAATCTATAGATCATATGAGGAAAGAAGTTGATGGAATTGAAAGGCGAGAAGGAAATTTATGTTGATCCCAAGAATCCTTTTGCTTTTCTACCAATACAAATCCTTATTATAAGAGAGATTTAGAATTCATAGATCATTAGTGGCTATGAGGTAGGAATAAAATATTTTAAGTTCATATAGGGCTCAAGAGTTAATCTTTGGAGCACAATAGGTATAATTACAATCTTGCCTTTGTTTTCAAAATAATTTCAAGGGCTTTTCAAAATTGATATAAATCTATCACATAGTTATATTAACATAATTAACTAGAAATGTTACAATAGTTTATCTCATAACTATTTATATTTTGCATGATAATGGCATCTACTTATGCAAATCCTTAAGTCCAATTTTATTGGTAAATAATTGATGATATATGTTGTATTAGATCTTTAAAGTAAAATTATATCTAATATATTTTGTGCTTAATGTTATTACCTAACTTTGAATTAAAATCATTATTTTAATTATATGGAAATGATTATATATGCATCATATTATAAACATACATGTATACATGTTGAAATTCTCTAGAATTTTATAGAAACTTGCGGCACAACGACCATTCAACCACAAGTTTTTTGATAAATAGAAGGCTAACTTCTCTTACTTTTACATAAAACCTTAAAACATTCACTCGTAGTTCTTCTTACCTCTACCTTCTTGCCATTAACCACTTCTCTCACCCTATCCATCTTTTCATTGAGAAGAGCATGCATAAGGGATTTCATCACAACGCAAATGCTCCAATCCTATGCAATTTCTCGAGAGAATTACAATGGAAAGAATCAAGGTATATGGGTAAAGTTAACTAATGGATCAACATTTCAAAAAAATCAAATAAGGGATCAATGTTTGAAAATGTTCAAATAAAGAATCAACGTTTCACAAAGCAATTTAAATAAGAGATTCATAATAACTAATCTATAAAATTGTTTAAACCGCTTTATAAAATGTTGATCTCCTATTTGAGTCACTTTGCAAAATGCTAATCCCTTATTTACACTATTTTGTGAAATATTAATCCCTTATATAAACATTTTGAAACGCCGATTCCTTATTTAAACTAATCCCTAAACGTTGATCCCTTCTCTTATAATTGTCCCGCAATTTCTCAAATTCCCTTTTCTTTATCAATTACAATGATGAATAAGTTTGACATGACAATCTTAATGATGCAAGGATTTTCAATGTGGTGTATATTGTGAATTATCAATATCATTAAAAAGGTAATTAGCAATTGAGATTTTTATGATTTTTTAGACTTTGGCAAAAAGAGCAAACTAATAAAAAGGTTATATTGTTGAAGGTAGACTTAAAAGTGTATAGGAGAGTGGTGCTTTATGGCTTTATATGATTGCCATATTCATTTGATTGTCTAAGCTGTTAATTTTTCTTCGTAATGAATTACTTCGTAAGTACCTCTTAAGCATTAAACCATGTTGTGGAGATAGATTAGGAATCAGAAATTAATTATACTAATAATGTAACAATTTGAGTTGGGTTTTAAAATTTTCAAAGATTATATAAATTATCATTAATTCTTAATTGAGAGATGTAACATGAAACTCAAGATGACATTAGCATCTTGTTAAAGTTAACTTACTTAAAACTAATGTTCAAGAGTAAAGGATCAAATTGGGATATTACTTAGGATAAAATTGATGTAAATGTTTGACTTTTGGAGATCTAAAAGGTATCAATTAGCCAAATGGATCACTTAATGTTGTTAAAATCCAACCCCTTCTAAGTCCTCTCATATGTGTTCAAGCTAGAAGACTATGAACATAGCATGAAGCGTAATCACCCTCTATCCAAGCCTAAAGGAGTTTGATTTGCTTTGCTGACCTAATCTATTACTCTGTCAATCGAGCTTTGACCTCACCTTTACTACTCTACCTCCAGCTAAAGCATTGCTCGATTTTCCAAACGATTTGGACATTCCATCCATTAGCCCATCCAAGCTAATATTAAGCTACCCTTATTAAGCATTGACCTATCTGAATGCATCACTGATATACTATGAGACCCTACTTAATTCATTATCTATGCTAAAGACTCATCTAAGCAGCTAATACTGGTTGTCTCTAACATCCATATTATGTACTATGTTAGGTGAATATTCTTTTCTCTCTTTTTTTTTTTTTTATAGATTTACCCCTTTTATGTATATTCTTTATAATATTTTCTCTTTTAGGGTAATTGGTCCTTTTTACTAATTCATCACCTTTGTGATTTGCCCTAGAACAGCTAGGTATAAATACCTTTATTGTAATCAACCGCATCATTCATCTTCATCGTCAATATAGAACATCTTTTTATTTTCCTCGTAATGTGTTATTGTCTTTTACAACTTCATTTTGTGCTCACATTTATTCTTATCTACTTCGTTGAGTAAGAATGGCAAGTGACCCATTCAACTAGTTGTGCATCATATCAACCTTATCACGTAGTTCATGAGTGTTCTTAAGTGCATAATATGCTTAGAGCAACTTATGAGTTTGCTTAATTCCAACACTTCTCATCAATTTTTGGGCCATAGTACCGGTTTCAACCTACCCAAATTGCTTACCCTTGTAGGTTCTTGGTATGACATATCATCTTGGTATCAAAGCATGTAAGTTATGAGTAAGGAGTAGTAGTGTTGAGTAGCTGTGCTATTTTTAAGGCTATTCTGATATAGGTTACATTTGTGCCTTGTTTACATACTGTATATTCTATTATGTGATTTAGGGTTGCTCATGTATTTGTTGTAGGCATTTGGAGCTATGAGTAGTGTTTCTAGAGTTGAGGTCATCATATATCATATGCATGTACTTTATTCTAGAAGGTAGAAGTTACCCTATGTGCATGAGGTGTTGACGGAAGTTGTTCTAAGTTTGAGTGGCTACTTGGAGTTGTTTTGCACCTGCATTGTAGCTAAAGTGGTTGTTGCTTTGAGTTGCAAGGTTAAGTTATTCGAATTATGGTGTCAAAAATGTCTAACTCTAGTATAAATATGACTTTTAGAGACAACAAAGCTAGTGTTCTCCATGATATCAAGTAAACTTCCACTACCCTTAGGTCAATGGATGAAAGGCTCAATTAAATAACCACTATGATCATTGAGTTGACTTGTGCTATGTGCCAAATGGCCACTAGCCGTCTTGCTGAAATACCCCTAACGTTCACAAATCTAGTTATGGTGTTGGAGATAGAAGACATGAAACTTCAAATGAAAGGAGGGACTTCTTGGTTCAAAATGTTTAAGTAAGTGGTGGAATAGATAAGAGATCTTATAAACGACTTAATATGAAAGGCATAAAAGAAGAAGAAGAAGAGAATGAAGAGTTTTATGAAGTTGTGGAAAGAGGAGGTTGAGCACCCTAAGCTATAAACAATGTCAAGTTGCAAATTCTGACCTTTATTAGTATAGGTGATGCTAATTGGTACTTATACTAGGAGAAGAAAGTTGAGAGACTATATGACTATTACTAGTATGATAATTACGTGATGTAGGAATTTCCTTGCCATATGTAGAAGAGAAGGCTACCAAGATGTTAGGACTTGGCATGTGATGTGCATCATAGGAGGTCTTACTAATGTGTAGATTGGTCCTCCATAGAACAACTAATGGAGAAAGGAAAAAAGGGCAAGTTCGAATAAGAAAATGCAAAAAGGAAAAGGGTTAAGCTTTCTAAGCTACTCGTAGATATGATTCACTACTCAAGCACTCATGAACCAACGTGTCGCCAATTGTGACTCCCTGGTCCGAAGTGATGGGTTGGTTGTTAATACAAACTTACTTAAGGGTTACTATGAGCTAGGGGATAAAAGTTATCAACATGAGAAAGAAAAACGTTGATAATTCATTAATGACAAGGAGAAGTCTGCTTACAACAATTATCTTAACAAGGTATTTATACCAGGGATGGCTAAGATTATAATGCTAAAATAGAATTAACACAAAGCTCAAGAATTTATACATCCATAAGTACAAATGTAGAAGGACAATTATATAATCATTCTAGAAAGAGAAGATTCCAATGTTAGGACATGCCCGTGGGAAGTAAGTCACGTATTGTTGTAGGAGAGGCTATGACACATACCACAAATGGTTTCTGACACTCTAAGATTTGGTCAGCATCTATAAGGTTTTTGTGTAGCTCGTCATAATGAGTTGGTAATGAGAGGCAACCTTCAAGATAGGTCAGAAGGATTAACTATTGACTTTGGAGATAGCTTAGAAAGATTGGGGTCACTTAAGGTAATACATTAAATAGTTCAGAATCTTAGAAAATCCTAAAGATCGACGTTGTCCTTCAGGTTTGCATTGGTAGAACTAGTTTGGCAATTGAGAATCTAAGTTAAATTGGTCAGGCTTCTTACTCTTACTTGGGTGAAGGGTCTGGGTGCTAAATTCCTATCAACATGAGATGAAGAAGATCATGCAAGCTAGGTTTATTCTAGAATCATACTTGCAAGAAACTTTTATGAAACTACAAGAGCTAAAGCAAGGAAGCCAAACTATCCATGAGTATATTTGGGAATCCTAAATGCTGATGATCAGATACAAAGCTAATGAGTCGGAGGCTAGAATTGTCTCAAGATTCCTCATTGGCATAACATGTGAGCTTAGGGATATTGTAGAATTCAACACTTTACCACTCTTGATGAAGCCATTAAGATTACCCAATGAGTGGAAAGGTAGAGAAGGAACAGGCTATTCCAAACTCTACCTAACCGACTTACCCCATCATGTTAACCCACTTAGAGTGGTTTTAGAGGATCAATTAGTTAAGAATCAAGTAATGGAGAAGAGTTTAGACTTCACTTGAAGACCTCATCTATTAAGAAGGAGATGTTGAGGAGGTTCCAAAAAAAGCTAGACATTAAGATAGAAAACAAGTGAAATTAAGAGTTTATGATGCATGGCTACTTAATGTCTGAATTACCATAGTATGTTGATCAAAGGAGAAGTTTCTACCTTTGAAGTTGATAGCATGGATGAAGAAATTGAAGAAAGCTCAAGGGGATGGAATGTGCTAATAAAGGAGCTGTAGAGGATGAAATCTTTACTAGGGAAGGAGACCTATTGAGTTTGTTCGTCTATTGAACCATGTACATCGAGCCTTCCATCAAGAACAAACATAAGGAGAACCTATTCCATATCACATGCAAGGTTAGGGAACAAATGTATACCTTAATTACGGATAATATAAGTTACACCAATGAAGCAACTACCAGACTAATACAATAGTTGAAACTAATGACCTTTCCATACCTTAGGCTATATAAGTTACAATGCTTAAATGACAAAGGATCTCTTCATGTACTTTCAATATCTACAAGAAGCTTTAGTGATGAGATTCTTTACAAGTTGCTACCTATGTACGCATTGCATATACTTCTTAGCTAACTGTTGCTATTTGATAGGATGGTTATACATGATGAATTCAAAAACAAACATGCATTTGAGAAAGATGGAGGGAAGACCACCATAAACCCAATCACCTCGAGCTTGATCTATAGTATGTAAGCTAAATTGAGCTGAGGTTTAAAGAAAACTTTGGCTATGAGCTAATCTAAATTGAAAATGGTACTAAGGTCAGATGTGCTGACTTACTTGGTAGTTAAGAGACTCCTCGAACTAAAGACACAAGTTAGACTATCCAAAAGTTGATTAATGAGTCCAGTGACCTATTCCGCAATGATTTGCCATAGTCTTACCTTCATTCATAGGAGTAGAGCATTGTATCGACTTACTACCTAAAGTGGCCCTATTTAAAGAGCTAGCTTGCCAGATGAAGCCCAAGCAAGCTATCGAGCTTCCAAGGCAAGTCAACGAACTAATGGGGAGGGGATATGTACAAGAGATCTTAAGTCCATGTGCTATGCCAACATTGTTGGTACCAAAGAATGATGAAACTTAACATTGATCATTGCTTGCACGATAGCTAGAAAAGGTCTCCCTAAGACTAATGGAATGCCCTTGTTAATTTCTATGTCTAACATGACAAAGTGTACTAGGAAATCAAAATTTTCCACAATTATGAGCATGTCCTCAATTATTCCTCAAAGATATCTTACGCTTCGATCTACCAATTGGATGGACATTCTAACCGGCTTACATTCCTCTATTCTAAGTATTTAAAATATGGAGGAAAAAAAAAAAAAGCATTAGGTTGTTGCTTGCACCTAAATCACATAATACCTTACTTTCTAATGACTCCCCTATTATGTTGGGAATGGTCAAACTTCCAAGGTCCTTTAGCTTTTTTGGTAGAGCATCTTGCAAAATGGCTAAGTATTCCTCAATGAGCATCACAGCTTCCTTTTCTACCTTCCTCTTCATGGTTAAGATTTCGTTCATAAATTTTGCATATGAAGGCATTTGTTCAAGAGCCTTAAAGAGAGGTACATTGATGTGTAACTACTTAAATGTTTCTAAAAATTTAGCAAAATGCCAATCCAATTTTTGTTACTTTAACCATGCTAGGTTAGGTATTGGCTAGGTGTAAACTCTTGCTTCAAGTTCTTTCTTAGGAAGGGAATTATCCCCATGCCCCTCTTTCTCTTCACTTACCCTTTCATCTCCACTTCCAACTATAGAGCCACATTTCCTTTCCAAGCATAACCAATTAACTTCTTTTCCACTTCTTAGTTGAATTGTGTCAATTTCATCAAGTGACTGCTGTTTGTTTTTTGCTCTTGTAGTGCTCTCCTTAAATGAGTATAATGCTTCTATAAGTTCCTCAAGCTTCCTACCCAACTGTGAGTAACCTTCATCGTATTTTTAGGGAATTTCATTTACATACTTCGGAGGTTTAACACTACTGTCTGGGTTACTCCTTAAGGGCTCCTTAGACAAACCACTAGGTTTATTCACTGATGAGCCACCTTCAAACCTTTTTGAAGATAACCTTTGTGATTGGCCAAATGAGCTCTTTAGCGATTTCTTAGGTAAGGTATCAAGGCTATATTTTAATTCCTTATTTGCCTTTATCTAAGACTCCCTCGTTCATCATTAGCAAGCTAACATTTAGCACAGACCACAATTGAAACAACCTCTTTCATGCATACATAAATCACTCTTTTATGTTCATGGAGCTACTTAGATAAGCTTACTATTTGCTCCTTCAAGCACTCTATCTCACTTTTAGTTTACTCCTTTGTATCTTACTTCATATGGGCATGAATCTTCTATACCTATCATCATATGACATCACTTCAATTAGATCCAACGCTTCATCTTTCATTTTCCTCAATAGACAACCTCTGACTATAATGCCTACTAATGATCCATCTTACTGATTTAGGCCATGATAGAATAACTGGAGTTGGTGCCTCTTAAGATATCCATGGCAAAGGCATTGTTATGATAACATTTTAAACCTCTCCTAAGCTTCACTAAAGGATTCTCCCTCCTTTTGCACAAATGCCAATATTTTTAGCTTAAAGGTAGCAACTTTTTTTAGTGGAAAAAAGCATGCAAGAAATCAAGAAGCAAATTCTTCCACTTGGTAATACTTTGCCCTTTCAATCCATATTACCAACTCCTTGCATAACCTTTTAGTGAAAATAAGAACAATTGTAACATTAATGCATCCTTTGAAACTCCTTGATGTTCTATAATAGAGCATAGTTAGAGAAACTCTTGAATATGATCGTTAGGATCATCATATGGATGTCCTTTAAATTACCTACCTTGCACAAACCTAAGTAGTTCAGGGTTAGGCTTAGAATTCTCTAATTGAATTTTAAGTGGATTAAGAATTAGGTGTACATCTTTAATAGATGGGATTGAGTAGTCCCATAATGTTCTATTGTCCTTCATATCAATTCTCATAAATTTTACTTATTTCCCGGCAAATATCTAAACAACACTTTTCTTTGCTTAGCAACAAATCAACTAAGGACAATTCAGCACTCTAAAAATGAATCCAAAAATAAAGTTTCAAACTTATACTTAAAATAGCTCAAGTTAAGAAGGAAATAGCAAAATCAGCCCATTGGAACAAGAAAAGAGATAAAGTTCAAAATTTTAACTAATCAAAATTATTAGAAATTATACTAAATTATCAACTACAACTAACAATTGCAACTACACTAAGACCTAATTTCAGAGTTCTCAATTTACTTGATATTAACTCAATTGCCTTCTCCTTGATAATGTCACCAAAAATATACCATAAATACAAGAATAATGGATTTTTGAAAATGTATTGTGCTAAACGACTAGTATGATGGATCATGTATAGTAATGAAACTAATGAGTATTCACCAGGTCATTTCCACAAAACGAAGGGCTCATTTAGGTACCATATTCTACCTACTACTCTAATCGAGGCAAATCAAATAAAGAGTTAGGAAATTGTGATTAAAAGTAATTGCAGGAACAAAAATATAACTGTTAACACTAATTATAAAGGCGTAAGCTTGTGACATGCTTTTAATGTAGTAGTGAGGTTATGTTATAAAGATATTGAGTATGGTCTTTAAGCGAGTTTTGATGGAATTCACTTAAGTTCAATCCGAATAGGCCATCTCAATCAATTATGTTATGAAAAATCTCCTTTCAATCTCATTTCTTTCCCGATTAGCTCGACACTTAATTCCTGTTAATAACTAAGTGTAATAATTCTAGAAATTAGGGGCCAATCTCCTCTCAATCTCGTAACCGATCCTAATTCACAAGAATTAGATAGAGCATTGTGAATTCAATGGAATCTCTACTTTGAATCTCCTCTAAGTCTCATGGTTGTAAAAATTCATTCATTAACACTCTTTGAACTCATTGACATAAGTTGGAATTTATATAGTTAATCTTCTCTTTGTTTCACAATCATGTAAATCCAATCAACTCTTAATGGATTCCTATGACTAATCTCCTTTTGGTCTCATAATCACAAACCCCACTTAAGAGGATCATATTTTTAGCACCTTAACAAGTTTAAATAGGGAATTAAACAAAAAAAAAATCTGAATTAAACACATAAACCCATATCAAAACTATAATACTCCATGAACTCTACCATCTACATTATCAAAAACCTACAAGAAAAATATTAATCACACATAATTTCAACAATAACTACATGAATAAGTGAAAATACCATAGCAGCTTCCATGATTGAACAAGATATTGAACTATCTAAATAAGAACAAAAGCATAAATAAAGATTAAGATAGCAAATCAACTTGAATCTACTACAAATATTGCAAAATATGCATTAAGCTCTTAAAAACAAGTGCTAAATATCATGGAAATAGTATACAAATAGAAAACACAGCAATGAGCTCGCAAAACTATGCTAAACCTAAGTAAATCCTAATTGTGGCTTGCAATTTCTACATGAACTGCGAGTATTTATAATTTTGAGCCACTGATCGATCAATAAGATGGGTTACCGATCAATTGGTAGATACATGTTGGCTACTTGTTTTCTCCATGTTTTATGAAGCGATTGGCATTTTGGATTAGGGTTTTAAGTTAGATAAACCCTAATCTTAATTTCTTCTATTAATCAATCAGTAAGGATGGTAATGATCGGTCGATGTAGTTTAGTCTCTACTACCAGCTTTTGTTCTATCAGTGTACTCTTCTCCTGATCAATCGCTGCTTTAATCAATTCAACCTTGACACTTTAAGGCATTACCAATTGGAAGGCTAAATTTCATCACATCTTCATTTTTAGCTCTTTAGTCGACTAATGGGGGCTACCAAGACCATGATAGCCTTTATGCACCTACACATGTAAAATGAAATTTATAAAATTCAATTAAAAATGAATTTTTTTCATATATTTTTATCAATTTTTTCCATGTTAATCTATGTTGTGCATAATCTCCAAATCTATATAAATTCGCTAATTTCTCTCAAATTTATGCACAAATGTAGGCTTTAAAGTAGGGAAAATTTGTGTAATTTAAGTCATGATCACAATGTATCCTAACACTTCTAGAACATTTCTAGAAGTGGACCGAGCTTGGGCGATGGACATTGTATACAATGGGTCTTTATATACATGCACAAAAGTGAAGAAAAAAGGGGCTTAGGGGATTAGCCCATGACAATGGCACACTTCATCCCATGCCAAAAGACTAACAATGTTATTTATATTACTTTTCTAATTTTTGTAGAAGGTTGTCAAGCTACATAGCAAGCTAAAGACTATAGTGTCAAATTTGAAGTTCTTAAGCCACATTTAGAAGACCCTATAGTACATCATGCTATCCCCATCTTGATGGACAAGCCAAAGTTAACAAACAAACACTTAGCTCTTTACTCTAAGTTGTAGCGATGAGGGACTTAGCTAATTGGGATTTATGCTTGCTTGTGGTGGAATTCACCCATAATAGATTGGTACATAGTGTAAAAGGCTAGTCTCCATTCAAGATCATATACGAGTTCAATCCCAACCTTCCTTGAGATAGTACACCCCTACCCAGTCACCAAGAAGACCCAACTAACAAATCTAAGTCCTTAAAAGATGACCGAACACTTGACCTAAGTTGCTTCCAAACTCAAGCAGAAAGGACAAGGGAGAAAGGTTAGAGAGTTCAAGCTTGGTAACCCAATGTAGATTCACTTATGAAAGATAGATTCCAAGCTTAAGGAAGAGCTAGTTATCACCTAAGGCAAATGAAGCATTTAGAAGCTCTCTTAGCCATTCTCAAGCTCATAGCCTAGCCACCTTAGTTTGTCGAGATCTCTCACAATAGTATACAGTTAAGGGACTTAAGCTCCTTTAAAAATCCAACCAACTCAAGCACCTAAGCTCTTGCTAATACTTTACCATCTCTTAGATGGAAGAAGACTATCAACGTTGTTGACTTGCAGATGATCAATTCATCATTATGCCAACCAACTCAAGATCAATACGGAAGTGGATATCTAAGCTCAATCGATCTTACTGCTAACTCAGTCTTCTTACTTATTATGAGCTATCCATAGGACCTATTGAGCTATTGATCAAGCCAACTTGAGATCTCCTTTTGTCTTATGTTGGATCATTATGCCAAAACCCTTCAACTGCATAATGGTGTGTAGCCCATACTTTTTCTAACATCGCATAGATGTCAAGCACATGACCATCCACCGAAAGTCCGTTTTACCATTTCTAATATTGTGTATGTACTACTTTAGTATTATCCTTTCAGTAATTGTGTAAACCTAAGAACTTTCCCTAAAAGGCCAGTATATATACTCATCTTATATAGTGACTACAACAAATGAACATTCCCCTTCTTTGACATAATTGTTTTCCTTCTGCTATACTTGTCCATGTGTGTAGCTTGAGCTACCTCTTGCCTGAGTGAAAGAAACTCTTATCTAAGCCTTGAGTAAGGTTAGTAGCAAGTGACCATATAAAGCTAATTATGCATAATATCAATTAGTAACATAGGTCCATGTAAGGTGGTTAGTGCACCATGTCTAATCACTTGTGTATAGGTTTGCTTAAATCACAACTACCATTTTACTTTTCTACCCATCCTGCATCTAGTTACTATACCCTTGAGACTATTAGCCCATGTCATATAAGCTTAGCTTTGCAATTGTTTGCACTACAAGTCGATTGAATGACATCTTAAGCCAACTAGGTGGTCTTTTAAGAAACTAGCACAAACCTTATTATCTTATGCTTGATCAATTAAGTAGAGAATCAAATGTTGGCTTTAGGATATGTAATCTTTTGCAACATAAGTATTAGTTATTAACATGTCATATGATCTAAGAGTTGAACTTAGTATTGGTAATTATCAGGACCATTAGGGGATTCTATATATGTATCTACTGTTGCCTAAATGAACATGCTTGTAGCATAAATGAATTGAATCAATAATTATATGACCTAAATAAAATACATGTGTTGCATGAGGGGATTTGCAATCTTGCTACATTAGTAGTATGGGAATGTCATTAAACAAAGTAATAGTGTATTATTCAATGTCTAATACCAACAGTGAAATCATAATGTGACAATTATTTTGTCAATGTTGAAATTAGATGACCCTTCACATTTTATTAGTGTTAGTATAAGGATCAAATGGTCCTTTGCAAATAAATTAGGTATTATATATGGATGCATGTACATATTTTTGTGTGCATGTGTGAGTATGTATGTGTGTTTTTGTTGACCAAAGACTGAGTTACTTTATATCATAGGATGTTAAGATTAGTGGTGAGTTAGTATAGCCCTATTGAATTGCTTCAATAAATTGGCTTTGAGTAGGCATTGAAGGTTACAAATAAGTCCCCACTTAGGTAGCAATATTTTAACTGTTCATGTAGGGTACTGTATGGGTACAATATCTTTATGCCTTATACCTACCTTAAAATCAACACTTTAAGGAATATAAAGTACAGGTTCTAAGGTACCTGATACCCAGTACCCATTACCTAGTCCACACTAAAATTTATTAAATAGCATAATATATAATTATGATTAAAAAATGACAATATATTTTTTTATTCAAATAAAGAGAAAAAGAATTTTATTATATTTGTGTTATAAAGAAACGACCCCAACCAATATAAGCTCTAAACCTAAAGCTCTTCAATATCATATTTTTACTTCTATAAATGATAGTTGTCGTTCTAATTTGACATAGGTTCCATAAGCTTTATTTAATATCACATAATAAAATAACAAAGGTGGAAATTTTTTCTTTTTTGATATTACAGGTTTTGCTACAAGTTCCGTAATTTTTACATATGGATAACTTGTAAATCACATGTAAAATACATTTTTAATAAAGCACAAACCTGAAATTTACACAAAGATGTGGAAATTTTCCCTCCTCCACAAAGTATCTTATAGCTTTTATAAGGTAGCAATTTCAAGGTGGTTCTATCGTACTATAGGATAGGTTTTAGGTTCACAATTTAGGAACCTATACTTTTCAAAATAGGTTATGAGTGGAGCTTTATACTCTAACCATGAAGGACCTACTCACCCCTAGCTAAAATTATATTATTTGTCAAACTTAATAAATATAATTTGATGAATTCTTTTCATTGTCATTTGTAATCATAGGCTTACTTTCTATGTGACATATGTTTATGGTTTATACAATAGTTGCATATTGAGTTTTATAACTTACTTTGTTGAGATTTTAATTTTTTAAGGTATTGAGATTTTTTTTTTTTCCGTCTTTATGATGAGTAGAAACATGACTTTATTAAGAATTGATCTTGTGACTATTTTAGCAAGTAGATTTTGGAGACAATTTCATCTAATATTTGAATTGATAATAAGACTATGAGTATTATTTGAAAAGTTTGAGTAAAAGTTTAATAGGGGACATTAATTAGTATATGAATTTTTGTATAGATGTACTATAAGTAGAAATTTATGGCCAAGTAATTGCCCTCTTATTCCAAAGCATGACATATACATATGTATACACTCACATATATACATATATACATACATACATATATGTGTGTTTATATACACACACATACACAATTATAACATTCCAAATTTAAGACGCCATAAACAGTCACAGGTTCGTAGTCTCTAATGACACATCAAACTCTACATTCCATGACAAAAGTATCCAAATGCAATTAAATATCATCTAACAATTGCATTTATAAATGCAAACTCCCAATACAATACTTAAAATGCTTCAACAAATTCTCCATAAAAATAACAATAAAGTCAAATAACTCTCATGATCCTCTCAATTGAAAAAAATAAAAAAGTAAATTAATGAAGGTTAATGTTGTATTTAGTATCGGAACTTTCCATAAATTTGGAAAAAAATGCTAAATCTTTAACCTACTCTATGACTACTTTTAAATCACATAGAAATTTATACAAAAACACTTCTAAAATGTGCTAGAAATTCTTATCAAAGTGAGCTCTTCAACTATAAAATATTGTTGAAGATCTCAATTTGACATGGATTTCAAGAATGTTTTAGAAGTGTTTTTGTAGAAACTTTTGTATGATTTAAAAATAGTCATGGAGTACATTATGAATTAAGCAATTTTTTCTAAATTATGATTTCAATCAAGTGAAAAAAATTGAGTTAAAGTTTACTTAAGTAAAAAAAATTGACACAAAATCAACTCCTTATCTTAGAAAACTACAAGTTATCATTCAAAACCCATACCCTCATACATTGTCCTACATGGAATGCTACATGGAATGCTACATGAAAAAAGCCCTCTATGTATTATACATTATCCCAACTACTCATGAGTAGAAAGGTGCTAAAGAATGCAATACAAATTATATAGGATAAGTTAGGAATTAGTAAAAGTATTTTTTTTCTTTGAAAGAAGGTGCAACATGTCAATTCCTAATTCTACCATGTGTCACGTGTCAACTCATGCTAATGTCATGTGTCAACTCAAATAGATACTTATGGAGTTCAGTCAGGTAGCATATATGACAACAAAAACATCAATTAGGTTGTAAATTAAAGTTTTCAAAGTTTAGGTAGTAAACTACACATTTAGAGAAAGTTCAAGACATTAACCAAATTAATAACATAGTTTTAATAAAACAACTACTATATAAAAAACAAAAATCTCTAAATCAATCTCTATCCCATCCTTTTTATTGCCCTTAACTCTACCGATCCTCATCAAAGTAATCCATATAATTGTCCTCCTAATAATAATAATCATCTCATAGTTTCATAACCAACATATTCCCTAAAATCATCATACTAACCTGCAACTATAAGAGAGTAAAAGGTGAGTTGAAACTCAATACGTAACACCAAACCTATGTGCGCGCCAAAATAGAACAATTAGACATGCATCATATGCAAAACAAAAAAAAACATGCATTCATTTAATTATCATCACTTTCAAACCAACCAACCAACACACATATAAGGGTTTACAAGACCTTGCTCACACCATAGGTAAAAAACAAAAGAACCTAAGTTTTGGAACTATCATTTCAAACTCCATCTATAACCTAGCTTAGAAACTACTACTCTAGGCTCCATTTAATTGGTATCAAGAACTACCACTATGAGTCCCAATACTTCTAGATCTACCACAAATCCTTTCATGTGAGACTTTATTAAGGACAACAGGTCACATTAGAGTGTCCCCTTAGAATCTTCTTTTATAGGCCCCTAAGACAAGCTAAGCACAAGCAGCACGTAAATTATTCATAATCAAATACTTATTTAGTCTATTTCATTTTCTAGCATATCAAATGAAGACAACAAACTTGTGTCACGTACCAGGAAGGGTTGAATCAAACTATTAGCTATTATCTTTGAAAAAGTAATATGATGAGAAAAGAATAATTTATCTTGGTAATGTTATAAAACTCTCTATAGGTTCACTAAGTGGTTATAGTAAGGTTTCTAGGTCGAAAGCAACTAAAATAGGAAAGAAAACCTAAAAGAAAAGCATATATAGGAAGTATGGTTGGGAGCATGATCATGATCCTTGGCCATGTCTCTCTTTAATTCCAAATAACATGATCACAAGCAAGATCACAACTATGATTCTCACCCATGATCCTCTATAGACTTCATATTCTTAGATCATTTCCAGGATCACATCTAAGATCATAAATTGTGATCCTCTAAATAAACAAAAATCTCCTAATGATGCCCATGCTTCAACTCCACTCATTAATGAGCTTCATGGTCAAAAGTACAGTCATGTTTCTTAACTGTAAACATCTTATTTCAATAATATTTCTCCTTTTTCTCACATCTTGCATCGCCAAACCCTAACTCTGATTATTCAATTCATTAAAACTCAGTTAATACAAGAATTCTCAATTTGTTCTTCCTGTTTGATCATTAGGACTATGTCAAATCACACTGAAATCAAGATTCGTTATGAAAAATATAGGGTCGCATTGTGAGAATTACTTACCTGAGTTCGTGACGATCCTAGAGCAATCTTTGTGCTTCACAACGGATTAAGAATTCCACCTTCAACATTAATATAAAACTTTTAGGAAAAAAAAATTAATATAAAATATTTTAAATTCCTATGTAAGCCCCCCTAAGCCACATCGTTATGGCACTTACCAATAAGATCCTTGCATGATTGCGAATTCTCTTGTATGTTATGTTTTAAATATGTCGTTTCCTTTCAATGTCAAAGGAATATGATCAACCATGCGAAATCCATTAGAAAACCAATAAAAGAACTTTCGTAAAACTTTGATCTTTACCTTGTGGGTTTACAGGGTTTGCAGTTGAGGAGCCTAAGGCTGTAAACAAAATAAACCGTACGAGGTCTATGGGAAAGACTAGAAGGATTTTGTGCACTTAGCAGAATACTATTCATTAAATATTTGCTAAAGACCTTACTCGCCCTGCTTAATAATTAGTCCTCCATTTTATTTTTTTTTATCTTATTATTTTATTATCTTTCTTTTTTTTTTTTTTTTGTTATTACAACAAATATATTGTTTCAATTATTTTAGATCTATGCCCGATGCAGAATTTTTAATACAATCACTTTTTGAACCGGAGTACGACAAATCCAATCTAATTCAATAAGTCGGTATCTAAAATGTAAATGAGGATGATCGATGACTGAAAAATTTGTGTTTAAATATTGGATTTGCTTGATTTGGCAAACTTGAATCACAGAGTTTCATATATATTGCTAATGATTCCTCAGGAGAATGCTTGAACTATGAGTGGGTTTAGTAAAAGGAGGATTTCCTTTAAAACCCGAACACCACGGCTCACAGTATATCTTAGAACAAGGAGAAATCCTTTATATTCATAGTAAGAGTCCTCTGATTGAGTTCATTGCTGTGTCCGGGCTAAATTTTGTCGTATTAATGAGTTTGCAGTGCCTGTTAGTATCTGTTCCTTTTCAATAAACTATGTTTGAATAAAAAGATATGGCGGCTCCTCATTGACTTTGGCCTCGGGGTAGGAAACTTTTTCACTAAAACAACAGGTTGTTTGGGCAGCACATGAAAACAAGGAATCATTGAAAAAGAAATGTCCAAAATAAGATGTCTTTTGAGGATCTAAAGACAGTAAAATGGCATAGCAGATCATGGACTTCATTGCTGGCCAAATAAAGAAAAAAACAAAAGGAACAAACCTTCGTTGGTTTCTGTAGGACCGTCGGATTTGTAAAATCAAAAGAAGGGTCTAATGTCTCGTCATCACGATCGTCATCATCATTACGAGTTTCGGATTAAACTATTGTAAGAATCATCTCAATATACGCGCGACCTAGTGGGATCAAAGAGACCGGATTTTCGGTTTAAAGAAAGAGGATTGTCTCCACGTACACCCATTTCAATGTTATAAAAAGTATTGCTGTTTATAGTCCGCAGTGGATCTAACCAATCATTATAGTAGTGGTAGGCATCCAAACATGATTGATATATATATATATATATATTCATTGAGTATATTATTTAAACAATTTTTCATCAATTCAAGAGGAATAAATTGGATTCATCCAACTAAAATCCCAATTCCATGAATGAAGGTAAATAAATCGACTCTACAACTAAGAACAGAAAGAAAAGAGAAAATCAGGTTCCTGATAAAATTGTTAGAATTGAATATACCTTTGATTTGGTGAAGGCAAGCGTCCTGAAAGAGCAAAGGTACGTGTTTTGACTCAATACCTGGTCCCCACCATCCTAATACCTCCATTTAGCACTTCTCGCCTCTACTATTATTAGTCTTCATATAAGGTCCTAAATGTAAGGTTGTACAAGAAAATCAATCAAATCGAAATGGATCGAGCGAAATTCGGTTTTTTCTTTCCTCCAAATAATTCGATTCATACTTCCATTCGAACATAGCCTACCGATTCATGGCATGGTTTGCTTCCACCAACCAAATGGAAATTTTTAAGATGTAAAAATAAATTTTAAAAAAAGGTTAATCACAAAAACATGACTCATTTTTAGTACTTTTACAAATAGTTGACTTACATTTCCATTTCGATAAATATATAACCCGAATTTTGTAATTTTTTGTTATATACATACAATGATACATGGCAAAACTACATTGGTTGAACACTTACTATAAAATAATTTATATAAATAATATTAATAAATATTAATTAAAAATAGAAAATTAAAAAAGAAAAAAGAAAATTGAGGTGAAAAAAACTTAGTACTTCCAAAATAAAGTGTGAGTCGTGTGAACTACACAATGATAGTAAATAACCATTGCCACCATAGAGGGGTGACATAACCCATGTAGGATTGCGTACCACACAAATTTAAAAGAAAAAAAAAAGGAAACATACAAAAAAAACTCAACAACCCAATTTTGACCCATCAACCTTTTTTATGTCCTCCTTATAGTGGTGGCTATCGCCCACCATTATTGTGTGGGTCACACAACCTACTTTTATTAGTAGATCACAATCTATACTCACAATTAGCCCCTTATCGGCTACCCTAAGGGCACAAGAGAAATGGGGTGCTGTCATGCAAAACTTTCGTTTCCCTATGATGGTAGCTAATTACCTTTATCCTTGGGTTGGTTGATAAGGGGCTTCCCCAATGCTTTTTTTTGTTTTTCTTTCTTTCTTTTTATTTGTTATTTTTAAATTATAATTTTATTTATAATTATTTAATACTAATCATCAACTAAAATTGTACCATGTGTCCATTAAGTATGTATTACAAATAACTTCAAAATATAGGTAATATATTTATTGAAAAAAATTCACTTAGTTTACAAAAGTGCCAATGTCACTTTTTTATAATTAACCCTATAATAAAATAAGAGCTAGCTTCTTTATGAGGCCTTATTTCACAGCCAATCTTGTCATACTTTTTTACTCTTTAGCACAAGGAAAGCGAAAGGAGCACTATTTGGCCACTTCTTCGTGCGGCTACACAATTTTTAGGCACATGAAAACTCAAGTTAATCCAATTCAAAGAAAGGGGACTGACTAATGAGCAATGTTACCAATAGTTTATATTCTTTTCCAATATCAACATCTGTTACTTTTTGTTGCAAAAGATGATTTATAAAATATCAAAAAGAAATTTAAAAAGAGTTAAAAACCGATAAGGCTTTCTGATGCTGCTGGAATTTCCAGTCTAATGCACAATTGCTATGTTAATAATAAATTAATGTGAAGGAGAACAACCATGAAGTAATGTGCAATTTAACGTTCAATAATGTCAATTGCAGTATTTTTAAAACGTATACCTAAATTAATAATATATTGATAATGGTCAGACAAATCAAACCAAACCATTTTTTTAAAAAAAAAAATTTATGAACCACACTATATAATTGAGTTTGATTTATTTAAAAAAAAAAACTAAAATATCATTTTAATTTGATAAGGGAGCTAAATCATACTGAATCAAATCACACCTACCATATCGATGCAACTAATAAAGAGTAGAAAACCAACTAAAGTAAAGGGCTAACAAATAAGTTAATTTCACATTAATTCAAAAAAATATGGATTTGACTTATATTTAGACGTCCATAGAAACAAAATACATAAATAAATAATAATGCTACATTGGTCACACTTGTGTCACATTAATAGCACGTTTACTTCACTAGATAGCTTGTTTACTTCGATATAATAGCAACTTCATTCTCACCTTACTCCTAATAGAAGAGCTACTACAACATTTAGTTGCATCTTTGAACCATAAAGACAATTTCATAATGGTTTCTTATTATAAAAAATATTGAATAGTCATTCATTACTCAATTTTATGAATAGCTGCTTAACATTGGAATGATTACCTCAACTCAAGCCTCAATAAAATTAAGGAGAAATTACATAAAGCCCTTCTAAACTTTGACTTTGGTGCAGATTACCCTCCTAAACTTTTAAAGTATGATTTTTTATTTCTAAACTTTCATAAATTGGCAAGCAACTCCCTAGATTAAGAATAAACCCTTAAACATTGATTTCAATACATACCAAAATCAAAGTTTATGAGGTATTTATACATCAAAATCAAAGTTTAAGGGAGTTATAGAGGTTATTTATCAATTTATAAAAGTTTAAGAGGCCAAAAACTACACTTTGAAAGTTTATGGAGAAAAGTTGCACCAAAGTCAAAGTTTAATGGGGTTTTATGCATTTTCCCTTAAAATTAATATATGACAACATTATATCAACTTATATCAATTTAATACCTTTCGTTATTAATAGCTATTACATTAGTCCGTATTTCATTCACTGAGGTGAATTGGCTTTGAGTATAATAGGACTCTTTTCATTATGAATGGAACAAAATTGTAAGAGTGTATTACATTGTTCATTAGATAAAAGCTATGTAAGGAATAGACTAATAATAGAATGTGTAGAGGGTTATTTCAATAATTGAACTTTTGATCCATTTTAATAACATGGACCGATTTAATGCACTAGTGATAACATATAGGAAATCAAACCAAAATAGGGATGTTTTAACGAGACATGACTTAATGGGCTTACAATAGGGATCGCTGGACCGATTATTGCCCTCTCAACCTTACTTGATTAACTTATAGGCAAAAAGAAGACTGGAAGAAATATTTCTATGCCCGTTTGGACTTTTTCCTACCTTAAGAGGAGTTATTTGAACTTAAACAAGAGCTATGGGCTTATTTGATTATTGATGGGCTTATATTCTTTATTATAAGCTATTAGGCCTATTTATAACTTAAGGGCCAAGCTCATGGTTCATAAGAAAAAATAAATAAATAAATAAGGGGTAAATTTTGGTCATTAGATCATCCAAGGCAATATAACCTTTACTAATAACACCAAATCTCAACTATCCATCTCAGAAGAATCTAATGGTTAAGATCAGCCTTGAAGTTCTATAAATAAGAGGCTCGTTCTTCTTATTTGAGTCATTGTAAGCATTGGCTAGCTTGAAACAAACATGGAAGTCCTGTTGAAACTACTCCATAAAAGATCAAACAAGCTATTTATAAAAGAACGAATTAAGAACAAAAGCACAATACCTAATCTTCTCTCATGCATGCACACACGAGTGATTGAGCTTACCTATTTCTTCTCTCACATATCTCTCCATTACATCTATACGTGTGTCAATGGATCAAATGATCTCCAAGATTGACCATCATATGCATAGTATGTAATCCATCATCGATAGCAAACCCACTTACAGAATATTAATGACTATCTTGCCTTTTTTTTTTTTTAAACCTTACTCAGTATTGTTGTCCTACTGCATACTATACATCTCCGAGGTTTCTTCTATCCCATGCCTCCATAGCCCCTTGTACTTAAACCTCTCTCTCACTAAATTCAAAAAATTTGGAAAAGCTTCTTCCTTTGAAAGAAGATTCTCAACATTAATCTTCTCATAGACATAATATATTTGTGAAGATATATGAATGTAATTGGATAATTATATGATTAGCAAAAATTATCTAGAGTGATAGCAAAATAAAGATAGCTATCATGCCACTAATGACTAAAAATTGTTGATTTGTTTTTTATCCAACATAGGCTCATATATAAGTTGAATACACGAAAGTTATATGATTCAAAGGAAAAATAAAGATAGGTTCTTTTGTGATTTTAGGGTTTTTTCATTCTTATGGGTTTTTTATTGTTTATGAACAAGGAAATAAATTGGGGATATGGACAAACTAAGCTCTAGATATGACGACACCAAAGATTAAGTTGAACCAGTTTGTCTTATTATAATATGATATGAAAGGATTGATTATAATCAAATGGGTGCTTTGAAACAATCGAATGATGTAACAACAACGTTAATAGATTCAAAGGGTTTAGAAATTAGACAATTAATATTGTAGCACAGTTGTTTAATTTCTAGCATTTGTTTGTTAACACGATTTAAGTAAGAATCAATAAGACTATGTTCTCTCAGAAAGAGTACATTGATTAAATAGCATAATTAACTAACTCTATGAAAGTCTCATAACATAGTTTATCTATACAACTCCTAATAGCCATGGGGTTGTTGTAAACAATGACTAATAGTAATGATAATGAAAACTTAAACAATAATTAACTAGTTAAATCTCATAAAACAAACCAATATTAAGGATTCATTATAAAGAACAATGAAAAATATTAGCAAGCCTTCAAATTCCATGCAAATCTTCCTAAAGACATTGCAAAATGGCTAAACAAATGGATTAGGGATTTTGATTCCTATCATTACCCCCGGGCTCAAGAAGATTCGCTCTTGAATCTCAATAGTGTATTCTCTAGCATAATCAAAACTAATCCAACAAAAAGGATATTTAAAAAGTGTAATTGGGTCTAATAGCTCTTAGGTTTATAACTTGCTCTCTACATCAATCGCTAAAATAAGTTCAATAAAACTCCTCTTAATATATAGTTCCCATCATAGCTCGGCATCTACTCTATGAAAATCACTCAATCAAAAGCCCTTAAATTACCTAAACCTAAACAACTATCCCCTCCATATCCATACCACATATCCCATGGCCTTAATGATAATATCTTCAAATACAAATTGACTTCTTTCTATTCATCATGGACTCTATCCATCAAATCATATAAATTCTCTATAAATTCATCTCCTATAATGGCTAAACAAACAATGATAAATCCCCACTACTTTGAATTAAGTCAACCTTTTCATAAGCTATGATGATATCACCTTACTTAGCCATAGAAGCCTAAAATAGCTCATAGAATTTCAACCTCTCAAAATGCCCACGAGTCTCAAGTTTCCCTATACCTTAAGTTTCCTTACATTAACAATAAATGTAAGTAAGATATACCCCAATACCAATAACCATCAACATACTCCTAATTGACTCCCACAAACATTCTATATGGTCTAACAAGAATAATAGAATTGTGCAATATCATGTAGTCTCACCACTAAATGAAATAAATAGATTGTAATGACGAAAGGTAAAAATATAGATAATTGTCATCCCCATTAGCCTCGAGAATCAATAATAATGAATTCATGTCAACAACTGCATTAAGACCCTCTACTCGTCCTTTTACTTCATCCTCCTTTTTTTTGCTCACTACCTTAGTCTTTATATCACCTTGTTTAATAACCTCAACCAAATTCTTTTCAAGAATTTTCACCTTAACCTCATAATGTTACCTTATTCAAGCTCATAGGTATTAGTTTTACACTTTTACGATCCATCTAAAAAAACAAACTTCATAGTCATCATCATATACTACTCTCATATGCCTTAGGTTGAGATTTCCAGCACTATATGAGATAAAGTGGTAGGTACTACATCACATACAATTTTATCTAAATATTTGCCTAAAAATAAAATCAAAACCCTTACCTTCTTAGTAACATAAGCTAACCTCCCACCATCTTTCCATTAAATATAACAAGAATGTAGATCAGTTATGGTTGGTAACTTTTACTTGTTTACCATTCCCTTAGTAGCAATATTAACACAACTTTCATGATTAATTATGATAACGCATGCTACACCATTAACATAGTACTTAATGTGAAATAAGCTCTCTACCTACTCATATCCAATGGTAAGATTGGTCCTACATTAAACTGTATCACCAAAGGCCATCATTTTTCATCTTTGCTAACTTAAAAAAAAAACATTTAATATAATAAAATTTTCTCAATTTTTCTACCTTTTTTTTTTTTTAACAACAGTCTAAAAGGAAAAAGAATTGCACAACAACTAATGTTTACCCTTTTATGATTCTTGAAGAACCCCAATGCCTAAAGTTATTTTCTACTTGAAGAGAATTCAACATAATTTATAGATCGATAGTTTTATATAGATATATATATATATATTGCCAAACCAATTTTAAAAGACCCTTAGACAACCTAAGCTTTGATATAAAGATAATATAACATGGGTTTGTATGTAAGTTAAATGCATAAGCTATAAAACTTAATGGAAAACAAAGATAAGTTCATTTATGATTTAGGTTTTTCCAATTTTTATGGGGTTTTATATTATTTGTGAACAAGGAAATAAATTAAGGACATGGACAAATCGGTCTTTGGATATGACAACACTAAACACAAATTTAAACTATTTTTGTTTAGTTATAATCTGATACAGTAGAATGGATTATAATCAAATGGGTGCTTTGAAACGATAAGTTGATATAACAACACAACTAATAGGTTCAAAAGGTTTAGAAATCAAACAATTGATATTATAGCATGATTGTTTAATTTTTAGGTGTTGTTGGAGAATTTTGGGATAAGTGTTTGGATTTGCAATGGAGAACATATTAAATTTTGGGGAGTATTAAGACTATTTAATGTAGCTACTCCAATGCCTAAGTCAATGATTTTAAAAAAGTACTGATAGATACAAAGAGAATAAGTAGTGAAAGTGTTTAGAGAGCTTTATTGTAGTACATCTTTGCATATATATAGATTTGTCTAATAATGATTATAGTGGAGCAGTTCAACTATGTAAGACAAGTGGCAATTCCTGAATTAGAACATGTACTAAACATGCAGACAAAATGGGAAATTGAGCAGTTACCAATAAGAGTAACCATCAAACTATTCACACCCTTATCCTAATGTTTGAATGTTTAAACTTTGTGAGTTAAGCCTTACTAATTCAACCCCAAGAACCATGACCAGCATAGCAATTAGGAGCTAGGAATGCTCTAAGAACAGGTTAGTAGCTCAAATGCTAACCTATTACCATTTGTCAATGAGAGATTATCACAACAACCAATTAGAAGCATAAGTACTTAACTTGAAGTAACTTCTGATTTTGAATAGGTCAACAATTCACTGAGGCTGTAAACAAGAATCCACTATAAAAATAGGATATGTTCATCACCATGATTCAAGTAAGAATCAATAACACTAGGGATTAGAGAGAGTTTCTCAAAGAGAGTGTTTTAATTCAACAACAAATTCACTAAACTCTATAAAAGTCTAATAACATGGTTTGTATTAGAGATGTGCAAGTGGGATAAATAGGAAACTCAACCAATGCCACTTTAGCCTTGGGGTTAAACTGGCCAAGTTTATTTGCCCACTTTTAAACAAGAAAAAAAACCCTCAACCCTCAACCCTAACCTATTTAAAAAGTGGATTAACAGGCTAGCCCGTAGGTTAAAGGTTTAAATGTATTAAATGGGCTAACCTAAATAAGCCTACTTTGCCCAGTGAGTTAAATAAGCTAGGTTCATTTAGCCTACTTAAAAAGCAAGCCAAAAAACTTTAGCATAAACCCACTTAAAAAGCGAGTTAAATGGATTGGCCTACGATCCAAAACCCATTTTCACACCTTTAGTGTTTATACATAACCCCTAATAATCTTAGGGGAATTATAGGCAATGACCAATGATGATGATAATAATAACAACTTAAACAATAATTAACTAATTAAAAATTAAAAAATAGACTTATATTAATGTCACATGAAATAAAACAATGAAAAATATTAGTAAGTCTTCAAATTCCATGCAAATCTTCTTCAAGCCACCATAAATTGCTAAGCAAATGGATTAAGGATTTTGAATCCTATAAGTACTCTCTCTCTCTCTCATTCATGCTTACAAATCTTTGTCTCTCTTTGATGGTTATGGTTTAATGCATGGATCCGGTGGTTGTACATGTATAGGTTTATTAATTTAGCATAAGTTTTGTGATGCTTATGTCTAATAGTTGTTATGGGTGGTCGAGTCTATAGCAATTGTGTAGTAATTGTAATAGACTAGTAGTTACACATGAAGTTTGGTAATCATACATCTATAGGTGTAAAGGTTATTGATGGGATTCTAACCCCTACAATTGAAGCCCTAACCTTAAGTCCCCTAACTCGAGCTAGATTTCGAAGGCCATCAAGGATTTGTTAGTTGGATCCTAACTCTACAACTAGATAAGGATGAGTCCTAATACCAAGTTAGATCATTGTTACATTCCTTCCCAGCTCCCGGGATGTATACTCTTTTTTTAAGCTCCCAAGCTCCCTTTAATATAACTAATCGAACTCATCAACAACTCAACAAATATAGCCAATAGATTGGATCTTGCTTTAATACCTCCCAGCTCTCCTCAAGACCCTCTAAGTGTCACCCAACCTACTTGCCTAGATACCAACCTTGACTTTAAGATAACTAACACCCCAATTACTCTTTACCCTAAAGTCCGTCCTAGTTCGAATGCAGTCCTAAAATTCAATCTTCAACTTATTCTTAAACTCTCACAGCCTGATTGACCTACCCATCCAGTTTTAAACCATGTTAACTCAACCAAGCTTGATCACCATCTTCTTTCATATAGACTTTGCACTAAGTTATGGCACCAACAAGCTTCAAATGTGTGTTCTCTCTTTTTGTGTGCTTATACTATTATTCCTTTTTGTATTTTGTCCCTTATACTATTTTAGGATTGTCTTAGGTAGTTAATATTATCATTTCCCTTATTGTAATTTCGACTTATCCCCTATGTTGCCTTAGAAGCTTACTTCAAAAGCTTTAAAGTGATGTAGCTAAAATCATCTTTTTACCTTATTAATGAACATTCTGTTTCTTGTAGGATTCTCTCTAAGTCATATCTTTCCTCCCTCTTATCTAATCCAATTACAACTAAGGCTAGTGGCAAGAAGACCTTGACTTGAAGCTTATGTGTCACATCAAGTTGTGAGTTCATTTGTGTATGGTTTCTCTAGTGAGTTCTATCGACAAAAAGATGCTTTATGCAGCTACTATTACTTCTCCTTATTGCCATTTTCTTCACTAGCATAAAGGACCTATTGTTGTGGTAAGACTTAGTGATACTTATGTCATAAGCACACCACTTATGCCTAACACGTAGATCTTATTTGTATGTATATGTAGTGGTTGTGCGTATAAGGTTTGTAGTGGTTAGGTCAGGTAGTTATGGTAGGTGGTTAGGTTAATGGTGGCTATACATGGTACTTGTGTATGGGTATGGGTCTTGCAAATACAATAGGAAGAAGAAGATGATGATAGAAGGAGAAGAAGAAAGGGCAATTGGGGAGTATGTTTACTGGATAACTATTCATAGGGTACCCTTATTCAACATTTGATAGGATTTTTCCTTCATTGAATAGCTATTAATACCAAGAAACTATAGTAATAGGTCCCTTTTATGGAATAGAGCTTAATGAATGAGTCACAAATCTTATACCTTTTTAACCATCACTTTGTTTAACACCAAATGCTTCATTCATTGATGAAGTGCTCAATATGTGCATGGCCAACATTATATGACACTACAAGAAAATTAATTTTCAAATTTTGAGACATAGAACACCTGTATCCTCCTTTTTAATATTTATAAAAGTGAAAAATAGCAAAAGCAAAAAAAAAAAAAAAAAAAAAAAAAAAAAAAAAAAGAAAGAAAAAAGTATAAAACATAATTCTTTATCCTCTCATACTTTCTACAATAAAGGTTTCCTAGTTAAGCATGAAAACTATTACAAATCTATGGTTTCTTCAAGAGGAAAAAGCAGTTATAGAGACAAATGACAAGAAAAGAGATCAAAGATTATGGAACCATACGATTTTATTGTTAATGTTTATTTAAAGTAATAAAATGCACTCCTGATGGATCAATTGTACAATCCATTTTTATATAGCACCCCTTATACATGTTAGATTAAAATCTTCATAATCTTGAAATCTTGACATGCTAAAGTAGGAAATTTAAATGAAAAGTAATATCAAGTTTAAGAACTTAAAAGAGATGTAGATAGTGATTCCTTCAATATTACAATAATTTCAATATTAAGACTGTAAATTGCTTTAAATTTTGGTAATAAGAATGGAAAAATTTCTAAGAAAAAATTATTTGGTTCTATACTCTTCTTATCACTTTGACATAACCATTTGTATTAGTTATATGAGTCTTATCGACAACCTCAACTTTCAATGAACAATCTACTACTCTATTAAATACAATTCAACCACATAGTCAAACTTTAACATTTAAGGGGTATAGATGTTTCTGAACTCATCATACTATATCTAACAAAATAGTATATACTTCACTACAAGTAGAGGTTATCAAGAACTCATGCATAACTAACACTATTAGCTCATTTTAAATCAATAGTAAAACTAATTGCACATATGTTTCTTAGAAAATTTTCCATGCATTTTTAAAGTTTAAGTATGCCATATGTTGCTAGAAGTAAAATGAATGAAATATTATAGGAATCCTTATTTTTATTTCTTTAAATCTTTAACTATATTATCCATCCATTGCAATCACTTACTTTATTTGTCAAAAATTTTAAAATAAAAGGATGATAGAGGTTGTAATGCATGAAAACAAACTAATATTTAAAGTAATATATAGTTATGAAGGAGTTGAAAATTTTTAATAATATATAGAAAGTACTGATATGGAAGACATTTTGAAGGGAAATGGAGGAAATATTAAGAAACTATCCTAAGAGGGACCATGTAGCACAACCTTGATACACATGTATGTCTTAATGTTTGTATGTGTATGCATGCGCATGCATATGCATGTATATATGTGCCTATATGTTAAATTATGTGTGTGTATATGTATACATGCGCATGCATATGCATGTGTATGTGTGCCTACACATATGCATGTATGTGTTTTAAGGTGAATTTATAGGAAAGGAGAGGAGGCAGGTTAGGCATGTGTGTGTGCATGCTTGTGCTATATTTTCTTTATGCATCAAAATGAGTGATTATGTTGTAATTGTGTTTATACAAGTGAAAATGTTAGTGTATGCTGTATACAATGTGTTGTGTTTTGTCTTCCTTTTTTTTTTTTTATGTTTTTAGGGGTAAACCACTAGTTCCATAAGTCTAAGTAACTAAACTAAAACTTTTAAAGTTGTAAGAGTTTAAGTTGTGGATAGGTAATATTGAATGATAGGAGATGTTTATTTTTCAAGTTAAATACTTGATGAACTAGAAGGAATTATTTTGTTTTTATTCTAGGTGTTACGAGTAGAGAGCCTTCATCAGAGAAGAGAAACTCTACATATGAGCCTTGAGAAGGAACATACTCATAGGCTTAATGCTACATCCAAGCAACAACATTAAATATTAAGTCAACAGATCTTTTCTACTTATATATCTTTCACGTAACCCATAGATTTCCAATGTCAGATTCTTTTTTCACCTAACTTACACTTGTATCCTTGCAAACTCTTCCTCCTATAGCTTACTTCTTACTCCCCTTTAAGTGAATGCATCTTGTAATCTTATCAAGAGCTCATGGATTGACCTTACTAAAGTTGCCTTATAAGCAACATACAACCTACTTACTCTCCTTATATTATGGGGTTTCACCTAAATCATCACCATAACCACCACATATATTTAATTTTTATCTAAGCCAAACCATTAGCTCTAATACCATTTGTTATGCATGAGCAGCCATCATTATTGGGAAAAACTCTAGATATAGGCCTTATGAAGAAACACATTTATTGGCTTAACGCTATGTTTAGCTCAAAATATTAAGCTAATTTATGGATATTTTCCACTTATATATAATTCACTTAACCCATATATTTCTAATATGGAATTCTGTTTTCACTTAACTCATATTTATATCATTACGGATTGGAAGCAAGGGTGTTATTCACAAATAACAAGCTGAGGATATTTGGAGTATCTATTGGAATTCTTGAGCTTCTTATAACATTAATTAGATTGGCTATGATGTGATATAAGATCTACTTGTTTTTTGAATGTAAGAAACCATAAGTAATCCAATTGTTTGTAACCACACAAATTTATAATTATATCATAAGCTTATTTTTTCTTTTTAACCTTTTTGGTTACCATGATCCTATTGTAACTAACATCATCTTCTTGCTCTCCTCAAATCATTTAATGCAAGTGTGCAATTGGTTCTTATGAATAATGAAATGCTATACTATGTAAATGATCCTCCATTCTTAATAATCTTAATTAGTTGATTTCTTTTCATTTTTATTTTCATTTTTCAAAACATATGTGCAAACGTTCATTTTAGTGATGAACTATAATATTATATTACAAGCTTAGTAAATAAACAATGACAATAATATAGGTATCTTTATGCATATATAATGTGGCAATTTTCTCTATAAGGATTGATAACTAACAATGGTACAATTTTTATTAACCAAATCATATTTAGTAGTTAAATATTTGAGTAACAATTGCTACAAATAATATTGCTTATTGACAACTTAATTGCTTATATTATGGTTGTTGACAAACAATCTTGCTTGTCAATATCGGTCATATATTTATTATGGTCATACATTCTAAACCCTACTTGCAAATACAAACCTAAAGAGAAATAAAACACAATCTTGTATTATCTAAATTCATACATGTCATTAATAAAAATAAACTGAAATTATAAGCAAAAATCGTTAATGGAATTAGAGAGGGGTTAACAAAAATCATAAATTTAGAGCTATTGAAATTAACAAAGAACATAAAATCTAAGACATCACAATGAACCCTTGAGATTATAACACAAGCAAGACAAACAACATGTACACAACAGTGGATACATAGTATGTAAGTTACGTTAATGGCGGTTAATAATTTTAGCTTATGTAAGTTGTCTTGCTAGTACGTAAAGTGTTAGTTTATTATTGCCTTCATATACTAGTTTTGCCTATAGTTTAGCAACATGTCATGCATAATTATGTATATAAGGAGAATTCCTATGAAAATTATCAACGTTTGAGAATAAATTCAAATAGAGGATCAATGTGAGATCTTGAACTTCAACCAACTATCAAGGACTTAAAATGATGGCACACTCCTAATAAACATGAAACTTAAAAAAATATGATTTAGGAAGTGAAAAAATAAAATGGTTATGAGTAACACAAGTCCTTAATATTATCACATAATATGACCCTAGTTGCTTAGAATTGGTAAATTTGGGTTTTTCAAAATATTTTCTCAAAATTGAATATTTTAAATATAAGGTTAAAAAGTTAAAGGAAGTACCTTAGCAAAATTTATTTTGCAAAGTTAAGTCGACAAAATATTGAAATTAATAAAAACATAATTTTATCAATAGTAAATATTTTTACTATAAACTTGAAATGCAAGATTGAAATATAGCGAGATCTTAAAAAAAATTATTTGACCAATAAAAATAATAATTTGGAGTAAGTTAGACGTAATATAACTAATATAAGTATCACATGTAAATGTATATACCCAAAATCAAAAAATAGTAATATATAATATACTAATATGCCTAAATTAATATCTTAATTAAGTTAAAAAAAAATGAATAGTGGGAAGGTTTATTTTGGCTAGAATAAGGTTTAGCATATCTGCATAGGACTAGTGTAAGACCTAAAATTTGCTAAGAGACACCTATTGAACAAAGAAGAGAAAGGAAAAGTGACTATTGTCACTTGCAAAATACACCTACCTACCAAATTTCTATATAAATTCCATTCATCTACCGACAAGCCAAATAGTCTACATTCTCAGCTAATGTCGAGAAACACAAATATGAGTTTAATTTTAATTCAAGGGATGCGGTGCAAGCAATTATCACTTAGTATGGTTATATTACATACCTTCTAACTTTCCCTATATTTCACAAATGTGTGTGATCAAGAGGCCTCTACGTGTCTCCATTAACCATTCTAATAACTACTACTTCAAACACAACATCACTTATAAATACAAGAAAGAAACACTATAAGAGATATCTAATAACTTTTCACTACTCTCAACTTTTCTTATTCACATTTACTAATTTAGGCATCGGAGTAACCACAACGAACTGGCACTAGTATCGAGTGTTTTTCTTTTCTTTACAAAATAATTTCAATTACCAAAATCCACCAACAACATTTAACATGGTCTATTTTTTCTTGAACATACCCACATGACTAAAACTAGAATGACTAAGAGTGCAAGTGCTAGTATTTCCTCCTAACACCTTGAAAGAGGGGAGTAGACATACCAACGAGCAACATTTGGCTAGGCTCGAGCAACATTGCCTCAATTTGGCCAAAGAAAATCAGGAACTAAACAAAAAGCATAAACAGATCCTTAATCTCCTCTAAAATTGTGTTCAGCCAAATCAAAACAAAGAGTATGGCAATCATGACGTCGAGAACAGCGATGACTCAATTTGTTCACTTAAATTGCCAAAAAAGTAAGTCGAAGTTACAATGGGACCTTCGGCTCCTACACTCAACATGCTGAACCCCCACATGTTAGCACCCCTACTGCAATAAGTGAGCAATTCCAAATTAAGAATAGCCCCTTTATTCTTGAGGTCTTGGAGGAGGTCATACCATAATGCATCAAGTTGCCATAATTTGAAACCTACAATGGAACAAAAGATCTTGAAGATCATTTGAAGTACTACCACACCTTGGCTAAATTGCTCGGCTTAAGCGATGCCGTAGCTTGCCAAGCTTTTCCCTCAACATTAAGGAATGCAGCAAGTACATGGTTCGAGCACCTGAAGCCAAACATAATTTCATGTTTCAAAGAACTAGCAAAAGTGTTCCTTTAACACTTCCTTGCTAGTAAACATCTTGTTATGGACTATTCAATCCTTAACACAATAAAACAAAGATCAAATGAATCCACTTAAGACTATCTAGCCAAGTTTTTGGCTAAGAAGATCCAAATTCTAGAGTTAAACATAAGTGTAGCCCTTAATGCTGTTATTGATGGAGTTAAGCCCTACGAAAACTTTTTCAAGTCTCTTGCCAAGAATAAGCCAAGAACTTTTGCCGAGTTCAAAGCCAAAGCCACACCTTACATCAAATAGGAGGATAACATAAAGGCTCGACAAAAGGCTAATCAAAATAGGGGAGATAGAAAAAATGATAAAAGGAAGAGTGCAAAAGATCAACTTGATGCAAATAACAATCAAAGTCATAATGCCAAGAGAAAGAGGGCATGAATTCCAACATATTCATCCTATACTCTAGTCAATTGTCCAATTTCGAACATATTAATGGAAGTGCGTAGATAGAGAGGAGCACTGTAGTGGCCAAAGAGGATGAGAGGGAACCCCTCTAGGCAAAATTCCAATAAATATTGCGATTTTCATTATGACAAAGGACACAACACAATCGAATGCATCCAGCTTAAGAATGCAATTGAGGATGCCATACAATGAGAGCATTTATGCAAGTTTTTGGTGCAAGATGCCGAGACTATAGAAAGACCATCTCAAAGGGGATGTGAAGACCATGAAAATGTTACTCAATTAGCCAATGCTAGGAGAGATGCAAAAGATGAGGGTACCAACAGAGCACCTAATGAGGTAATCAACACAATTGTTGGTGGACCTATTATAAGCTGATCAAGCTCTTCAAGTCTAACTAATGCCATCAATTATGTTTACAATATCCAAGAAAAAAAGATCAAGATCGACAATAAGATTTCATTCATAGAGGAAGATTTTGAAGGCATCCAAAGGCCGCATGATAGTGCACTAGTGGTAGTGTGAAAATTGCTAACTTTGAGGTTAAAAAAATTCTCGTTAACATTAGAAGTTTAGCAAGCATTATTTTCCAACATGCTTTTGATCAAATGAGACCAAAGATCAAAGTACGGCTAGATCTTACAATTATGATTTGTATGCCTTCAACAACCAAGTTCGGCAGACATTATTTTCCAACATACTTTCGATCAAATGAGACCAAAGATCAAAATGCAACTAAAATCTTATAATTATGATCTATATGCCTTCAACAATCAACCCATTCAGGTAGCTAAAGTAATCTCTTTGCCAATCCAAATTGAAGATGACAAGAATGTTGTGGAAGATAAAGTGGACTTCCTCATCATCAAATGTTAGTCCCCATACAACATGATCATGGGATGACCATATCAACATTTATTCAGCATCGTCCCTTCCACTACACATCTTAAAGCCAAATTCCCTACTCCCATGAGAGTCAACGTATGCAAAGGGAATCAGTAGTTGGCAAGGTTTTTATACATGAGAGCCTTAAGACAAAAAGAGGTTTTTCAAGTAGAAACATATATAGAAGGAAAGTCAATTGGTATAGAAAGTGTCGAGAATGAGACGAAGGAAATCTCTTTAAGAGATTACCCAAAGAAAACAACAAAGATAGGGAAACTCTTGTCGATAAGCATTCGTCAAAGTTTGATCAACTTCTTACAAGTCAATTCCGATGTATTTGCATGGTCCCCCTCGGATATGCCAGCTATCCCTAGAGAAGTTATGGTACACAAGCTATAGATTGATTTAAGCACAAAGGTAATCCAACAAAAGAAAAGGCATTTTGAAGAACACTAAGCTAAACTCAAGAAGGGGGGTGAATTGAGTTTCAAGGACAAATTACAATTCTTTTTTATATTAGGCACTAAAAGTAACAATGAGCATTACCAAGATAATAATAAAACAATAATAAGTGCAGAAATTAAAAGAGATAAGGATAAAGAAAATCAAAGCTAAATATAATATGGAGTTCAGACTGTCCTTTAGTCTCTATGGACACACAATGCCTCCAATCAAGGACTTCACACCATTTTATTGATTTCTCAACCAAAGCTCCAAGAGCTACATAAACACAAACTTGATTACACAAGTTTCACACTTACAACTCTCAACACAATTCATAATCCCACGTCACAACATAAAAACTCAATCTCAAGAATTATTAGTGTAATGCTTTTAACTTTCAATACTTTACAACTAATAGCTCATAAGCACTATACTTCAAATCTCTCTAAATATTTGCAAATTAGGGTATTAGAGACAATGAGAATAATAAACAATAAGAGCATAAAGGAATGTTGGAATATTGCAGCAAAAGATCAGTTCTCCCTTGTCCTTGGTCGGGTTGTTGAGCATTTGTATCACCCTATTCAATTCTTTTCATTACAATGCATTAAATGGTCCAACGGCATGCCAGTACCTTACCATTACCAGCAAGCTGGTAACAAAATGCACTACCAACATAAACATTAGTAAGTAAACCGGCAAGTTGGTTCCTCGATCAAAAGCAATTTCATCTCCTTATCTAAGCCACTTCACCATCAAGCTAGTAGTGCTTTAGAACCATCAACCCGGTAGGCTAAATATCACCTAAAAATACTTTTAACGCATAACAAATAAATACTCTTTGTAATCTAACTTTAAGATCACTTGATCACCACTCAAAAGATTAAATTTCTTATAGAGATAATTGATATATTTAATCATTAAGCAAATTAATTAATCCTATTTAATTACCGCAATATAATCAAATAATACTTAGTTTAATCATCAACTTGTTTTGTTCTCCTTAAAAACAAGTTTAGATATAATATAATCAAATAATACTTAGTTTAATCATCAACTTGTTTTGTTCTCATCAAAATCAAATAATGAACCCTCCAAGAGGCAAGCAGCCATAGAAGAAGTCTAAAAGCTATTGAAGATAGGATTTATTTAGGAAGAGCCTTATCCGACTTAGCTAGCCAACTATGTGCTAGTCAAGAAGTCTAACTGCAAATGGCACATGTGCATGGACTTCATGGATCTCAACAAAGCATATCCCAACAATTGTTTTTCATTTTTCATTACCGAAAATCGATCAATTAATCAATTCAACCACTAGACATGCATTGCTTTCTTTTATAAATGCTTTCTCAGGTTACAACCAAATTAAGATGGACAAGGAGGACAAAGTTCACATATCATTTATTACCAATTTCGAAACGTATTGTTATGCAATGATGCCCTTTGGGCTAAAAAACGCCAATGTAACTTACCAAAGACTTGTTATCAAGATGTTCAAACCCTAAATCCATCGAAATGTTGAAGTATATGTCGATGACATGTTTGTGAAGAGTATGACAAAGGATCAACATCTTGCTGACCTTGAGGAGACGTTTGCTACTCTCAAGAGATACGACATGAAGCTTAATTCACAGAAGTACATCTTTGGTACAACTTCAAGAAATTTTTTAGGATACACAATCACTCAGTGTGGCATTGAAGTCAACTTGAGAAAGATTAAGGTGATAATAAACATGAAATCTCCCCATACAGTCAAGGAAATACAAGAACTCACTGGGCAAATAGTCGCCCTTAATCAGTTTTTGTCAAGAAGTGCAAATAAGTATGCAAAATAAGTGTGCAGAATTCTTTAAAATCTTAAAGAATCTAAAAGAATTCAAATGGTCCAATGATTGCAAAAGAGCTTTCAATTATCTTAAAGAATTCCTTGTATCACTCCCAATACTCTCGACACCCATCTCTAAAGAGAATTCATATTTGTACTTATCAGTCAGCTACTGAGCTCTTTCTTTTGTATTGGTCTAAATTGATGGCAAGGAGCATCAACCTATTTATTACGTGAGTTATGTCTTATAAAGGCTAAAGCATTGATACACAAGAATTAAGAAGTTTGTTTTATCATTGGCTCTCTCGACAAGAAAATTGAAACCTTATTTTGAAGATCACCAAATCATAGTCCTCACTTATCAGCCATTATGATAGGCATTACAATGGCCAAACTCTTTTAGGAAGATGAAAAAATATGCCCTAGAGCTAAGTGCCTATGGTGTATAGTACAAACCCAAAATGGCATTTAAAGCTCAAGTGCTAGTAGATTTTTTAGCCAAGTTCACTGGTAAGGAAGATAGTGTGGAGATTGCCGAAAAACCTATATAGTACCTTATGTAGATGGTTCTTCCACTAAAGAAGGAAGTAGTGCAGGCCTTGTTCTTCAAGGCCCCTACAACATCAAGGTCAATTATGCTTTAAAATTCAAATTCCCAGCCATCAACAATGAAGCAAAATATGAAGCTTTGATTAATAGACTTAAACTGGAAAAAGAGATCGGTGTCGAGAAACTTGAAGTGTTCTCTGATTCACAACTAGTAGTGAATCAAGTCATAAGAAGTTCTCCGGCAAGGGAAAAAGAAATGAGCAAGTACCTATTGGTGGTATGAACGCTCACAGAAGAATTTTAATCTTTCTTAACCCACAAGGTTCCGAGAAGTAAAAATATTGCTGCCAATAAGTTATCCAAGTTAACTAATATGGCATTCCCAAACCTAAGTGACAAACTTTTTTCTAGAATTTCTCCCATAAAAAATTTTATCTACTATCTTGTAGAGCTACAAATTTCTCCCATAAAAAGCTTTTTGAATTTGAAACAATGTTATCCCCCAACTTCAACCATCAAATTGATGATGTTTAAGTGAAATATTTTGAGGAAACTTCATGTTACAAGCTAATATTCTTGGCATGGTTTCAATTTTAGTCATTTTATCAAGCTATAAGCACAATTAACAAGGTGTAATTTGATGACAAATCCATGCGAATGGGAGGAAAATTTTCTACACTTACTGTAGATTTTTAAGCAACAAGACAATGCATAAAATTCTTCCTGATCTTAATTCATGTACATGATGGTTTTGAGGCATGGTATTCTTGTAATCTTTGTCAAGACAGTGTCGTATATGTGAGCTTATCTCACATCATAAGTAGTCAAGCAACTTGAAATTGAGTGGAAAAGTTGCCTCATCACATGTTGTATATTGCAATATTTTAGAGCTCTTGGTTAATATGCCTCATATGAATTGTTTATTGATAACATCACCTCTTTATATTATTAACATGTGAATGTAAGTGTGAGAAAAATGCACCTAAAATGCTTGCCTTAAGGGTGTACACCATGTGTATTGCGTTTTAGTCTAACCGTTGTCCACACGTAGGTTTGGTCCTCTTATTTAGCTCATGGTTGCTGCAACTCAATGAATTTTTCTCCTTTTCTCTTCTTTTTATTTTAAACACTTAATAATTTTGTTATTTTCAACATTTAATTTCAAATAATGTAGTAATTGAAAGTGTTTAAGTATATATATACCTAAATGAAATCTATTTTCAAAAAAGTATATAACTAATATTTTGAAGAATAGTATTATTATATTAGTATGTAAACATGTATAGAAATATAATGTACATATATTGTCATGCATGTGTAAAGATAAGATAGTATTATTAATAAGAAATAATTTCTCAATAAGCTCTAATAATTGAAAATATTTATTATTTATGGAGATCATTTCTTAAAAAGTATATATAAATAATTTTAGCAAATGATACTATGCTATGGTTCTTTGTGAAAATTTTGTATAAAACGTAATGAATATTATTTGTGAAAATTTTATATAATACGTAACAATGTTCAAAAATTCATGTAGATAAGTTCATAATGAGTGATAGTGATATTAATGGATATGATAACAAGAAAAAAATTATAACTTTCGAGAGAAAAATAATAATGATAATCAAGGTTCAAGATATGGAGACTTATAATAATAAATTAAATAATGAGATGAGGAGACTTAAATAAAATTCGATTAAATGATTTATTTCTAAAATCTTACTCTGTTAGTTAAAAGATATATATATCCAGGTGACATCACATATACAGTGGACTATCTCAAGGATGATAATAGAGAACATTACAAATATACAGTAGGCACCCCCTTTCTTGCTTGCTATAATACGAAGTGGCCATAAATTTAATGACCACTCGTCTGAATAAGTCTTCACTTAAGTGAATTGTCAGACTCAATTATTTAATAAACAAATGCTATGGTGACTGCGTAATATGTGATTAAAACGAGGTGTTTGATATGAATACTTAATGAGCATGCCCATTATAAGTGACTTAGGCCTGTAGTTATATGATATATATTATGAGGCATGTTATTTAAATTTATGATTGGAAGTAAAGCTATCATAGAGTAATATCTTTAAGTCTTGGCTGGCATACTTTCTTAAATTATGAACAAAGCTTGTGGATAGTAGTCTTGTAACTATATATGTTTGGTATAAATGGTGTAAGTCAAGAAATGCTCGGTTCAATTGACATGATCCGATTATGCTTAGTGAATTTCATATTGGAATTAAAGTGATCCAACATACTAATTGTAACGATTTCATTAATTATAGTCATAGCCGATGGATAATAGTTATTACCATAATAACATATTCAACATGATTATTAATTGATTGAAAAGATAATTCGTGCCTAAAATATATGCTCAACTATTATTTAATGTAATTTATTGTATCATGTGCATTAATAGCATGACATGAAAATGGCTTAAGGGCCATATTTTTATGAAACTTGGTTTTGATAAGGGACCTAAGGATCATGTTTAAAAGCTTAGTTTCAAAAATGACCTAAGGGTAAAATTTAAAGCTTGATTGAATAAAGAACCTACAGGTCTTAGATTTGTAAAGCTCGATCTATTTTTAGCATATAGAATTGTATGCTCGATTCTAAGCTGCTAAGTTCCACTCAAATATTTTGCTTAAGAGCTAACAAGTACCACTCAAACATTTTGCTCAGTTAGGATACTAGCTAATGCATGTCATGTAGATTAGCACAACATAATATTTCACGCATAAGCATCTATTAAATTAGTAAATTACATTAAGCTCAATTATGAATGGTGCTATTATTGCTAAAATTGTTGTGACGTTGATATTGAACCTGTAAGTGGAATTATGTTATTACTGTTCATTATTTATTGTATGTTTTTGCTCACTTGGCATGATACTGAGGGGTTAGTTTTGTTCTAACCTCAAAAGTAGAACATGGAAATAACACTGGAGCTTAGGTTTGAGATAAGGACACTAAGAGCGAAGACTAAATATTATTATGCTATGAATAAATGTTGAAAGCCTAAAATTAATTTAGGTTCTATTTGAGTGACTTTAGTGGACTTAGGCAATATAATGCCCTTATGTTGTTTACCCTAAAGGACACTTTTGTGATTCTATATAATTATGTGATTTTATAAATTTTAAACTATACTTAGTTTCCAATTAGCCTTATCCTTAACTCAAGGACAGCATAGCGACTCATCTCTTAGGATTCAGTATGTCAAACTAGTAACCCTTAAGAGGCAGGGCGAAACATAATATAATGAAATTTCCAAATAATTTTAATAAATTCTATTTCTTCAAATAAAACTAGATTAACTTCTACATAGATTTTATAAAACTATCAATAAGAATTTTACTAATTGTAGAATAAAATGTAACTTTCCTAACTCAAGTTATTTCTCCCTAACTTGGTAAACTTGACAACCAAATCTAAGCTCATCTAACTTTATAATTTGTACTTAATACCTATGCCTAAAAATTCAAATGAGGTAAGCCAAAGCCCAATACGAAACACCAAATGCACATACATATGTCACATACAGCTAGAATTCACATGCAAGTATAAATAAACTACTGCAACAAGAAGATTTTAATTATCTTATTTATTAGTTAGCAAACAACACAATTCCAATGTCTTGGGACTTGGAGTAACTCGTAACTCATAACTCCTATGCACACAATATATATACATAGCAGTATTAGTATAGGTCCTACCTATCACTCAAGTAATCATTCCTAAATTTAGCTAGGTCATCTCAATACAGACCTCTATTAGGCAAGTTACATACAATCACCAAGTACCTCACCAATCCTCTTGGACCCTACCATAGAGAGGTTAAAGAAAGACAAGTACAAGCAACATACAATTAATAAGTTTGAGTTTAAATTAATTCTAATTAAACAATTATTCTAAACAAGCACAACAATCATACATAAGTCCCATACCCAAATCTGGAGAATAATCAATATTGTCACTTGAATCTAAATCAAGAGTACGTCCAAAATCAACGCTTAGTATACAATATAAAAGCCAATATTTAGAACCTAACAAGTTTTCCCTATTTCCTACTTAAGTCTTGAGTTTAACTCATGGTTATCTATGTTTTTAAAACTAATTTAGAATCTTAAGATGTTCTATATTAGTTTAGATTACAATTTAAAAGGCTAGGAGCAAAGAAAGGAAGGAACAAAAGAAAGTGCAAGTATACGGCTAAGAATCACCACTGTAGACCTTGGTTATGGTTCCTATTTTGGCACTATAGGAATTACACGGGTAGAATCATGGCCATAGACCTTAGTTGTGATCCTCTAGTCCAAAATTTTCTTTTCCTTCTCCATACACTAAAACTCATCACAATACCCTTAAGAAGACCATGGCTACAATCATGCCCATTGTCTTTAGCCATGTTGCCTTCCAACTAAATCTTTCTCCTTCAAATGCTATATCCAACATTACATGCACCTTAGTAATTTATCAATCCTCCACACAATCAAAGTCAACCCCTCAAATGCCAAAGATCAATTAAATTAGGGTCCCATCATTCATCAAAACAAACCTAACTTTTCTATTTACATAAAACCAACATAAAAACATTAGATTTAAGGATTCTTACTAGTTCCCCCACTAGATCAACACCTAAAAATCAATTCAACACCTTCATAACACTGTAAATCATGGAATCCATCATGTTTTTCACTCCTCTCCACAGAAAAACGAAAATCCAAGAGATGGATTAGAAAACTCACCAAAATTCTTAGTTTTCCTACGTTTGCTTCACTTTTAATAAAAAAAAATTTGAGTTAGGATCGTAGGACTTCGCAGCCGTTAGTGATGGTTTTATTTAGGGTTAAGCTAGAAGAGAGAAAGGAGTTAAGGGAATAGGTTTTGTGGCTTTTATTCTTTGGTTAAGAGGAAAGGGGGAAGGTTTTCTCTAATATTTTTTATTGATTGAAATGCCTTCGTTGGTATTAGTAAATAACAAACATATGAATCCATAAAATCTTTTAATACTTTATTATTTCTCCCCTTTTTAATTTTAAAAATTCTAGAGTTTAGAGGTTTTGAGATTGGCAACAACATCCTTTTTAAGTTTGAACCATCATGATGGATCATGGGTACATAAAGTTCACAAATGTGGAATAAGATTTAAAAAAAAAACATATACAATAAAAGCTCTTATATTTGTTGGATTCATTATTGCATAGCTGTCGCTTACTAATAGAGAAATGATTACACTTTATTAAGTTTTAAGTTTAAATGGACGTTTGTTGACTCTGCATATTTGATGATGTATATATATGATTTCATCATAATATGAGCAACTTATAATAGTAACTTGAAGACACTATCCCAAAGCAACCATATGAATTAATTTAGCTATGAAAGTTTTTAATGTGAAATACAAGTAGGAAAAATAAAGTTGACATGGCAAAAATATAGAAGTTTTCTATGGTATCACATCTTAAATGGTTAGGGAATTAGTCTTGTGTCAAGTTTTGGTAATATTTTGCTTAATAGGCTAACATAAAAGGCAAATAAGAGGATATATTAGAGGATTTGCTGAATGAGCTTTTATATAAGACAAACTTAGAGGCAAAATCAAAAGATATGGTAAGACTTTTAATTGGTATGAACTTAGAGAATGCATCAAAGGATATTTCGCTAAAGATCTAAACATAACTTAACTCAAAAGAGAAATCAGAGGGTAAATCAGATGATAAGTCAGAAGATACCTTAAATTATAAGTTTAAGTAATTAGTTTATATTCAACTCATAGTTAACTTTGGTATTACATATATGCTTCTTAGGTGAACTAGGTGAAGAGGAATTTCACGAGGATGCATAAGTTTTAAGCTATGAGAAAGTCTAAATAAGTGGATATTTGTGTGTTTTGAGTAAATTTGTATCTATTCATCATGAAATATTCCTATGACTAATCAGTTGAATGTAGCTAAAAGTTTTGGGATATGTTGCTAAGCAAACTATGTGCTACTCTTTTTCTATATACTATTATTGATTGAAACATGCTAGGTTATTGAATTTAATGATTGCAATTGTGCTATTGAATGGTTATGATTTGGTGACTGAGATTTGTACTGACTTGATAAAGTTAGGTACTAACCTTACCTCCTTAGATGTTCAGTTAAGTGAACCCGATAGCAAGGTTTTACAGACGAAAGTGCAAATGAAATAAGATAAAGTTTGGGCGAATAAGTAAAGTATAAGCTTGCTTGTTAATTTGGGTATTGCTTGATATGTGACTTAATGCATTCATGGCATGATACGACAAAGACCTACAAGTTAAGTTTTCTAGAATTAAGATTTTGCTAAGCTAGATTTTATATGAAAAGTTAGGTTTTAAGAGGCAAATATTTTGACTTTTAAAAGCTGAATTTATCAAATAAACAACTTGATTTATAGAAATTGGGTTTTCGAGCATATAGAATTGATTTCTAGCCATATCACATGGTTTCTACTATGTTGGGATTGGCAACTCTTTGTTGCACTACTAAGTTCTTAGACCTTATATCTAGATGCATGAATTGAAGTCGACCAACTAGATGGTTAGGTTGGATTAGGATATCAGTATCAATGCATGTCACATACATAAATATACCATATATTTTTTGAATTGATTTCTTGGTTAGGAGATAAGTCAATATAATCCAATTAACAATTAGCTAGTGCATTTGTGGTATTTATTATGCTTATGGTTGTCATTTGTTTATTCACTTTCACTCAACTAACAGTAAGTTGAGGAGATAAATTGTCTTATCCTTATGTTGAGGATAAGTTAGATAAGAGATAAGGCATCATATTGTAAAGGCAAAGAGACTTCTGAGTGCTAATTAGAGATGGGTTCCTCTAAAAGAAACAGTTAACTGCAAGATATGATTCAAGTTCTAGAGTTAGCTCTTCAAGTAGATCAATATATTACTTTATAAAGAACTTGGTATAACAATTATAAATGTAATGTGTAGATTTCATAGTAGTAAGATGTATTATACAAAGTTGTGTGCTTATGATACCCTGGTTGTGGATCAATTGTGTAAAGATTTCCTCTATGATTTGTTATGTTGAATAAGAGGAGATTTGGAAACAAATATATTATGAAGTTGAACGATAGGTTGAATACAAGTTTCACCTTATCCCTAACTCAGGAATAACATAATGAACCGTTTTCAAGCACAAAAGACGAGAGCAACTTTTTAAGTAAACACTTAGAAAGTGAGGCATTACATTTCAAACTTCATTCCTTTGTCACGACATAGAATTCAAACTTCAAGCTCATTAACATTTTGTACACCACTACCTTGATACCATATTTCAAAAAAAAAAAGAAAAAAAAGACCACCACTATAGTAAGAGCTTTAGCCACTCAAGAGAAGCAATACCACCACTTGATCTTACAATTGCATAATAGACTAAACAATATACTTCATAACAAAGCTAGTTGAATCAGCACACAACCTCACAATTGGATTTCACTTTTTAAATTAGATCATATCCAATTAAAGACAAAGATTGAGAACTCAAGAGTTCCTCCATGCAGCATTCAAAATTCAAATTAAGTATTTGGTGACTATCAAGGAAGAAGAACAAATACATTAAGCTTGGGAATGGTCTAAAGGTAGTGATTAGAGTTGAACAATTAAGAAAATCAATGCATACATGTCTAGCCTTCCTCTCTAGAATTGCACCAAAGCGCCAAGATTTGATCTGTCAACGACTTGAAAATCCTTGTAAGGACATGCACCTCCTTAAGAATGTATTCGAACATAATTTTGTCCAGCAAAACAAGTGTTTAAATATGAGCATTTAAGTTAGGCAAATGCATGGCTCACATTTGTTATGGGAAGCAGACATATATCTTTTCTATTTACCAATCAAGATGCTATAACAAAGTACTCATGGCACTCTTTAGATGGGCTTCGACAGGAACCTTAATGGCATAAAGGTTTCTTAATTAAAAGAATTTACGTAAAAATACAAGCCCCATCATTAATTATTCTATTGATGCCATTTAAAGAGCAAACCCAATTGGGTTTTATCTGTTGTCCTTCGTTCCATTCATACCCTATTCAATCAATCAACAACGATTTTAACATTTTAAGAGCACCTTAACTTTATGTTTGATTCTAATTTCAGAAACCTTAATCAGTTCATTTATACCAAGCACCTTAATCTTTCAATCAATTATAACTCAAAATCAACAATAATATTGTGGACGATCCTCTTAGACCCTTTGCGGCAACCGCACTATGCAATAATGGACTCAGATTGTTCCTCAAGTCACCTCAATAATTTAAGAAAAACTTGCACTTCTGTTATGACCCAAGCTCAAGTGAAGAGTCTAACCTAAAAGATTAGCTTAATAAATGGAAAAGCCTCTTAAATTTAAGTGCAATACTTAATTTATATTACTTTTCCATGTGGGACTGTAACATTACTATCCCTCTTTGAAAGCTAATGCCCATGTTAGCTTACTTTGGACTACCCAATCTAAGTAGTTTCTACTTTGAGTTGCTCACACTTTACTTCACTAGGTAGACCTTTCCTAAATAGCCCTCTCCCAAGTCGCCTCTTCTATGGGATTGGCTTCTCAATGAGAGCATCAAATATTATGACTCAAGTTTAAGGAAAAACTCAACCCAAAAAACTAGCCTAACAGATAACAGAATTCCTTACACTTAAGTGCAAAACTTGATTTATGTTACTTTCCCATATAGAACTATAACAACTACCTAGGCCAACCGTGAATCTACATGTGATTGTATATCTCCATTTAGATATACTAGATCAACTTGTACATGAATGTGTCATCATGAATATGACCTTTCATTTGGTTTACGGGAACAATCTAGACTTTGATTGGATCATATTTCCTGTTTCTTGATGGGAGCCAATTGGTGTCTCTTTAATCTGCATATCAGGCGTGAAGGTAATCCAGTATAATTCATGGATGATCACTGGGATCGTGTGAATGAAGAATGTTTGTATGATGGTCGTGACATGGGTGCCTATGGCTTGAGAACTGGAAGTATCAAGCTGAATTAAGCAAGATAGAGCTACCACCCTTATGGGTGATTCCATAGGAGAAGGATATTGGTTATATTATGAATAGCCTAAGAAAGCTCTTGATTTTTATCTTGATGCCCCATTGACAAAACACATACGTACTCAGCATTAGTGTATACCATTTTTTCGTGTCATGGTAATCGGTATATGTCAGTACCAAGGTTTCTCACCGCCTGTTCTCCAATTGTTGGAAGAATTCCCTTCTTGAAGATTTGTGGCACTCTGTTCTTTATTAGAAGAATCAAGTGCAAAGAGTGTTACTCCTGACAAAATAAAACGGCAACAACAATACCATAATTTAAAAAAAAAAAACACGAATCAAATAATGGATAAAGCAAATTTCAGCTTTGAAAGCCACAACTGGATTCATAGCTAAATTGTAGACCTAACATTGTCCATCTTTTGGGGAGCGTTTGCTACCTCCATTGCTCTATGAAAGAGCTCTCGCCAGGATTCTGACAAGCTCTATGACGGACCTCATTGAAGAAATCCAGCAACTGTTGATTGTTTGATTGATTGTCCTCTATGTTTTATGGCATATCTGTACGAAAAAAAAAAAGGAATTTATACTACATCAGATAAAACGAAGTGAATATTGACAGCGTTAATTGATCCCATTGCATTTGATTTTAATTTGGTATGCGTTTGAATTGTTCGGGACTTGATATATACATATATATAAACCTTCAAAGTAAAAAAGGATCCACTGAAAATATTTATCCTTTCTCGGGTTTAATTGCATTGTGGGGAAAATCTAGCAGCTTAATGAGGTATTTAGCCTTTCCTAGAACTACGAAAACTAAATTGCCCACTCTATTTCTTATCATGCCTTTGTACTCGTGAAGAATCCTCGATTTTTTTTTTTTTTTTATATATATTCCTTAGTAGTAGTGATCATAAATCTGGATGCTTTGTTTTTGACAATTGTAATCCACAATCCCACATAATTCATGTAACCGGGAACTCTGGAAGGCTCAGCTAGTGCTAGTCTTAATTCTGATCATGGCATTTGTTAAACTACAGATTGCAAAAGCCTTTATGACTAGATGGCAGTTAACACTTTTGTGCTGCAGCATCTGAATTATGAGATTGACACTGTGGCAGCATGCTGCTGTTATTCTAAAAAGTGTTGCTAGAGTAATTCATTTGTGGTGATTCTAGTGTGAATGATATGTGTGATCAGGACAGAAGTTTCATGCTCTTGTTGGAATGGTATTAATTGAAGTTATTCAATTTATCTATCAAGTAGCAACCATTATACCAGAGCATCTACTGGCTTCTTGCAATTGTACAGTTTGCTTCATAGTTAGTTTCTTAATAATCAAGCTCATTCCGAGAGCTGCTAAATAATTTTTCGAGGCCATCTGGTTCTGATTTTCAGTTACAGTGAGCGCTGACATTTTCTTACATAGCTTATTAGCTTCCTTTGCCATTATTCTGTATTACCCTGTTTGTATTGATTAATAATGGTCTTTGCATTCGGAAAACACTCATAGATGTTGTATTTAGTATTTTTTAGTATAATAGTTTGTTAAAACCATAGTACATTTGAATCAACCTGCTTCTTCACATGCTATGATGCCCCAAGAAAACAAAGACATGGAAAACATAAAGCTTAGGAAAATACAAAATCAGCATGAAGGAAAAACTCATCGTCAATACCCTAAAACTAGTGGGTTGACTTGATCCAATTATTATTGCCAGCTAATCAATCGCAGAGCAAATTCTTATTTTCTTGCAAGACTTCACTTTTTCAACAAAATTAAGAAACTGACACAGTATAGCCAAGTTATAGAAAATGAATTCTCACGTATGCTCATATACATCGTGATCATCAATGGACTATAACAGGGTAGAAGGAGGCGGAGGTCTCAATTTTGCAATAGGATTCTAAGAAATTGAAGTTTTCTATTGTTTGCCACTAGAGTTGGATCGGATGCAGGATAAAAGAGGGTGGAAAAAAGGAATTATGACTTACGTATATTCTAATATCTTGGAATTGGATTTTTTTCCTCTACTAGCTATCTGCTTTCATTATTCTAGCACATCCTCGTTAAGATCTTAAAACAAAAATATGGAAGTTCAGATTCTTTCCGATCCTATTCCATGGAAATACTAAATGAGAGCATAATGTTATTCTCCTGGGCTTTTATCTTTGTGACAGGCTCTACCATTTGAGATGAGATGCCATATTTTAGGATTTGAATTGGTCATAAGTCTACATCTAGCATTTAATTTGTCTACTCTGCTTCCAGTAGAAATGGCTAACTGTTTCACAGTTGCAATCATGGAAAAATAACACAATGAAGGAACAGATGAGAGAAGAAGGACAATCAAGACGTAATCTGAATGATACCAAATTATGGAACTCACCAACTCCAAGTACATACAGTACAAGTTCATCAATGAGAACTACCAAGACCTTAAAGGTGCTTATATCTGCAAATTCATATTAGCACAAGTTCCTATCTGAGAAGGAATGATCCAAAAGGGAGGTGGTTCTATCCTGTCAGATTCAGCTTGATAAAACTGCTTGACACTTCTAGTTTTCAAGTTGTAGACACCCATGTCATGACCCCCATACAAATAATCTTCATTCACTCGGTCCCAGTAATCATCGGTGAAATAAATGGAGTTCCCTTCACACTCAGGGCAATCCTGACTATGAAGAGACACGGAGTGGTTCCCACCAAGAAAAATGATGTGATCACCTATTAAATCGATGCTGATCCACTCCTCGGAACTCATATCCAATGTGTACACCTGAAATTCAAGGGTCCTGTATGGGCACACCAAAGGATGTGTGTCTTCTCCAGTAAGGAGATCACATTCTTCTATAGGGATGCCATCCCCATTGACGAATTCACCGATAAACCGAACCACCAAGAGAAGTTGGCTGCCTACCACTACTAAATACATGTTGGAAGAGAGTAAACCCCTCATGGGCCACCACTTTTCTGCCACTTTCTTGGGTAAACTGGATTTTGTGTCTATGACTTTGACAGAAATTCTTGTTCATGTTCCAAACATCTACAAAACCTTTATCTGATAGTGCAAACAGGGTGCCATTATGGTATATGACATCAGAGTATGGGTATCGATAACTTTCCAATTCGATCCAGGACTTGTCTTTAATATGAGAGAATGCAAGCTTCGATTCATCGCCATATATCACAACGACCTTGGAATCAGCATTGGTGTTAGGGTCAGAGGACAAGATAGCCTTGGAGATAAAGCTTTCTTGAATATGCTTGAGCGACACTAGGCCAGAATTTCCAAGGATCCCGTGATTCCTGGAGGTCTTATAATAGGCAGCCAAAGAACCATCACAAGTCATGCATACTTGAAATATGCAAGGAAAGGTGTCGAGTGGTGGTAGATGAATCAATTGTTTATGGAGAGGGTGGAGGATGTGGGGATCACATCGGCCGTCTAACATCACAAGCCACCCATGCGAGCACCCGACGGGGCGGCTGATGGAAAAAGTTCCAGGTAAGTTTGCGACATCATGGTGCTTGTGGTCTGGGAGACTATAGAGTGAAAACCCATTAGTCCTTTCTTCTTTCCCTTGTCCATTGCAAAGTGGAAGCATCAAGGTAGGGTAGAGTTTCCATTTGCTATTACTAATGGTAGCCATTGAAGTAGACGATAATAAGCTTGAGACACTTAGAATCGCAGTTTTACTCTGTTGAACGATGAAGTTGGAGAAAATATTTAACATCAAAGGCATTCAAGATTCAGTTTCCTGTTTCGGTAGAGATAAAGATACAGTCAAATCTGATTGGAGAAACGGTTTATATGTGTATCATATGGTGAATCATTAAAGTTTCCAAATCTAATTTCTAGTATAAATGGGGACATACATGTTGGAAGTTGAGTAGGAAGTGACAGAAAGGATAACTTTTCTAGATAGAAGGAAACTTGCGGATCAAGAATTTTCCAACATGTCCGACCGGCTGTCTAATGATATCTTTTTGGTTAATAATTAGGCCAATTAATTTTCATCTTCCTTTCCTATCTTCTTCTTCGTTTTTATTTTTTTTTTTTTGTTTTTTCCTCCCTCCCTCCAAGTCCTTTTTTCTTTTATTAACTTTTCAGTTTTTCTTTTTAATACTTTTGTTTTCTTCGAAAAAACACTTGCCTCAAAACTTTATTTTGTGTATTTATTTCTCGAGGGAGAAGTATTTTCATTGGTCCTCTAACTTTTTTTATCTATTTATTTGAATCCTTAAAATTTTTACGTAAAATTACATAAATATGACCTATATTTTTAAAATTTTACAAATAAATGATATGTTATGTATTCCATTTTTTCCTTTATAAACTCATAACTTGTATCCCGTACTTATTTATTAATTTTAATTAAGAATACCTCCTTATTAGCTAGCAACAACTACTTTAATATGCTTTTATCATTAAAAGAGAGAGAAAAAACACCTAATGGGTATGTATGAACAACCTGCAATCTAAGGCATTATGCAATTGCTAATCAACCATCACTTAGAGAATAGATAGTTAGTCCCTCTTATTATTTATTACTTTGTTCACTTAAATTTTAGGCTCATGTAATGGAATGACAATTATTAAACAATATGTAATTGCCATTATATACCCTTACTAATAGTGGCATTCCTTGTAGCTATCTTCTCTTTTTCCCAAATTGACCTCAAGAGAGAGAAAGAGAGATTAGGACCAAAGAAAGGGAAAGAGAGGGCAATGTGGTAATCTAAATTGTATTACACATTTATTACTTGTAATTTTTTTTTTCTTTCTAAGTAAATAGTATAATTGCCATTACAGCATTGTTCAATTCAAAAGTAATAGGAATTCCATTACATGAGTAGTGCATTGTGTGAAGTGAACATGGTTAAATCCCAGTAGAGTCGTCATGCTATCGAGCCTAATTTTCCACCCTTCCTTTTCATTCCAATGTCATATTACATCTAGCTACAATAATATAACTCACTCAAATATAAATTAAATTTTTTTTTCGAAAATATGTTTTAAGAGTTGCCAACCAACTAGAGCTGGTAAAAAGAAAAGATTAAAAACCAATAGTTAGACAAATTCCCAATCAGGCTATTGGTCCAAATCGAAAATAAAAAATCAAGGATTTAAGGACTATTAGTTTTAAAGTCAAAAGGACTAATTAGCTTTATAAATTGTAAAATCATTGAAAAAAAAAATGTAGACCACTTTATTAACTTGAAAGAATCAAATGGTAAAAATAAATGAGACAAATCAAGTAAAACCAAAATAAATACAAATATATATAGATTGTTAATGGGAATACAATTTATAGTATAATAGAATGGATTACCAACACAAGATACACTATTTCAAAAAATTAATCATAAGATAACACAACACAATAATATAATATTAACAATATGTTATAACATCACTAACTCATCCTACAATTTATACAGTATGATAATTAAATTTTCTATATGATAGATTAATCATTAACTACTTCATTCTTTATGATAACACTATAATATATCATGCGATCACCATATTAATAACAACAACAATACTATTATACACATAATAATAACATAGATTTTGTCAACAAGCTAATGTACACCATATTCCATTTCCTTTACCTACAGGATGTTAGTATAAAACCAACTGTTAGGTAAAACATGTTATCTATATATTTATATTCTAAAATTAACATAAAACAAACAGTTTACTTAACAAAGGTTTTATACATTAATAAATTATGATATAAAATAACTAGATGCAAATATGAAAATCCATTAGTCATAAAAAAATTATTAAAAAAATAATGGGATAATAATTTTAAAACTTTCAATACAAGAATGTACTTGTGACATACTAATAATGGTAGAAAGAAAATGATGAAATAATCAATTACTATGCTTATGACTAATTTATAGGTATATCCAAAAAAAAAAAAAGCAAAAGAAAAAAATGCTTTATTGATCTTTCCATTATCATGGCTTACCACCAAAACAAAATTTTATTATATTGTAAGTTTAAGACAACAAACTATTTATAAGTTAAAGCAATAAACTATTTGTACATAATCCATAAAGTAATATGAATAAATTATGGTTTTATGAAAAATTCTATAAATGTAAAATACTATAGTAAGTTTGTATCAAATAGATAGAAAAAATCATATCAATATTGCAATGATTATATTATAATATATATATATATATATGTCTCATAAGATTATATATGGCTTATTGATAGCAAACAGAAATGAAAATAATAACTTAACAAATCACAAATATAGAGTCATTTAATATTATTGGATAGCAATATAGATAGTATGTTATTTTTGTATTATAACATAAAAGATGGTTTAATAATTGAGATTAAAAAAAAAAGACATAAAATGAAAGAAGTCAAACAACAATATAGAAAACAAATAAACTACAATAAATTATAAACATGATCATGGCCTATAATACACTACTGTTTGTGACAATATAATATTGTATAATTGATGCTCTAATAATAATAGTATAGTTATTTACATGATTAACAATATTATGCAATATGTTAATACATATAATTAATGATACAATAATGCCTTTTAAGAATACTACAATTGCATTGTACCTATTATTTAGTAAATTAAACAAAATAGATACAAATGTAATATACAATAATAGTTGACTATTAATATATTGCAAGCATTTCAATTAGCTTTAGTCATTAATCTATTATTACTAATCTTAACAAATTTATTGCCTATAAAGTTGAAAATATTAAAATTTTTGCATGTATATATATTTTCTATAAAAAATTTCTATGATAAAATTTGATAATATCCTATGAAGATAAAATAGTATGGCTTTGCGACGATTATAAAACTTGAAAGAAAATATATATATATATATATATATATAATTTAATAACATGACATATTATATAATATTAACCGTATCATAGATTTAATGTAAACAAGCTCTCTTCATAGAAATAACATGTAGAAAGTTTATTCAAAAATAAAATACAATAACTATATGGCAACAAGATTGATTAACTAATACCTATAATTTAATCATGTCAATATATGTAGTATTTATTATCTAAAATAAAATACAACTATACATAATAAAGTATGTAATTCTAATATTAAAGATTTGTTTTATTGATCTCTTAGTTAGAATAGGTTACAACTATAATAAGATTTTACTATAAAATTAAAGTATTATAATATTGTTTATACACATTTCACATGTGATGCATGTATAGCATAGTGCTAATAAATTAAATAATGGATTAAGTTATGACATAGTATACAACAAAGAAACAAATCAATTACGACTATGGTCTAACATTAAGATACCTGCTTTTATCGGTTTTCTTTTTATTTTAATCTACTGCCACTAAACCCAAAAAATTTGTTTCTTATTAAATTAAAATGTTATAATGAAAATATTTACATGTATAAATCCTATATAACTCTCCTATTAGATAATAAAATTTTATAAACACCTATAAATACATGATATGATATGATTACATTATCTTAAGATAATATTGAATAACAATACTACAACAATCCTAAACAATTTATCCAAATATATATTAAAAACAACTATAGAATATAGTAACAACAATAGTTTAATTACCAAATATTAGTAATATTATATATCTATATATTGTGAGATTGTTATATAGAAAAATATTTACAATAATAATAGAAAACTTTATGCCACAAAGGTAATTTATTTAATTAAGACCTAATAACAAGACAACTTTTAATGTAGTACAATGTAACATTATAATGGAATAACTAATATCTATAATTTAATCAAAAAAAAAATCTTCTTTACATATTAAAGGGTGATAAAATGTCATTTATCTATATCTTAAGTGTAATATATGTATAATGTGATATTGTTAAAAGAAAATCTTATTATAATATAAAATCACAAGAATAAAGTACATATAAATGTGACATCTAATATATCATAATTTGCATGACATTTTGATATGTATAGTATTGATAAAACATTATTGCCAATAAATTACAAAGATGTAATAATTTTGTAATGACAATAATATGATATATACAAACTTATTTTTTTTAAATATGGAAATTGAAATTGTAATTTTTATCATAATTTTAAAAAATAAAATTATTTAATATATATACTAATCAACAATATTATAATATTACATGTTAGAATCATGAATACAACACCATTAATAAATAAAAATTTAATATAACTAGCAACAATGTAGTAATTATAGTATAATAGTCATAAGAATAGATTTTTTCATGATATAAAACAAACATAATACAATAACATTTATAATATGATTAACATAATACAACCATATAGCAATTGCATGTTGAAACAATATAGTACAAAATGAATTGGATAATTCAAGAGGAAAAAGAAAACGCAACAAGCCTATATAAAAAAGAAAAAAAAAAATAATTAATTTTAAAAAAATTATTTAAAAATTTTTCCAAAGATAAAAAAAAACTTTTATTTCTCAAAATGTTTATTATATATTTTCTTTTTCTTTTAATTTTAGGTAAATAAACAATTTATGGTTGTTATTTAATAATAATGCTACTATAATAAAATAAAATGAAAAAAATTTGTTCACATGAATAGTAACAAACACGAAGAGAGGATCCTTTAATCACCATGATTGAGGGATTGGTTTATTTCTCTCCATTCTTTTAATCTTTAACTTTTTATCTATAGCTTGTAGACTTATTTCTCTCTCTATAATTGATGCATAAACATCTATTTTCCCCAATGAACTCATCAAGTTGTGAAGCCCAAATTTTCACTCCTTCTTTCTTAATTTTAATTTTGTATTACATCTAATCACTATAATATGAACCACTTGATTAGAAATTAAAAAAGTTTTTTAAAATTTCATTTGAAAATCACTTACCAACTAAAGTTAGTAGAAGAAAATAGTAAAAACTAATGATTAAACAGGATTCTAATCAATCTACTGGTCTAAATCTAAAACTAAAAATTAAGGGTTTGAGATTGCTAATTTTAAAGCTAAAATGGCTAAGTATATTTATAAATTATTAAATTATTGAAGAAAACACAAATCACCTTTATTAACTATCTAAAGGAATCGATGACAAACATAATTTAAGATAAATCAAGAGAGCCAAAATTAGTACCGTGAACACGAATAGGCTATCAATAATAATAATATATAGAGAACTAAACGTAATGTAAATAATGATAACACATCCTTTGATACGTATTGTAAATAACATAACCATGAAATCACTTAATTATTGACAAAATTGTATACACTACTTTATAAAATAATATATGATACATTATTGCAATATATGGTATGATTTATATCATATGGTAACAACTACAGCTATGATAATTACATAAAAAGAAAAAGAAAAAGAAAAAGGAAAATTGATTAACATGTTGAAGGAAATCATATTTTATTAATTCTTCTTTCACCTGTAATATATCATTATTGAACCAATTGTTAGACAAAACATATTATTTACATATTTACATTATAAAAATCTTAAAACTTGCTTATTGATATGTCTGTATACATATGATCTTAAATAACAACATATTATAAACATGATTACAACATATGATACATCATTGCTTATGATAATATTATATAACCCGATTTCGATAGTATATGTCACTATTATTGTGACACTCATTTTAATAAATTATGATGTCGTATGAACAAACATGCAATATTGATATACAATTTATAATATAAGTACAATGTGACATATTAGTACATTACAACTACATTAAGGACAAATACTATAATCACGATACCTATTTTGTTATATACAAACTATTTAAATGAATGGGAGCACGTAAGGTCCTAATATAATGTATAATGGTAACAAGATTAATTAATTACAATTATGGATCTTTAAAATATATAATATATTTTAATCACTTCTATTTAATTATACTTGTTACAATTAAACTTAAAATTTTTAACATTTATAATTTTACAATTGAGATGTTTATATATATAAATTTTATACTGACTAATGGAATCTAACAATACTGTATTAAGTCATAACAACATATAACATATCGTTCTATAATGATATTGAGTAACTACATTAAAGTGTTATAGTACTTAAATAACTTATAATGCTTATTAGGATAACTATATGATCTAGTAACATGACAAAAATATTACAAAGTGTTAACAACATTATTATGTTAATGTAGTAATAAATGTTATAATATATATATATATATATATATATGATGATTGTTTAATAAATATAATAGTAAGACAATTTTAATGTACGGTAACAATATGGTTAATTAACTAATATCTAAATAATGGATATATCTTATTGTTATCTTAATTATAATAAATTACCACAAATAGAAATTATAAAGTAGTATAATGGTATTTATATATACTTTCGACATAATAATTGTACAATACAATCTTATTAATATTATAATAAATTTGTGTACAGTTAAAATATTTAATAAGATAATAGTCGTGTAACATTTTATAATACATTTATAATAGGTTACAAAAATATGGACAATACGATTAGTCTATAGAAATGAAACACTTGACTTATATAGCCTATTCGATAAATGAAACTATAATAAAGAGATAAATTATAGTAATATGATTAATTTAGTTTTAATTATAATCTACTATTAAATCCAAAAGGATTTATTGCCTACAAAACTAGAAGTCTCGATGCTAGATAAGACAGTGATGATTTGGATATAATTTTTTAATAATTAATGATTGTTTTTATTTTAAAGTTTACGATATTTTTGAATTTAAAAGTTCTTTTATCTTATGATCCTAATACAACTTCTTAATGCTATAAGATGAATACTATCTAATTCCTTTAAATATTTTCTAAAAGCATTTATTAGAAATGAATAAAATCTATCTCTTACTATAAATCTTTCAGTAAATACATTTTCTCTTCTTTCTTTTTGAAAAAGTCTTCTTAGCACTTGAATATTTCTTTATTGTTTTATTTCCAAATATAAAATATACTTAAAAACATTTCTTATCTTTTCTAAAGCTAAAGTTTCTATACTATTTATAAATTCATCCATTAATTTAAAATAATTTTAACAACAAACTCTTGATATTTTCTCACAATAATGTTTTTTTAATCTTTTACTAATAAGTAATAATTTCTTATCTTCTATTATTAAATCTTGATAATACTTTAAATTTGCTTTTGAATATTCACCTTGAGATTCTTCTTTAATAAGATATTCTCCGTAATATTTTGTAAGTAATTAATTTGACATTTTATACATTTTCTTTTGAATTTGCAACTAGCAATTTGATTTTTTATAAAAGTTTATATAAAGCTTTAATTCATACATGATATTGAAGAAGACAATTGAAAAATAATAAACATAAATAACAAAAACTTACAATATTATTTCAGAGAATCTTTGATACAAAGTAGAATGGATGGAGAAGCTTACAAGAGAAACTGGAATTGAAACGTACGAGATGTCATTTTACACACAAAGATGGAATAGATGAAAGGGTATATGAGAAACTATATTGAAACATTTGGAAACACTTAAAAAATATACTAGAAGGATTTTTTGTACTATGATCTTATGATGTTTTGGTTTTGTGATATTATGGTCTTAATGAGATATTTTTAAATTTTGAAGTATTTAACCCAAAATTTTAAAGCATATGTTTGGTTTTAACGGTATACAAGAACATGATAAATATAATCAAAAATTTATTTCCATAACCATTCAATCTTATCTTTAACTCTTTGAGATATGATTTAACAATAAACTTTCGATATTTTTTTATGATAATATTTTATTATTAGTTTATAAGCTTCTAGTCTTGTTACATAAAAACCCTCAATCATTAAGAAATTCTTGATAGATAAAGTATACTCAACAATTATTCATCAACTTTATTCAACGCATCTAACACATTAACAGTCAACTGTTCAAAATAAATAAAGATAGTACAACTGTTCATCAAAGTGTCGACAATCAACTGTTCATCAAAATGTCGATAATCAACTGCACAAGACTACAATATCACAAGATCATAACATAAAAAACCCCTCTAGTATATTTTATAAGTATTTCTAAATGTTCCAATATAGTGTCTCATGTATCATTTCTTCTATTCCATCTTTGTATAAAATGGTATCCAGTATGTTTCAATTCTAGTTTCTCTTATAAGCTTCTCGGTCCATCCTATCTTATATCAAATAATTCTCTCAAATAATATTGAAATTTTTTGTTACTTATGTTTATTATTATTCAATTGTTTTCTTCAATATCATATATGAATTAAAGCTTTATATAAATTTTTACAAAAATCAAATTGCTAGTTATAAATTCAAAAGAAAATGTATAAAACATCAAATTAATTACTTACAAAATATTGTGTAGAATATCTTATCAAAGAAGAATCTCGAGATGAATATTCAAAAGCATATTTAAAGTATCATTAAGATTTAATAATGGAATATGAGAAAAGATTACTTGCTAGTAAAAGATTTAAAAAATATTATCATGGAAAAATATCAAGAGTTTGTTATTAAAATTATTTCAAATTAATGGATGAATTGATAAATGCTATAGAAAGTTTAGCTTTAGAAAATATAAGACATGTTTTTAGGTATATTTTATATTTGGAAATAGAACAACAAAAAAATATTCAAGGGCTAAAAAGACTTATTCAAAAGAAAGAAAGAAAAAATGTGTTCATTAAAAAATTTATAATAAGAGATAGATTTTATTCATTTTTTATAAATGCTTTTAGACAGCATTTAAGAGAATTAAATAGTATTCATCTTACATTATTAGGAAGTTATATTTGGACCATAAGACAAATAAACTTTTAAATTCAAAGATATTGTTAATTTCAAAATCAAAATAATCATTAATCATTAAAAACTTATATCCAAATCATTAATGTTTTCAACCTTTACAAAACAATCATTAATGATTAAAAACAAGTTTTTAATGATTAATGATTGTTTTGATTATTTTGATTTTTAAGTTGACGATATATTTGAATTTAAAAATTCCTTTGTTTTATGATACTTCTCCCTCTTAAAAAATCTCTAGAGGTCTGACTTAAATACTATACCGCAGGATCTCGGTGTTAGATAAGATATTGATAATTTGGATATAAGTTTTTAATAATTAATTATTTTTTTTATTTCTTTTAAAATAAACATCATATAAATAAAAAATTTCTTCTAAAATATTATATGTCCAAATTATATATTCTAAAAATTCTATAGTATTTTCTAAGTATCATAAAAATTCAATATGATCATTTTCATCATCATCATCTTTGACTCTTTAAGACATGCTTTAACAACAAACCCTCAATATTTTTTTATGATAATATTTTATTATAACTTTATAAGCTTTTAGTCTTTCTTGTTTTTGAGCAGTTATTTTTTTGTACAATTTTAAACTATTGTCAGATAATTTGATAAATGGACTGTTTACAATTCCTTGTAAATATTGAATTTCAAAGTATAATGTGGTCACTTCAGTTTTACTTTGAGCAATTTGATTCTTGCAATATTTTATAAAATTCTTTAAATTATACATAACAATATTGAAGAAAATAATCGAATAACACTAATAAAGATAAGTAATAAAAACTTACAATATTATTTGAGATAATCCTTTGATACAAGGTAAGATGGATCAAAAAGCATACAAGGAAAACTCAAATTGAAACACACGGGATACCTTTTTATGCAAAGATGGAATAAAAGAAAGGGTACATGAAAAACTATATTGGAACATTTAGAAACACTTAAAGTATATTAGAGGGATTTTTATGCTGTGATCTTATGATGTTTTTGTCTTGTGGTCTTATGTTCTTGTGATGTTTTTCCCCTACTTGCTTCTATCTCTTTTTATACAAATATGTAAGCACTTGTTCAAATAAATGCTTACATTTTATTCTAAATTATTGTGCTACCTACTTTATCTTGAACAATTGATTATCAGCTGCTTTGACTTGTCATTTGTTCATTTTTCTTAAATTTTTTAGGTGGTTATCAATCAATTCAAAGTTTATAGATGAACAATTGTTATGTTGGATGGTTTGAATATAGTTAATGAATAATTGTTGAGCATACTTTGTCTGCCATAAATTCCTTAATGATTGAAGGTTTGAATAATTCATGTCCTTGATATGCCAAATTTGATGTGTCTTGATATGTCTCTATTATCTGGTATCTTTAATAAAAGTTTATTGAATAATTGACTTGTGAATAATTTGTTTTTACAAGAAAATGATCTTCACAAGAGCTTTCTTCATACCTATGTCCTTTTGAACAAAATATCTTAATATTTCTGTAAGATATATTAAAATTTTCTAATATTGAACAAATATATTTTGATTGAACAAAATACATACTTCTCTCCTCATATTTTGAAGAAAATTAATTATTAAACAATTTAATCTTATTGAAAAATATTAATTCCATAACAATCATCCTCATTTTGATTTGAATCATTTCTGTTGAAACTATCTTCTTTTAATAGCTTTGAGGCCATTTCAAATATTTTTCTTTTATATTATGAGGAATCTAAGGTTTGTGCTAAATCTGCTTGAATTTGAGTTTTTTCCTTTAAAAATCCACTAATATGAGTCTTACATTTTTATTTTGATCAAAGTATGCTTGAACGATTTTGGCATTTGTCATATTTATATTGAATTTTTCTCACCATTTGACTTTGTAAGCTCTTGAAACATACGGTTGACCATATTCTTTTTCATTAACGATATATGTCATGTTGCTACTCATTCTAAATTGAATTTTATTGTGAATTTAAGAAACTTGAAAAAATTGAATCAATCAATATTCTTGCAAAAAATCTCTAATCTTTGGAATATTTTAACTGGAAGAATTTTCTCTAATAATCTAAAATACTTAAACCAATATGTGAACTATGCTAGAAAGTCTTCTTAAGTGGTCTTGAATTGAATTAACCATGAATAAGAGTAATTTTTGACATAAAATATAATTTCCTAAGTTTTTATGTAGTCATCAAATGCTTGAGAAAACATTTTGGTATCTTAAGGAGATAATTCCCATTACTTTAAATGAATTACTTTCTTGATCTTATATTTTGAATAAGTAATATCTTTATCTTCATTTTGATGGAGCAGCTCGATATAATTAGTATTAACTAGAATGAATTCATAAAATCTTCTTCTTTCTTTGAATGAGTTAGTTGAAAATGAAAGTCCTTTGGAAAATATTTTTTAATAATTTTTAAGGGAGATTTTTCACTAAATTTTTTTTATATTCTTTATTCTATTAGAAATAATATTTGAGTATTTTTCTTTTAAAAATAATCTTGAATTTGAACATAAACAGGTTTGGCTTAATAAGTAGGATCGAGCACTTAGAAACGATTTTGAATAGGAAAATCGATTAAAGATGATGACAATGACATAACTGCTTTAGCATAAATAGATAGAACAAATGGTCATTAATTGGGTTATGATGGAATTAGAAAAGATAATTTAAGCGCATAATCAATTTTTGTCTTGAATTTAGATATTTTTTTCTTAAGGAAATTCTTTAGATAAGAAATTTGAAAGTAAATTGGATTCTCTTTTAATAAATTCAATATTGAAATCAAAAGCAGATAAAATAACTTGTCATCTTGCAAAAATTTGTTTTGAAACTAAAATTTTCATATCTTTAAGTAAAATTTCTTTTGCAGATTTGTAATAAACTCTTATAAAAAAAATTTTCCCAAAAAGATTGTCTCGAAATTTAAAAATACAAAAAATAATAGATAAAATTTCTCTTTTGACCGTTGAATAATTAATTTGAGCATTTTATCATATTCTCAAATAATATCTTATTATTTGCTCTTGATCATTAATTAATTGTTTTAGTATTCCACCATATCCTATATCTTAAGCATCAATTTTTGCTATTAATTTTGAATTAGGATTGATAATTCCTAAATAAGGTAAATGTTTTACATATTTCTTAATTTCTTGAATAATCTTATTCATTTCATCATTCCATGGAAGAGGTTTTTTCTTTAATCTTTGAAATAATGGCTTATATTTAATTCTTAAATTTTGAATAAAGTCAAATATAGAATTAAAACACCATAAAAATCTTTATAGTTGTTTTTTGTCTTTCATTTCATAAAAAAAAAAAAAATTTTTGAGCAAATGTGATTAATTTGTCAATAGGTTTTATAGTCTTTTGATTTATATCATGTCCTAAAAATATTATTTTTATTTGAAACAATTCTATCTTTTTAACTGTTACTACCAAACCATTTCTTTTAATAATATTAAAAAAGATATTTAAATGTTTAAAATGTTGATCTATATTTTTTGAAAAAAAATTAAAATATTATCAATATACACTATTGAAAAATTTGTATATAGAGTAAAAATTTCATTGATAATGTTTTAAAATTCTAAAGGAGTATTCTTTAAGCCAAAGGGCAATTACATTCCATTCATAATGTCCAAACGGAACTATAAAAGTTGTTTTATATCTTTCATATTCATCCATTTGAATTTGTCAAAATCTAGATTTCATATCAAATTTTAACAAGACTTTTGCTCCTAATAATCTACTAAGTAAATCCTTTTTATTAGGAAATCGATACCTAATCCATTTGAGCATTGCATTTGGAGGCTTATAATTGATTACTAATCTACATGTGCCTCTCTCTATTTCAGCTTGATTTTGATCATAAAAAGTAGACCATACTATAGAGACTTAGATTTTTTAATTAACCTTTTGTCTAGAAGATCTTGAATTTCTTTTTTTACAAAATTCTAATAATTTTTTATTCATTTGAATTAGTTTAGCCTTAGTAAGAATTTTTCTTCAGTAAACCCTTCAATATATAGTAATTTAACTATATGCTTTTTTCTTAATTAAAAGGCATTTGGAACATCAAAACAATTTTTTTTTTTCAAAATTTTCTTATAAATTTTTTATCTTTTCTTTAGTTTTTGGTTTTTCTAATTGACTAAAGATTCTTTTTTCTTATAATTCTTCTTTGAGAAAATTAACTTGTTTTAACTTTTTTCTATTTGACCAATCATATTTTTTCTTTTAATAGATTAACTTCCTTTTCTTTCATTGGACTAATAAATTTGAACATTATTTCTTTATTCTTGACCTGAGTTTTTAAACCATGAGCAATAATTTGAAATGAATATAGTATAGTAAAAAATGAAGTACCTAGAATCATTGCATTATTTATATTTTTTACAAAAATAATAGATGTTTTAAAATTAATTCCATCTTGAACAATCTTAGCTATAGGAATTTTATAATTAATATTTAATCTTGAACCACTAGTTGAAACTAATCTTTCTGAAGTATTTTCATAAGATTTTATTGGTATTAAACCTTCTTGAATACAATTTTGATCAGTACCAAAATCTAGAAAAGTAATTACTTCTATTTTGAAATTATTTTGAATAGATAACAATACTTTGATATACCATTTTTGAATATTTATTCTATTGATCAGATCGACATATTCTTTATTTTCTTTTACTAACTCTACTTCTTTTTCTTCTTCCGATTCTAAATTTTTTTTTTTAATTTTTTCTTCTAAACTATTATACTTTTCTTTTAATTATTTGATTTCTCCTTTTATTTTATTAATTTCTTCCTGAAGAGTTTTTATAGTTATTAGATTTTTTTTTTGAAAATCTATTACAAATTTTTTCTAAAGAATAAATTTCTTCATTACTTGAACTTTCTCTTTTATTTATTAATATTTCCCTAATTTTGAGTAAATATTCTCTTTGTTTTTGTAGATTTTTAATTTGATTAACCATTTTTAAAAGAATTTTTTCTTTATTGGTAATAAAATTTAGATATTTACATAAACAAATATTGTTAGAACATTACTCAAATCCTTATATGCCAAGAATATTTCCCTAATATAATTAATCATGTTCGATTCTCTCTTTCGTCAAAATTATTATAAAAGAAAATATTTTAAAAAAGAAGTAAAATATTATAAATGTGGTAATAAAGGACATATTACTTCTAAATTTTTTTAAAAAATAAGGAAGTTAATGAATTAGATTTAGATGATGAAATTAAAAAAGATTTATGTAAAATTATTAATAAAGAAAGTAAAAAAGAAAGTGATTCAAGTTATGAAAATTTTGATTGTGTTCAAAAAATAGAAAATTATTCGGATGTTTCTTCAATTGAAGGATATGAGAGTTGTTCTAACAATATTTGTTCATGTTTAAAAACTTATATCCAAATCATCAACGTCTTATCCAACATCAAGATCCTACCGCATATAAATTATAGAATTATTGAAGAAAACACGAACCACTTTTATTAACTATCTAGAGGAATCAATCGATAAAAATAAGCTAAGATAAATCAAGAGAACCAAAATTAGTAATATAAACATGAATAAGCCATCAATAACAATATATAGAAAACTAAACATAAAGTAAATAATGATAGAACATCCTTTGACACATATTGTAAATAACATGATAATGAAATAACTTAATTACTGACAAAATTGTATGCACTACTTTATAAAATAACATATGATACATTATTGCAATATATGGTATGATTTATATTATATGGTAACAACTACAACTATGACAATTACATAAAAAAAAAAAAGGAAAATTGATTAACATGTTGAAAGAAATTATATTTTATTAATTCTTCTTTCACCCATAATATATCATTATTGAACCAATTGTTAAACAAAACATATTACTTACATATTTACATTATAAAAATCTTAAAACTTGCTTATTGGTATGTCTGTATACACATGATCTTAAATAACAACATATTATAAACATGATTACAACATATGATACACTATTACTTATGATAATATTATATAACCCGATTTCAATAGTATATTTCACTATTATTATAACACTCATTTTAATAATTTATGATGTCGTATGAACAAACATGCAACATTGATATATAACTTATAATATAAGTGCAATATGACATATTAGTACATTACAACTACATTAAAGACAAATGCTATAATCATGGCATACCTATTTTATTATATATAAATTAATTGAATGAATGGGAACAAGCCAGGTCTTAACATAATGTACAATGGCAACAAGATTAATTAATTATAATTATGGATTTTCAAAATATATAATATATTGTAGTCACTTCTATTTAATTATATTGTTACAATTAAACTTAAAATTTTTAACATTTATAGTTTTACAATTAAGATGTTTATATGTACAAATCTTGTATTGACTAATGGAAATTGATAATACTATATAAAGTCATAACAACATATAACATATTGTTTTATAATGACATTGGGTAACTATGTTAAAGTAATTATAGCACTTAAATAACTTATATAACTTGTTAGGATAACTATATGATCTAATAACACGATAAAAATATTACAAAGTGTTAACAATATTATTATGTTAACATATTAACAAATTTTATAATATATATATGTATATATGATGATTGTTTAATAAATATAATAGTAAGACAATTTTAATGTATGGTAACAATGTGATTAATTAACTAATATCTAGACAACGAATGTATCTTATTGCTATCTTTATTATAATAAATTACCACTTAAACAGAAATTATAAAGTAGTATAATGGTATTTATATATACTTTCGGCATAATAAGTGTACAATACAATAATAAATTTGTGTACATTTAAAATATTTAATGAGATAATAGTTGTACAACATTTTATAATACATTCATAATAAGTTACAAAAATATGGATGATACAATTAGTCTATAGAAATAAAAAACTTGTTTTATATAGCATGTTCAATAAATGAAACTATAATAAAGGGATAAATTATAGTAATATGATTAATTTGGTTTTAATTATAATCCACTATTTAATCCAAAAGGATTTATTACCTACAAAACTAGAAGTCCTATAATCAAGTATGTATACTTTCTATACAAAATTTCCATTAAATTTTACAATATCCTTCAAAAGACATATCGACATATAATTATATTGTCTAACAATAGTATGATTATGACACAAACATATAATTTACAAACATTACAGCTTATATTGAAAGAACACGGTGTCGCTACATAGAAATATTTACAATGAAAAGAATTTATGAGATGCCGATTTTATAAACACATATTATTTAATGAATGAAGGCGAAAATATACAATGATGAATCCATTATAACTATAACAAATTACATGATATATGCTGCAAACAATTTCATTGCTTCCTATTTCGTTACTAGTCGTTACAACTAAACTCAAGAGATTTATTGTTTATAAAATTAAGAATTTTATAATTGAAATATATATATATATATAACATGTCTGAAAAACAAATGAACGAATTAAAATAACGTACGGTAATACAATTGATTTATTGTAACTCGTCAAAATTTTTTATATGTTACGGACACTTTTGCCAATTTTAGTTGTGAACTATTATCAAACCCACGAAGTAAATTCATTGTTGAAAAGGTAAAAAGAATCTTGTAATTGAAATTTTTACCACAAATTTATACGAATTCCTTTATTAAAGAATGAAATATCAAAATATGCTACTAAGACGTAATAATATACAATTATCTTACAATAGAATCATATAGATCAATTTAACACTATAGTTCATCTGAGCGATGAGTAACCGAGGAGACAAAGACACCGAGAGCGACCGCACCCGCCGCAGTCGAAAGAGATCGGCGATCAATAGCAATGATGATGATCAATTGGACTATCAAAATAATGATGAGGATTCTCAGACTCCTACTCTTGCAACGTTTGGATTTTAAGGATACTTTGATTAACAACATTCTTGGAACATACGAGAGGTTTAGCTTTGCCAAGACGAAGGTGGATGTGAATATGGACCATGATCTGGAGTCGAACCAGATGAGAGAGGAGGCGGACAAACCTAAATAGGAGCGCAGCAGATGGGTTTTTCTACGTGAGTGATGGTATACGCTCCTTAGGAGTTTGCCCTAATTGCAAAAGTTTCGGGGCCTAATCTTGGCTATAAGATTATGTATAATAGATTACATAAAATGTGGGCTGCTATCCAAAATTTTAAAATTTTCAATGCTGAATCGGGATGTTATGTAATTTCGGCGGATTGTGAGGAGGATTTTAATTGGATAATCAGAAATGGCCCTTAATTTGTAAATGGATACACCTTGCTTTGAAGGAATGGGAACCGAACTTCAGGCTAGAAATAACTAGTTTTAATGCAATGCCTGTATGGGTGAGAATTACAGGGTTGCCCATTGAACTCTTCTCTATGCGGGCTATTAAACTTACAGGAGAAAAGATAGGGCCAGTCCTTTGCTTTGACTCTGTTATGATTAATATGGGACGCGGCAAATTTGCCTAGATTTGTGTACAGGTAGACATGGATAAGCCTTTGAAGCACAAGGTGTTTGTTAATCATGTGGCATACAAAATTTTTTATGAAGCATTACTGGGCATTTGTGAAGACATGTGGTTGTATTACTCACTCAAAGACTAGGTGTCCAAGAAATAGAGATGGTGCTGTTGATAACGTAGGTGTAAGTGAGGCATCAAATTCAGACCCTAGCCCAGTTTCCAAGGGGGGAGTAGTTGAATCTCATGATAGCCAAAAGGAGGAGGCATTGAAGGACAAGGTGGAAGAACAAAGTGCTAATGATGATGCGACCAACAATTTGAAGAATAATGAAGGCACTTATGGCTAGACTGAGGTACAGCTGGAAAGAGTAGAGGAGCAAGAAAAGCCCTGGGACCAATCAATAAGCAAGGAATGTCAAATGTGAAGGGGGATAATATACAAAGAGGCATTCACCAGCATTAATGTGAAGTCTGGTAGCGTAGATAATAAAGAAAATGACATATCTTCTCAGCCGAACCAATTTAATGATCAATTACGAGAGAATGAAAAGGTGTAAAAGGAGGTCAAATCCTGTGGGGATCTGACCCCTGGTTCTTCCTTTTGGGAAAACACAGAGTCTTTCTTTGAAAAGAACAGAAGCCAACCAGCACATACGGAAAAACATGAGAATAGGAAAACCCCTTCAACTAGCGAAGGAAGCTTTGTGATCGGAGCAACACAAGCTACACTTAAACGACAGTCACTGAAGAAACTTGCGCTCCAATATGGCAAGCAGCTGCCGATCCCAAACCAAGGGCCTTTACCGGAGACACACTCCGATTCCAGAATTTGGCAAGCAATGTCAGAGAGGGCGACTTTCACAGTATACGCCGAAATCATCAAAGCAGAAGTATCCCGACAGAGATCGAGGCAGAACAGGGTCCCCCCAAGTAACCTTTCGTCCGACAGATCAACGAAACCTGACCTACATGACCAGACTTGGCATGGCCAGAGGTGTGAGCAAGGCGATTGTTCTCATCAAAATGCTAATGGTCCAGCAGATCATGGCAAACGTGGACTGTCTGTCGAGAGTCGAAGTCACATGCAAGACTATAGTGGAACACATGATGCCTCAAAGAAGGGAGATGCTGGACATTCACTGAGTCCCGTTTGTCTTTCCCATGCTGGAGGAGTTTTGGGAGAAGTGGCTGTTAGCAGCGTCGGAGGTGGATACGGTGATGGCCAAAGTGATTTTGCGGCCATGCAGGTCGAGGGTAAAAGTACGCCGGGAGGGCAATGAACCGCCAATGGTGGAGTGGTATATCTTCCGCTACAAACTTGAAAATCGGGATTTGATGGATACTCTGGGATCAAACATGCGACCTTACCCTTTTAAGATCCTGGCGTAGAATGCACGAGGAGCGTCTTCAAGGTTTCGTCAGCAGGCCCTTCATGATCTCATTGGCCGTTATGATCCCGAAGTTGTAATCGTCGCTAAGACTGGGCTGGATAAGGCTGGAGCAGATAACCTGCGTCAATTTCTGGAATACGGAGATATGACATGCGCGGAGGCACGGGGTTCGAGTGCAGGGATTATCATGTTCTAATGGAATCAGGTGGTGAGAGCGAGGAGCAGCAGGGTCTCTCAGCAGCAACTTTTGGCTGAAATTGAGTTAAACCCGTTTTCCTTTACATGGCATATTTATATGCCAGTATCTATGCTAATCCGAATGCTACTATCCGCCAGGATTTATGGCATAAGTTGGAGGAGATAGCGCTGAATATTACGGCTCCGTGGTTGTTATTTGGGGACTTCAATGAGGTGTTGTCTAATGATGAAAAATGGGGGAGGGATGAACATTAATCAAGCGAGAGCAAGGAAATATCAGGAGTGTACGGATTCTTGTGGAATGGTCGATTTGGGATATGTTGGGCAAAGGATCACTTGCTCTAAACGTACAAAAAGTTTATCTAACCTCGTACTGTACAGAGCATAGGCCAACTATAAATGGCATGCCATATTCCTAGTGGCTAAGTTCTACCATTTATCCTATCATACGCATCAAATCACTACTTTTTTTTGTTTTCTTTTAATCTTAGCATACAATTGTAAATACCCCATTTTTTCCCTCTTTTATTTTTAGAAATTTTTAAAATAATGTAAAAGGTTTTAATTTAGAAAAAGTATAAAAAAATTTTAAAAAATAAGAAATTTTAGAAAAAAAAAAAACAAAACAGAAAATTTTAGAAGATACAAAAAATAGAAAAATACAATTTTTTTTAAAAAAAATAGAAAATAGGGAAAAAAGATTTAGAAAAATTGAATAGAAAATTTTAAATAGTTTTAATATTTATAGGTTCTACATAATAAAATAATAAGGAAGATTTTTGGGTTTGGGTTTAGATTTAAATTTAGTATAAATAAGCCTTATCTATACATGCAATTTAAACAAGAAAAAGCCAACAGTCCATTTGGTTAAACACTTAAATATTGCATTGAATTTAGCTTGAGATCTTAAGTTCGAATCTCACCAAAGGTATAAAAAGGAATTTATTGTGTCATATGTCCTAACACTAGCACTCGATCATGTCCCTAACATGTCATTTGCCCCGACCATGTCAACTACTACATGTCACATTAAGAAACGTGGCGACACGTCAACGCTACATTTACGTCAGCACTTTACTTCTCTTTCTCCTCCTTTCTTATACTTTCCACCACTTTCTTGTATCATAATAAGCTGAATAGCCTACTTTAAGGCCATTTTTTATTCAATTATCTTTGTGATTTTACCAAATTAATGGTGAAATTATGAAGACCACTTAGGATATTATGGATTAGCATAAAGAACACGTCTAGATTCACATGTTTTGGCATTCAAATCGGCTTTTGAAATTTGGAAAAAAACACAAAAATCTGTCTTTTCTTTCCTTCTTCATTCTACATGATTTGAGCTTTTTACTTGATTCAAAGTTTCCCTTTTATCTTTTAGGCAAGAACAGACATTAGGGACACGTTTTTGACCAAGAGTTAACTTTGATTCGCGCTCAATTCAAAGATCATAGTCGGGTTGTCTTCCCTCATTCAAACTCTATTTAATAACTTTCTAAGCATGATCCTTCTTCAGTTAGTATAAATAGGGGATGGGAGAAGTTTTTTGGAGATAGAAAAAAAAAATCGAACGCATACCTAAACCTTCTCTTTTTAGCTCTTGAACTTGATTCTCTCTCTCTCTCTCTCTCTCGACCGTCATCTCTTTCTCTCTACAACTCTTTCTCTCTAACTACTTTTGGCATTACTTACCACCATGACCGACCTAGCATCGCCGCATCTTTGAAAACCACTAAATGGAACCCCATTGGCTATGGCACCAAGCCTACCCTACCCCCCACCCTAATCCAATCTAAAATTCACCAAAACAATCTTCCCCACTCAATTTGCTGTCTTTATCGAGCTAGAATAACCCTTTCACACCATTGCTCCTCTCCCCATCTGTAACCTGATCCGTTGGTGTAAGCCATAAAGTTAAGCCAAATGACCGTAAGATTGAACTTAGTACACAAAATTTAGGACGATTAGTTAAAGGATCTGATCAAACCTAAATTATAAACTATAGATAGAAATATTAGTAAAAATAATCCCATAAACTTGAATTTTGAGAAAATAAGTAATAAAATAAGAAATTTCAAATTTTCAAATTTTAGGTATAATAATTGTTGATTATCGAAAAGGTGAAAAGTATAATCTAATAACTAATAAATTACTAGAGATAAATTATATGTATACTAGAAATTGTAGAATGACCTAAATAATAATTAGGAATGTTTACATGTACCTCACATGTATTTACGTGTATATAAAAATACGTGAAATTACTTAAATTAGCTGGAAACTTATTAAATAATTAAAGAAAATCATTAATTAATTAAGAAAAAAACCAGAGGAATAAGGAATGACTTAGATTGGGTTGTGGTAGGTCAGGAAGTGAAGAAGAAAAATTAACCAATAAAAAACAAACAACATAAAAAGCAAAATTTAAGGGATTTGGGCAATCTCTTGTCCAATTAAATGCATAATAATTACTACAAAGCTCTATAAATAGGAAGAAAAATTTCAGAACTCATTTGGACAGTTACAAGTTAAAAAAATTGAGAGCATTGAAATTGAAGAGGAAAATTAGGGTTTAGGAAATTATTGAGCAAATCTGTGTAGTAAAGGTTAGTAAACCGAACCCACACACCACCACTACCTAGGACTAAGCCACCACCACCATCCCACTCCAAACCCACTGCCTGGACCGGTCAACACACCTGGATCAGTGTTGAAAGCCTAAAAACCATCGGACCGAGTGAGTCTCTCATCTACTCCAATTTTGTACAATTTCTTAAAATTATTTATTTTACCTAGAAAATTATAAAATTTATTATTCTAAGGTTTTATTGTATATAGATTTAGGAAAAAATAGTGATTAAGTTTAATCACGTCTGAAAATATAGGGTTCTTAAGAAATTAAGCAAAACTGAGCATGATTAGAATTAGAAATAAATAGGTTTAGGAGTGTAGTTTGGAACTCAAATTTTTTCTATAGAATGGTTAAGTGATATAAAATAGTGCTATGAAGCCTTTTTTTTTTTAATTTAATTTTTGAAATTTTTAAGTAAATTTTTAGCCCTAAAATGATGGAAAAATTGGGTAATTTTGGATTAATTAGGTGATTAAGTGATTAATTACTTATTTAAATGGTAATTAGATGTTTAGAGATGTTAATATCTAATGTGGAAACCTAATCGTAGTCTTTGGAGCATTAAGTGTAATTAATATAGGAATTATGTAGTAATGATAGGAAATTAGGAATATGTGAAATTGAAAATTTAATAAATATGAAAAAATCACATTTATTTAGATAATATAATAATAATAATTAATATATAATAAATCTGAAACAAAATTTAATTTTAGGTAATTATATAAAAAATGTAAGATTTTCTCATATCTGGAGTAAATCCGATACCTCAATTAGCATCACCCATAATCAAGCACATGCACGCATTCAACTATCTAACAAGCACAACCAAGCATAATCTTAAGCCTCCAAAATACAGCATCGTATTAATCCCAACTTACCTCGACTCCTCGCTCGCTCACTCGAGGTCC